>NW_020870062.1:316193-346193 GCF_003789085.1 Penaeus vannamei
GGGGGAGGGGGGGGGAGGGGGAGGGGGAGGCCCAAGCCAGGCCAGCGGGAGAATTTTACAGCGATGTACCGGTTAAAACCAGAAGGCACCCGATTCGAACTAACACTTTTAAGACCGAATAACTGGATATTCGACTCATGGCGGGGACTTTTCATGTGTCTGTCTGAATATGCGTTAGTGCGTACCGGGTTTATTTGTCTATAATTTATACGTGTTTGTGTGCGCTGTGTGTGCGTGTCTGTGTCTATCTGGCTGTGTTCGTGTAGGCTTACGTGTGAATGCCTGTATGTATGTATGCGTGTGGGTATTTTTGCGCCAGTTTTGTGTATCTGTATCTGAATCTGCAGTAATGCGTGCTCGTGTGTGTGTGTGTGTGTGTGTGTGTGTGTGTGTGTGTGTGTGTGTGTGTGTGTGTGTGTGTGTGTGTGTGTGTGTGTGTGTGTGTGTGTGTGTGTTCTCACCTGCGTTCGTGAGTGAAAACGGCAGCTGTTTATTCGCACACATTGCGCCATGCAAACTGCAGACGGTACACCTTGTTTAACTAGTATTCAGGGCCCGCCATGCCGTTCGCGCTGGGGTCATGCAGATCCCTAACCAGGTAGGAAGGTGTGCCGCACATGCGCATGACTCAGGAAAGCAGACGCGAGAGATAGTCAGGCATGCAGGCCGGCTGGCAGGAAGTCTGACAGGGAAGATGACAGACAGAGGTTGTAGGGGCAGAGAGGTAGACGGGAATGTAGGTCGATAACTGTTTCTGGCTGGCAGGGAGACAGACGCACTCCGGTAGATTGCGGAGGTGTGAAGCAGATGCGCCCGTGGCACGGAGGAACGCGGCGGGGACAGGGGGAGGAAGTTCAAAGGAGGAACGCAAGGGGACGCGGTGGATGGAATAGAAAATGAGGGAGCTGACGATTTTTCATCATGCTGTTTCCTCCTCGTCAGCGAACTTTTAGCTGGTTAAATCTCATGATTCCCCTTCCCCCCCTCCCCTCCCCTCCCCTCCCTCCCTCCTAATCCCTCCCCCTTCCCACCCCTCCCTCCCTTCCCTAATCTCCCCTCCCTTCCCGTCCGTCCCCTCCACTCCCCTCCCCTCCCCTTTAAAGCGAAATTCCGGTTTGGCGAATCTGCAAGTCAGCTGTATGGAGGTTTGAAGTGTCAGGCCGTAAATGATGTCCATAGTTGACGTCACTGCGCCTGTGAGTGTACAGTATGTCATGGAGGTTTGCGTCTGTCGGGAGATTGGCATGTCTGCGTGTGTGATCTACGGTGATTTTTATTTTTTATTTTTCTTCGTGTTTTTTTTTTGGGGGGGGGGTGAATCATGGTTTATGGTGTATTTTAGATTTTTTATTTATCTATTTTTTTTTTATTTATTTTTTTTTATGATTTTTTATTTATTGTGCGTTAGGACGTACAATTGGGGGATTGAATCAAGGTTTATGGTGTAATTTAGATTTTCATTTGTTTATTCGTTTTATTTTATTTATTTCTTATTCGTTTTAATGATTTTTTGTTTATTTATTTCTTTATTATTTTTTTGCGGTCTGCATTTCCCTGGGGTGGAATTTACAGCAAACGCGTGTTGTTAGTTTTATTCGCTGCCTGGTATGGTTTATTCATAGGTACAGCCATGGGTGAGGGATAATTGGGATGTGCATATAGATGAGTCAAAGTGTGCGTGCTTCAATGTGAAACGTTGAATGAGGCATAAAAAAGCGATGGTGAATGAACAGAGAGGATGGGTTGGGATTGAATGGGATGGGGTGATATATATATGTGTGTGTGTGTGTGTGTGTGTGTGTGTGTGTGTGTGTGTGTGTGTGTGTGTGTGTGTGTGTGTGTGTGTGTGTGTGTGTGTGTGTGTGTGATGTGAAGTATGGTAGGATATTGTAGGAATTGTCAAGACACCTTCATTAGTTTCCGTTTTTTTTTCTCTCTCTCTTCTTTTCTCTTTTTCTTTTCTCTTCTTTCATTCTCCTCACTTTCTTTCTCTTTCTTTCTCTCACTCTCTCTGACAGAATCACATTTTCCCCACTCTCTCTCACTCTCAGACACTCACTCTCTCTCACTGCACTCTCACACTCTCTCACTCTCAACCTCAGCCTCACTGCACACTCACACTCTCCTCACTCTCACTCTCACTCTCACTCTCACCTTTACTCTTACTCATCAGAGACTTACTCTTATTTCCTTTCCTTTCCCTCTCCAGCCAACCTCTCTCTCACTCCCTCTACATTATTCCACTCCCCATGCTCCTCATACCCTTCATATGTGTATGTTGCATGTGGCGTTGGGCGTCTCATCTCCACATGGTTTTACGCGAAGAAAATGGGTAGCCGATGTCATGTTGAGTGACCCTGGAGTTCGTGTTTTAGATGAATGGGTTATTGTTTTGTCATATTTAAGTAGGTCTACTCTCAGGATTTGTTTATATTTAGTGTATTTTTTATGATGATTTCTGAAAAGAGAGAATTTTTGATTGATGGAGTTTGTCTTTTATAATGTGTTGTTTACTTTTAGAAAAGATTTCTGGGAAGAGTGAAATTTACGATGAGTGTATTTTTTACTTTTAAGAATGTATTCTGAAAAGAGAAAAATCTAAATTAATGGAGTTTATGATGTACAGAATGCATTGCTTACTTTTAAGAAAGATTAAAAAAAAAAACGAGTGGACTTTAAAATTATGGCTTTATGATTTTTTTCGTTTTTTATCTATTTGTTTTTTTTAATTTTCATTTTCTCTTTTTGAGGGAGGGGGGTGTCGGTGGAGAGGGTCAGGCATCCGCTTGTCGTTCTTTTGCACTTTCTAGCCACAGGAAAAAATGGTATGATTTTTTTTTTTCGGTGTGGATATAAACCTCAGAGGGACCGCAGAACTGGTATGCGTTCAAGGATACTTCGTGAGAACGAATCGGCGACGCTGGATTGACTTGTTGTCGATAATTATTTGTGTTGTAGATTATGTGTATACGGTGTACAGAGGGAGGTGAGGGAAGAGGGAGGGAGGGGAGGGAAGAGGGAGGGAGGGAAAGAGGGAGGGAGGGAGGACAGAGAGGAGAGAGAGAGAGAGAGAGAGAGACAGAGAGAGACAGAGACAGAGACAGAGACAGAGAGAGAGAGAGAGAGAGAGAGAGAGAGAGAGAGAGAGAGAGAGAGAGAGAGAGAGAGTGTGTGTGTGTGTGTGTGTGTGTGTGTTTCTTACAACGAGATAAGGGGATAGGAGGAGATGGAAAATAAGAAGGCTCTGTATGTTAAAAATAATGGAGAGAGAAAAAAAGAGACAGTTTTACCCAGGGTGCAGTATAATGGGCGGAGTGTGGGCGCCGCAAGTTAGAGGGCCCGTAGGTGAAGCAAGGAGACACGGGCGGAGCTGCATGGGAGGCCAAAGGAGAGGTCAGAATGCGGGCTTGCCTGGAGTGAGAGCGGGCGTCGGGCGCGTGGGCGTGGGTGGAAACTATCGCGCCCGTGTTGTCCAAGTTAACGGCGGGGGGTGGGGGTGGGGTGGGGGGGGTAGACGCCTTTCATAAGCAAAGTCGGGGCGGGGTGTGGTCGCGGAGGGAGGGGGTGGGGGGAGGGAAGGACGGAAGATGGACATTAAGGGGATAAGCAGAACATCCAAAAAAGGGAAGGGGCGTGGGATGGGCGTGGGCCGGCTTCCAGTATATTTTCATTTTCCTGCACGCAATCGCACGGCTTGGGTGATGTGCTTCTAGATGATCCTTCTCCACGAACCTGCCAAGCTCTGTCTGCTTCTTAGCGGGAATAAGGTAAATACATACATGCGAGACACATACATATACGTACGCACATAGATGTATATGTGTAAGATTTATTTAAGGTATAGATGATATATGATATGTTATAGATATAGCATATGACATTATGTATATTTACAGTATATCCATATATCCACATATCTACATATTTGTGTATGTGTGTTTATATAGATATACATATATATATAGATAGATAGATACATAGTAGAGACACTACACACACACACACACACACACACACACACACACACACACACACACACACACACACACACACACACACACACACACACACACACACACACACACACACACACACACACACACACACACACACACACACACACACACACAGGACATATGTATATAGACATACATACACATGTACACAGGCACCTCTACCTCTACCTCTCTCGCACCGCCGCATAGGGGAGAGCGCGCGCACCGGAACGCTCGCTCCGGCCTGGGGGAAGGCTGGCGTATTTGCCCTAATTCTGTCTTAATGCAGAAGGGAGGTTCGGCTGCGGAACCGGGAATTGAAGGGGAGTGACAGGGAGGGGAAGGCGAGGGTGGAAGGGGGGAACTGGGAAAGGTGGAAGCCGGTTGGAGGGAAAAGAGGGGAGAGGGGGGGAATATGGTAAAGGGGAACTGGGGAAGGAGGAGAGGGTTGAGGGGGAAAGGGTGGAGGAGAATCTCTTTTCTTTCTCTCTCTTCTCTTTCTTTCTTTCTCTCTCTCTCTCTCTCTCCTCTCTCTCTCTCTCTCTCTCTCTCTCTCTCTCTCTCTCTCTCTCTCTCTCTCTCTCTCTCTCTCTCTCTCCTCTCTCTCTCTCTCTCTCTCTCTCTCTCTCCTCTCTCTCTCTCTCTCTCTCTCTCTCTCTCTCTCTCTCTCTCTCTCTCTCTCTCTCTCTCTCTCTCTCTCTCTCTCTCTCTCTCTCTCTCTCTCCGATCTCCCCTCTCCCTCTCCCTCTCCCTCCCTCCCTCCGTCTCCCTCTCCTTCCCTCTCTAAGGTAATGAGCCACGTTTTGTACATTTTTTTCTTATCCTTTGTTCCTTATATTTGGTTAAGAAAGTGCAAGCAGCGGATGGAATGGGTGAATAGAAGATTTTTTTGATGTGTAGAGAGGTGAAAGAAGCGGGGTAATGTAAAAGAAGAGATGTAAGAGAAAAAAGAATGGAAGTGGAAGACTTTGAAAGAGGAGGAGGAAGAGGAAAGAGAGTGGTGGTGGGGAACTTTGAAAGAAAGAGATGGAAGAGGAAAGAGAAAGGAGGTGGAAGACTTGGAAACAGGAGGGAGGTGGAGAAGAAAGAGAAAGGAGGTGGAAGATTTTGAAAGAAAGGGATGGAAGAGGAAAGAGAAAGGAGGGGGAAGATTTTGAAAGATGGATGTGGACGAGGAAAGATAGTGGAGGTGGAAGACTTGGAAAGAAGAGACGGAAGAGGAAATAGAAAGGAGGTGGAAGAATTTGTAAAGAGAAGAGGAAAGAGAGTGGAGGTGGAAGGCACGAAAAGAGCAGATAAAAGAGAATAGAGTGGAAAGAGAAAGAGAGAAGAGGAAAAAAATGGAAGTGGAAGACTGAAAGAAGAAGTTAGAGAAAAAAAGGAGATGGAGTATAATTTCAGAACTAAAAGAGTGGAGCAGAAAGGGAAAGGGGAAAGAAGAGAAGAGGGCGAGGCAGAGGCAAGGAGAGGAAAGGCAAGAACTATCAAAATGATTCGAGTACTTGACAGAATTCTCGCCGCCTTTGACTTCGTCTCGCGTAAGACGGGGATCGTGTTAGCTGTTGTTATCGGCAATAGGGCCGCCAGCCACACGGGGAGGGCATGGACTGAACGCCCTTATGGCACGCTGATCTTAAGCGCCCAACTTGGTTTTGTTAAGAAGGTTGGCAGGCTTGGAGGTCTGAAAGCAGCGGGGTAACGCCTTGGAGGAGGAGGAGTGAGAGCAGGAGCAAGAAAATTGAAAAAGAAAGCGAAAAGGGAAGTAGGAGGAGAATAATGATGATCGTATATAAAAAAGAAGAAAACATAAACTCCCGCCTTTCTCTCGCGCTCCATACAACATTTGCGATATTTTCTCTCCCTTGAAAGTTTTCTGAAGAATCTCCATTATGGCGTTTTTTTTTTTTTTTTTTTTTTTTTTTTTTTTTTTTTTGCAAGGGTATATAATTTATAAGACTCCGAGAAAGACCCGTCAAGGATTTCGCGGGACACACACACACACAGAAGAGAAGAGAGAGAGAGAGAGATGAGAGAGAGATGATGAGACAGAGAGAGAGAGAGAGAGAGAGAGAGAGAGAGAGAGAGAGAGAGAGAGAGAGAGAGAGAGAGAGCGAGAGACCCCGTTGCGAGGCATACAGTAGGGGGCGCGACGTTGCATGTGTCGTATCCAGCCACAGAGATTCAGACACACGGGGGAGTTTGTGTGCGAAGGTGGCATTCCGGAGGGCTGCGAAGGTGGCGCCCGCCGCAAGGATGGTCTTGTAGGAAGATTGTGTAGACCGTAGGATATGCACGAAGGATGTCTTGTAGGATGGCCCCCGAAGGATTGTAGATTGTAGGATATGATTGTCTTGTAGGATATGGAGATAGCCCGGAGGATTGTAGATGGCCTGTAGGATAGGCTCCGGACTTGTAGGATAGGCCACGAAGGATTGCCTTGTAGGATGGCCCTGTAGGATTGGCCACGAACGATTACCTTGTAGGATGGCCCTGTAAGATATGCTACGAAGGACTGTAGGATCTGTAAGATAACTTGGGGCCCGTAGGGTAGGGATACCTTGTAGGACGTCCCCGTAGGATAGCCGGGAAGGGGATGCGTGGGGGGCAAGGGTCAGTGGTAGAGCAGAAGAAAGTGGGGAAGGCAAAAGAAGGAGCGATAACCCCTCGCTCGCAATCCTTTGCTCGAATTCTGCGGGTGTCTCATGCTGGGGGAAAAGCTTATTTATTTGATGTGCGTGGAAGGGGGGAAGGGAGGGGGAGGGGGGAGGGGGGGGAAGGGGAAGGGGGAGGGAGGTGGCAAGGAGGTGACGCGGCAACCTGAGGTGACCTTTTGGATGATGGCACTGACGACCGCACGACCCCGCGAGAACAAGGGCATTTCGGGAGCGACTTTCTGGTCGTCGGGAGCTTGCTTGCTTGCTTGCTTGCTTGCTTGCTTGCTTGCTTGCGCTTGTGGAGGAAGGGGGAGGTATGATGGAGAGGATCATTACGTCGAATTGCAGTCATCTCGGCGAGGCTGTTGCAACCCGCCGTCGCGTTAGCTTGATGTTCTTCTTCTGTTTCAGCGAGTTGATCTCCCATTGCAATCTGTTAAGGGGCACCGAGAGTCGTTGCGAAACAGAGGGAACAGTGAAAAAAATCTCTCCTCTCTCTCTCAAAAAGAGTCTCTCTCTCTCTCTCTCTCTCTCTCTCTCTCTCTCTCTCTTCTCTCTCTCTCTCTCTCTCTCTCTCTCCTCCTCTCTCTCTTCTCTCTCTCTCTCTCTCTCTCTCTCTCTCTCTCTCTCTCTCTCTCTCTCCTCTCTTCTTCTCTCTTCTCTCTCTCTCTCTCTCTTCTCTCCTCTCTCTCTCTCTCCGCTCTCTCTCTCTCTCTCTCGACGTTGGCTGCACCGTCGTCGTGTTGATGGCAGAGACAAGGAAGCGGCTGCTCCTCCGTCCCGCTCCTCCTCCTTTGTTGTTGTTTACATCGTGTGATTAAGTCGCAAGTGTAATGCTTTTGGTGGAGTTAATTACTCGGTGGAGTATGTAAATGCAAAGTCGCCTCCTCCGTCTGGCGGCCGCGGGGCTGCGGAGTGCTAAGCCGGCCTTGCTCGACGAAACTTGTCTCGTGTGGTTCGTAAGCCAAGCTACTCCCGTTCGCTTTTGGGGGGGAAATGATGATGGAGGAATTGTCTCATCATCTACGTCAATGGCCGGAGTTGGCTTGTATGGGGAAATGATGAGTGCTGATGGTCCACCGTGTGCCCCTTCCACTCCCTCACTTTCTCTCCCACGCTTACTCACTCGCTCACACGCCACTCGCCACTTAATTACTCCAAAGTACAGACACAAGGTCATGCGTGCACAGCATACATAGTAATATCTGAGGTTGGGGGTCTATCCTCTCATCTTACTACACACAGCATAAAATGCAAATGACAATAAAGTTGCCTTGGGCATATGCCTCTCCGCCCTTGGAATTGACGCCACCAAGGATAGACTTGAGTGCGCAAAAGTACCTCTTGTATCTATTATTATTTTTATCACAGTGCTATTGAATGGAGGCGATTTTCTTCGGACTCAGAGACACGCCAGTGTAAAAGAATAGCAACGGAAGTAGGGTACGATGGAAGAGGGGAAATATCAAACGAGTATGGTCGAATAAGCTATTGTAATGTTTCCCGCTCGTAGTTTTTTTTTTTTTTTTTTTTTTTTTTTTTTTTTTTTTTTTTTTTTTTTTTTAAAGTATCCCTGTCCGCCAGGAACAAGTTATTAGATTGGATTTTCTCCGTGAAAGTGTTCTCGGCTGCTAATATAAGTCTTGGTGCCAGGAGCAAGGACCGGCACCACAGGTTCCGCGGCAATCAGACGGATGATATACAATGCTCGTATTTATGGCGGTGCGTCCGGTACATCGTAAAGTCTATATATGAGCTCGGCCTCCTCCCCTTCCCCTTTCCCGCGCCCGGACGAGGCCTAAACCGGAGGCTGTAACTGCCACGGATAAACGGCAGTTACGGATTGTAAAGTACTCGCGGCAGGGTGGTTAACTGTCACGCCCGGGAAGAGGAGTTCCTCTCGAGGGAGCCGTTAAAGAGAGGCGCGTCTGTCGGTGCCGTTCCCGCCGGAGGAGATCGCTTTCACCGTCGCCGGGCCGCGTCGCCTAAGGGGGCAGAGAGGCGGTGGCGGCGGCGGCGGCGACCTCCGCGGTTCTGTCGCACCGAGTCACCCGCTATTTCGGGTTGTCGGATGCTTTGCCGGGTCTGATGCCCTCGACTACATCACCAGCCGGAGTTAGTAGGCGGGCGCTGTAGCCAAGGCGCTCGTACGTTTACGTAATATGTGTATAAAGACTGGCTTTTATGCTCTATTGCACGGTTGATGGCCTGGAGGTTTTATATGTAAGAGAGGAGTGAGAGGGAAGGAAGGAAGGGAGAAGAAAGGAAGGAAGGAAGCAAAGAAGGAAGATGGAGGGAGGGAGGTGAAAGAAAGAAAGGAAGGAATGAAGGAAGGAGACCAAAGACAGAGACAACTCGAGGATCCATGTACATTTTTTTATCCAGTGTGTGGCATTAACAAAACAGCCGTTGATTTCTTCTGCAAGCGAACGAAAACAAGAGGCATTCGTGTTTATTAGTGTGCGTGTGTGCGCGTCTGCCTTTGACGTGTGTGCAGGCCGGGACAAGTGTATCTGGTCACGATGCTAATTGACAAAGGGCGGAGGCAGCTGCTTCGGGATTAGCGAGGGCGTGAACCAAGGAAAGCCTCGGAGGAGTGGACGCCGGCGGGAGATAAGACACGGAGCCCCAGATGCTGCGAGGGAGATTATCCGGTGTCGAGCATCATTCCGGGTCGTGATAAGGCGAAGCCACGTTTTTGTTTGGGATAACGTCCAGAGTCTTGCGTTTAATAGGGGGAAGGCAAGTCTTAGCGCCCGGGAGATGCGTTTGATTGGCACGGGGCTTTTATAAAGGCTGGGATCTTGCCGTCTCTTAAGGCGAAAAATGCAGCTTCTAGTCGAGGAGAAACGGTCTTACGCGAGCGGCGGACCACTCAAGTGGAGGCAATATAATACTTGAATTTTTGAATCTTGAAATCTCGTGCCGCCGAAAAGAGATTTTTAATTGGATGGTTTGAGAAGAGATAGAGATTTGCAGGCTCGTATGGCGGTAATGAGCCCTCCATTATCAGGAATTCTGCATTTATTGTGTGCCGTGAGCTGGTTTTGAATAATTTAGAGGCCGTAGGTTGCTAAATCTCTCTCTCGCTCTCTCTCTCTCTCTCTCTCTCTCTCTCTCTCTCTCTCTCTCTCTCTCTCTCTCTCTCTCTCTCTCTCTCTCTCTCTCTCTCTCTCTATCTATTATATATATATATAATATATATATATATATATATATATATATATATATACATATAAACACACACACACACACACACACACACACACACACACACACACACACACACACACACCACACACACACACACACACACACACGTTTCTCTTTGTCTCTCTTTCTTTTCCGTCTCTTTTCTCGCTCCCTCTCTTCCACTTTCCCTTTTATATTTCCTATTTCACCCTCATTCCATCACTCTTCCTTTTATCCTCTCCATCAGTCTTTCCCTCCACCTCTCTTTCCCCCTTCCTTTCCACTTCCCTCCTTCTCTCCCTCCTTTCTCTTCCCTCCTCCCAACTTTCCTCCACTTCCCTCTCCCTCCATCCTTCCCCTCCCCTTCCCTTCCCTCCTCCCTTTCCCCTTCCCTCCATCCTCCCCTTCCTCCATCCCTCTTTCCCCTCCTTCCTCTTCCCTCTTTCCCTCCTTCCCTCTACCCCTCCTTTCTCCCTTCCCCTCTACCCCTCCATCCTCCCCTTCCCCTCCATCCTCCCCCTTCCCCTCCTCCTCCCCTTCCCTCCATCATCCTTTCCCCCTCTCTCCCCTCTCTCTCTCTCCCTTTCCCGTCCGTCCTCCGTTGCAGGAAATGTGGCATAAAACAAGAGTGCCATTTTGTGCGACTGAAGAGGGATCTTTAAAATCGCAAATCTAATTCCCAGGCAGTGTGGGCCCTCGCGCATGAAGAATTCGAGGCCCGAGTGCCATAAATATGAATTGTTGTTGGACGTCCAGATGACCGTTGGAATTTTTGACCGGAAGGAGGCATAACTTTGGAAGGGAAGGGGTTTGATTTGGGTTCTGCCCGGTTGTGGATTTTAGGGTTGTGTTTACGTTGGTGTGTAGTTAGTTTACGTTTGTATTTACGTTTATATAGATGGTGGTGTTGTTATTTTTTTGTACTTGTAGATTCCCACTTGCACGTTTCACTGTAAGAGGGAGAAGGTGGGGGGGGGGGAGGGGAAGTGGGAGGGAAGGTGGGGAAGAGGGGGAAGTGGGAGGGACGGTAGGTGGGGGGGAGAGGGGAAGTGGGAGGCACGGTAGGTGGGGTTGAACAAAGAACAAAAGAACGCGTGGAATAAAAGAGGAAGGGAAAGTAATACAGAAGCTGGGAGCCAGATAGGAAATCGGTTATCCAATTTTCGATGCGGCGTTTGTAGGTTCCGCCGGATACTCCGCGGGAGTTTGATTGACGGGTAGAGGTGGGGGGGGGGGTGGAGGTGGATGGAGTATGCAGCATAACAGGGCAGGACGGGGAGGTGAGGTGCAGCAATGGAGGGAAGAGGAGGGGGCCTCGACGGGAACCACTGAAGAGAAGGCGGTGACGCGCCAGTCGAGTTTACGGGAGGCAGGTTTAGACTTACCCGAACGTCAACTGTTAACTAACAAGCCGGCGGGATAGGGATCGGAAAGAGTTAAGTGGCACAAATCCAAGTCGATGCCCGCTATAATCGGGCGGATGAGAAGGAACTGAAGGAGGTAAAAGGTGGAGAGGGAGGGCAGGAGGAAGGCAAAGGGGAGGGGGACGGAGGAGTCACAGAACACTATAAGCCAATGCGGCGTACGAGGATGGAGGGTATGTGGTAGGAAGTGCAAGGGGGACGGGGAGGAGGACCGGATATAGCAAGGTGCAGAGGGAAGACGTGAGGAAGGATCAAAGGGGACTTGTTGAGGAGATGTAGGCAGGAGGCACTATATTGCGGGCAGAGGGGAGGCTACGAGGGATCCGGTCGAAAGGCGACGCAGAGGGGCGAGAGGTGATCGTAGGACGTATGGAAGGTCAAAGCGGCGCGACGCAGGAGGCGGTCATACCCAGGAACGGAGGAGGAAGGGTGGGATATTAGAAGAAGCGGCAAGGCGGGAGGGGGTCCACTCCGAGGGCGACACTGAGAGAGGCAGCCGGCAATGGGGCAAAGCAAGGTGCGGAGAGATGAGTGCGGTGGGAGAGAAAAGAAAGGAGGGAAGGAAAATGGGGGGAAGTGATAGAAGCAAGAAGAAAAGACAGGAGGGGAAGAGGAGGACGTCGCGGCCCTGTGTATGGAAGGTAGGACGTTTGGGGGCATTGGCTATCAGGTTTTGGGATAAGGGGGAATGGGAAGCGTTGATAGGAAGGGTGATGGAAGGAGACGGGGACAGGGTGAGGATGGGCAACAATGGGTAGGGGAGAAGCTTCCCCGCCTCAACAACACTATGGGCGACCTCTCCGCTATATGTCTGTTGTGCCCGCTGTGTAATTAAGTTTTCTCCTCCTTACCCTGGGATATGGTGGGAGGAATAGGGAACGAGAGGAACCGTGAGGGAAGATAAATATGAGGCTGAAAAGATGGTGGAGGTGAGGACCAACGAGGGCGCTTAATAAAAGATAAGAAAGGGAGGGACATGGCAAAAGCAAATAGAATGTAGATAGGAGGGAAGCGAAAGACCGAAGACAAGCCGACGACGCCTATAAATAGTCAACATAAGAGAAGAGGATACGGACAGAGAACAGAAAGGATGATGAAGAGGTAAAAGAACATAGGGAGGGACAGAAGACTCATCGACGTGCGAAAAGAAAAGAAGTTTTCTCTCGTTTGTTTTCTTCTTTCCCTTCGGTATCTGCGCCAGGAGAGTCCGTTTGCATGTGAAATGATTTTCATGGAGCCTCCGTTTTCTGTTTCTTTTCTCTTCTCTCTTTCTTCTGTTTTCTCTTAGGGACCTTTGCATTTTTAAGTAAGACGTCGGCGTGTTTGCGAAAGAAAGGAATTAGGCAGATTATGTCGAGAAAAAAAAAAAAAGGTGTGAGTTGGCTCGGAACTGCGTGAACTTACCTGCCGTCCTTCCGTTTGGCTCTTGGTGGAATCGCAAATGGTGGGACTCCTTGATGGCATTTGTTGCTTTGTTACAGGCTGACGGACTGGGTCTTGTCTTCGGCGCACTAGTTGCGGCCCTATCTGGACATTTTATTATATTTTGATTTGAGTGTGAGTTTTTTTTAAAGTGTAATGTTTTTTTTATTATTTGATTAAAAAAAGTATGGTTAAGGTGTAATTTGTATCTTCTCATTCTTTGCCAGTAATGTGTGGAGGAGGGCCCTACAATAGACGTCTGCACTATGTGATGACGTCCGTGTGTTAAAGGTTGTTAGCTTCCCCCCCCCTCTCGTTTACCGTCCTTTCCCTGCCCATTAATTAATCATCATCGTCTTCGTCTTCCACCATCACCAATCATCACCACACCACCACCACCACTCATCAAATCACACCACTACCCACCATCACATTCATCACCATCACCACCACCGCCTCTCTATCTCTATCCCACCACCTATCCATCCACCACTCACCAGCGCGGCGCGAGCGCGAGCGCGAGTGCGAGCGCGCCACCCGCACCATCTTTACACGATCCTACTCATCACCGCCCCCACCCATCACCCATGACACCATCACCACCAAGTTCATTCATCACTCACCATCATCACCAGTCCTGTATTTCAAAATCGTTTCAACAAACACTTCCACACTGTCGCTCTTGGCTTTCATGCCTCTGCAGTTTTAAGTTGTGCCCAACGGATGCTTTTGTTATGCATGATTAGCCAGTCCCCAATATGGGCCAACCACACTATCGGTGTGTATTTTATGAGTTGCCAGAGATCGCTCGTTTATTCGCCCTTCTGTATCCCTTAAGCGACGGCCGCCAGTTGCTCGCCACACCCACTGCTGCGACAGCGGCGCCACTCCATAATTTTTCACCAAAGATCTCCATATCTGCCACCTTCAATACGCCCATCCCCCGCCCACCACACATCTCCCGCCCACACCCCATCTCCCGCCCACACTCTGTCCCAGTCCAGATTCGTTGCTACCTCTGAGTTTGGGTGTGTGTTTGTGTGTATGTGTGTCCTGTGATCCGTCCTATGTGAACAGCTGTGTTGGATCTGGATGCTGATTTAGACTCTAATGACTAGCGCTTTAAGGGTCATTATCGCTGAAGGTGTTGTATGACCCGGCTTGAATCTGCAGCACCACCAGAGGCGACATATCACTACGAGGGCCAAAGAACTTTTTACCTTAAGCTATACGGGGCGTAAAGGCGAGTGTCCCTTGCGTTTGTTAGTGTAACCTTTAGCCTCCTACACGACGGGGTAGAATGTTTTGTAAATGTTTTGGATAAATGTTGGGGTGTCTCCTGTGCAAGATTATTCTCCGGAAAATGCTTGGGTACTTTGGTTGAATGCCAAATGTGGAGCAACAGCTGTTACGTAAGTTGTAGATACTTGGGGGTGTTGCGCCATTGGCCAATTTGTTGCGTTTCGACACTCCTCATTGGCAAAGTCCCGTCGATTGCCGTTGTTGCTTCAACTTGCCATCTACATCACCCTTTATATTGCCTGTGTTGCAGAAACGCAAGAACGTGCGTGCCGTGAAATGTGCAGCGAAAAGTGACCCGGGCTGACCTCGGCGCTGACCCGTTGACGTTGCCAGAGCCCAGTCGACCACCTATCCTCTTTGTTCGCGCTCCCGACCGGCGTATCCTTCGCTATCCACGCCGGTACATGTTATCTGGACAACCCTTGAGCTGTGACATCATTTGACACTATGATATCGGTACCGCGACGACACATAAGACGCCGCTAAAAAGATTAGTCAGAGTCCGACCGAAGAATATGTACGTTTTGTATCCCGTCGAGTCACCCGCGGAATCCTTAAGATCTCGATCGAGTGAGTATAGAGCCGCAAGAGAGAGAGAAGAGAGAGAAGAGAGACGAGAAGAGAGAGCGAGAGAGACGACCGAGAGATGGAGATGTTGATGAGAAGACGACGAGTAGATGTGTTAGTGTGCTCGATCCTACATACTGATTACGCGTTGCCCTTGAATGTTGCGATGTAGTCGCGTGTGTGTTCGTGTGTGTGTGTGTGTGTGTGTGTGTGTGTGCCGTGTGTTGTGTGTGATGTCTGTGTTGTCATGTGTGCGTCACGTGTGCTGTATGTTCTCTTTGGTCTGTGGTCTGTTGTGACACCAGGGTGCATTGGCCGGCAGTAACTTACTTCGAGTCGGTAGCATTGACATTGGTGTTTTTGTTCTCTCGTTCTTTGCGAGAAATCATGCGAGTGTAGAGTATATACCTCGCGATGTCGCGCGACGAGATGGTTTCTCTCACGGGAGAGTATTGCCTGCGTCGACAAATTACTTTTGGCCAGTTGCTAACACCAGCGAATTTTACATTCTATTAAAGAGTCCTAAGTTGGCGTATAGCGTGACATAATAGACATGTAGACAAACGCAGCATAGATAATGATAGGATATGTGAATATCGATGATTAGAACAATAGATAGATAGATAGCCTTGTCACGAGGCACTCCCGACCCTAGATGAGCTGTCCGAGAGTGGGGCTCTCTCTAAGCGCAAGCGAAAGATTGCCACTTATTGTTATTACAGATGTAGTTGATGCGGACTAAAATCAGCGTTTCAGGATTTGACTTTCATCAGTCCTGTGAGACCAAAAAAAAAAACATTCGGCCGTTAACCTGAGAGGTGCGAGTGCCACACACACACACCAGAGACTCCTTTCTTGCAGTGCAATGTTCTGCAAGTTCCCCTACTCCCGAAGCAGCTTTGTCCAATGTCAATTGACTACACCGTTTATAACCACATGTCAATCTCTTTTACCTCGTGATTGCATTAAGTCTTGTTACATTGGGACTTCCAATCCTCCTGGAGAGAGGATATGATTTGACAGTTACGCTCTTCCTTGCAAGCGTAATCATGACGACGAGGACCTCAAGACTAGCGAGATTTCTACACGTTCGTGGACTATGTGCGGACTATGACGTGCGAATGGCACTCTTTAAATCTAGGATTCGAGCAGGTGAACGGGACGTTTCGAGGTGTATGGTACGTCTGGCAGCTGGGTAAGAGTCAAGTGTTCTGGGGATGGTGTAATGATGGGACAACCTGGATCGGTATGGTGGCATACCGGCACTCGCGATACGGAGCGCGTGTGTGATCTGTTCTGGCGAGTGTCACACTCGTCTACACACTTCCGTCCCCACTATTGCTCTCGCCACCCGGCCGTCTTCTCTGCACCCTCCCCTAGTCTGGGACTTCCTTTGTTGTTCTCTCCCTCAGCGTTTTGTCTATATTTGTTCTTTCTGTTTATTTTGCGCGATACTTCTTCTGCGTTCCTGACTTCGTTGTCTGTTCTATTTTTCTATTTCTCTCATATTCCTCTAATCTCCTTTCTCTATCATTCTCGTAGTCTCATTAATTCTACGTGAGTTCTTCTGCTCTCTCGTGCTCTCCTCTCTCTTCTCTCTCTCTCTCTCTCTCCCTCTCTCTCTAACTCTCCTCTCTCTCTTCATCTCCTCTCTCTCTCTCAGTCCTCTCTTATCTTTCTCTCTCCCTCCCCCCCTCCCTCCCTCCCTCTCCCTCACCTCCCCCTCCCTGCCCTCTCCCGTTACCCTCCTCCTCCCTCTCTCTCTCCATCTCTCTCTCTCTGCTCTCGTGCTCCTCTGTCTCTCTCTCTAAGCTCTCTCTCTCTCTCTCTGCATCTCTACACATCGTCTCTCCTCCGCTCCCCTCCACGCCTCCAACATCGCCATATTCCCTCGCCTCCCTCTCCAGTCTTCTCTCTCTCCTCTCTCTCTCCTCTCTCCAATCACTTCTCCTCCTCTTGAATCTCCTGCCTCGCTCTCTCTCTCTCTTCTCTCTCTCTCTCTCTCCTCTCCTCTCTCTCCTGTCTCCTCCCTTCTCTTGTCTTACTGAATTTACTGGATTTACTTGTTATTCTTGTCATCATGTTTTTTCTTGTGTTTTTACTCATGCTCTTTTGTTTATTCTATTTTCACAATAACCACACGTCTACAATTTCCTTCCAACCTCTCAACTCCTGTGTGAAAGAATTAAGAATGAAACAAACGACAGAAAGATGGATGGATGGTGGATGGTGGGTGGGTGGATGGATGGAGGTGGATGGATGGATTAGGTGTGGTTGATGGATGGATAGTTGGATGGATAGATAGACAAGGATAAAGATAACTAGACAGACATGCATCCAAGTAAGCAAGCAACCACAAAATAAGTAAGGCGCCTGGATTAGAATTGATTATGAATGTACAACAGACAAGTAGTGAAAGTCCGGAAGGATAGACTTTGGGTCGCGGGTCCAAGGGCAGCTTGCACCGAGGGGAAAGCAGTAAAAGGGACAGGTTCGGGGTGGGTGGGGGTGAGGGGGGTAGGTGGAGGGGGTGGAGGTTGGGAGTTGGGTTGGGGGGTGGGGTAGTGGTGATGGATGAGGTGGGGTGTGGAGTGATCTGGGTGGGGGTGGGGTAGTGGTGATGTGATGAGTTGGGGTGTGTGAGTGGGATCTGGGTGGGGGTAGAAGTGGGGGTTCGTTGGGGGTATGAGTGTGGGTAGGCTGGAGAGGAGGGGTGAGGGGGTTTGTATGGGCAGGAGGGGGAGGGGAGTCTGTAGACGTCGGGGCAAGGTTTGGGATTAGTGAGGGGGATAGGTAGGGATGGGAGTTGTGGTTAGGGAGTATGAATAGAGTGGGTTGTGGTTAGTGGTTGTTAGTAGGGAGAGACGGAAGGGAGGGGAGGGGGGGGTGCAGAGAAAGGGAGGACATTGATTCGTCACTTACGACACGATGAGGGCTAATTAGGAGCGATGTTTGCCTTGTTTATTCGTATGCAAATGACGTTGTTGCGCTCGAGTGGTAATGCCTGTTTTTAAAGTATTTCCTTTAATTTTTTTTTCTGTTTTTTGTTGTGTTTTTCTCTCTCTCTTTACGTTTGAATCTTTATATTTTGGTGGGGATTCTCAGTTGGGACGGGGGGGGGGTAGGACCTACACTGTGCAGTTTCCTGTCTGGGTGGAGATTAAGGCTGTAAATCACACTCCAAAGTGGAAGAAAATAGGCCTAAATGCCGTTTTATTCTCTTATGCATGCGGGGCAATATGCAGAGACTCGAAGTTTGGGCAAAAAAGTAAGGTCTGTGTATTTTTCTTTCCCTATATATTCTTTTCTTACGGCGAATGAAGGCGAAGTAAAAAAAGATAAGTCCAAATTAAGGGTGAAATTGGAAAGGGGTTTAGCAGGAGGGGAATAGAAATTTGGCATGCGAAAAGGGGGATTGACGGTTGTAAGAGAGAATTCGCTTTCCGACAGATGCCAAATTTTGATTTCGCCAAATATGTTAGTGTAATTATGATATGATATATATATTCTTGCGACCTCTGTGCGTCGGTTTTGCGTGTGCTCTGACACAGACACCATAGCTATCCTCGGTGTTGCGACGAAGACTTAAAGCGACGTCCAAAAAAACCAGCTGAGACTTGGGAGGGAAGATTGACTCCTGGTCTGAGAGTTTTGAGGTGATCTGCTTTAAGAGCGAGGGGCGTAGCAGTCTGTTAAGCGCGCCCGGGATTCGTTAGTGTAGACTACATCTCCTTTAACCGCGTCGCCGATCTGATCCCTCCCTCCTCAAGCCTTACTCCCTTACCCTTGTCCCCCCACCCTTACCCCCCCCCTTCTTATTCTCCGTCTCTCTTTCCTTCCTCGGGTTTTATTCTCTTGCTTTTGTTCCCCCTTTATCCCTTACCTTCCGTCCCTTCTTTCTCTAGTCTAACGCCCTTACTCCTTCCTGAAGTCCAACTGCCTTGCCCTTGTCTCCCCCCTTACCCCTTGCTCCTCTCTCTCCTTCCTCAGGCTCTGTTCTCTTACCTTTGCCCCTCCCCTTACCCCTTACCCCCTCCCTTCCTTCCTCAAGCCCTACTTTCTTACCCTTCCCCCTCCCACACCTTCCCTTGCACCTTTTTTCTCCCCTTTTCTTTATTTCGTATCCCTTCGCCCCCTTTTTGGTGTGAGTGCAAGTACAAGAGTATAAGACGTACAAACACAAGTGTGGTGTTTACACGCTTAGGGATTTTTTCCCTCTCTTTTAAGGAGTCTTAATGCGGCGGCGAGTAGATATGCCGTTATGTTAAAGACGACCTGATGCCCAGGAACGGTGGGCTGACTCGGGCGGGATGGAAGGCGGCCCGATATGAATATGTAACTGTCATCTTCTGCTGTTTTCGATTCCGAGTTAGATTGCCTCCCGCCATTAGCATATGCATGCGATGAATGAACGAGCGTAAAAGTATTCCAAGGCGAGGCGCGGATCAGGCTTCTCCTTCGGGGGATTTTCGTTATGAATGGACTGGGAAGATGGAGGGAGGAGGGAGGAGAGGAGAGAGGAGGAGGGAGAGAGGGAGAGAGGAGAGAGGAGAGAGGAGAGAGAGAGAGGGAGAAGAGAGAAGAGAGGAGGGAGGGAGGGAGGAGGAGAGAGGGAGGAGGGAGGGAGGGAGGCAGAGAGGGAGGAGAGAGAGGGAGAGAGAGGGAGGAGAGAGAGAGGGAGAGGGAGAGGAGAGAGAGGAGAGAGAGAGAGAGAAGAGAGAGAGAGAGAGAGAAGAGAGAGAGAAAAGAAAGAGAAGAGAAGAGAAAAGAAGAGAGAGAGAGAGAGAGCGCCTCCTTCACCTGGCCCTGTTAGGCACTCCGGCCTGTCACTCCTCGACCTCTCAGGCACTCGCTTGACAATCCGGCTTATCATCCTCTCAAAGAAATTCGCACCGGTGTGGCACTGTGGTGTGTGTGTATGTGTAATTGTGTGTGTGTGTGTGTGTGTGTGTGTGTGTGTGTGTGTGTGTGTGCGTGTGTGTGTATGTGTGTGTGTGTGTGTGTGTGTGTGTGTGTGTGTGTGTTGTGTGTGTGTGTGTGTGTGTGTGTGTGTGTGTGTGTGTGTGTGTGTGTAACACAATGGAATAAGCTGTATGCTCTAGTTTTGAGTGCATATATTAGAGGGACAGCGGCAAAAGAAGGGAGAAATGCGACAGAGGGAGAGAGAGACGAAAAAGTAGAAGGAATAGATGAAGAGAAAGTGTACATGAAAGAAAGAGTCGAGGCGTTTTAGTGGTACTAATGGGCCATGTGTTGCGGGGCGGAAGGCTTCGTGTTTTTTCGTGCCTTTTCGTGCCTCCTTTGGCCGGATCCTCTTGCAGTGCCTCTTCACGCGGCCGGAGGGGGAGGGGTCCAGGGGGGGGGTGGGGTCCATTTTAAGCGGCATTTTGGCCTTTGTCCCTCGGCGTGTGTTCTCTCTTCCTCTTTCGCCGTCTCCTTTTTGGGGGGGGGGGATGATTATTGGCTTTCTCTCCTGTAAGTCATTCTTCTTTTTTTCTTTTTCTTCTTCTTCTTCGTACTTTTTATTGCTCATTGTTGTGGTCGTCCTTTTGCGGATACGGTTTGGCCTTTTTCCTTTTATGTATTTTGCGCATTTCGAACTATTTAATGGTGACCTTTTCGCTGTAACAGTTATTCATAAATAGAGTGAGTGTGAGGCATTACCAAGAAATATGTGTATTTTTCTGTAATTGTTGTTGTTGTTATTATTATTATTATTATTATTATTATTATTATTATTATTACTTATTATTTTAATTTTTATTAGTTTTCTTCTTCTTCTTCTTCTTTTCTTTCTTCTTTCTTTGCTGGAGGAAGATCCATGTGTACTTACCTTCTTCTTCTTCTTCTTTCTTCTTCTTCTTCTTCTTCTTCTCTTTCTTTGCCTAGAAAAGGGCCATGTGTCTTCTTCTTCTTCTTCTTCTCTTCTGCCTAGAGAAGGGCCATGTGTCTGTACTTCCACGAGGCCTTGAGAGGACCTTACCCCAACCACGGGTCGGGCGAGAACGGCGAGGTAATTTCCTTCCCCACAGTGCTAAAAGAGGCGAGAGGTAGAGAGCGTGTGGGGAGGGTAGGATGGGGGGTAGGTGGGAGGTGGAAGGATGGACTAGGACGGGAGGTAGACTGGGGTGGGGTGGGGGGTAGAACCAGAGGACGACAAAAATGGGGAGGGGAGTAGGGACGAGAAGAGAGAAGGGTGGACTAGGACAGAGGTCGACGGGAGGGGAGGGGTGTAGGACGAGAGGTGTACAAAGGGGGTCTAGGATGAGGTCGATGATGGTGGGGGGGTCCCAGACAATAGATTCACGGGAAGGGGGGGGGATAGAACGAGAGGTAGACTGCGACGAGTCATACCAGAGGGGGTAGATCAGGGGCTAGAGGACGAAAGGGGAGGGTTAGGGAGCGAGGTGGACGGGGGCTATCTAGGACGAAGGGTAGACCGGAGAGGTCGAGGACGACAGGTCAACGAGTAGGTCTACGACTGAAGGACGGCGAAGGGGGTATATAGGCCTAGATTACAGACGGAAGGTCAAGACGATGAGTCGACGAGGGGGGGGGGGGCTAGGCGAGAGGTCGACGACGGGGGGTAGGACGAGAAGGCGACGAAGGGGGGATAGGAGAGGTCGCGAGGGGGGGAGGGTAGGACGAGAGTCGACGAAGGGGGGGGGGGGGGACTCGAACGAAGGAGGGGAGGATGAGAGGTCGACGAAGGGGGGACGATGAGGTCGACGAAGGGGGGGGGATAGGAGAGTCGACGAAGGGGGGGATAGGACGAGAGGAACGAAGGGGGGGATAGGACGGAGAGGTCGACGAAGGGGGGGGGGGGGGGTCGGAAGGACTGAGAGGTCGACGAAGAGGACGTCGACGAAGGGGGGGGATAGGACGAGGAGGTCGGGGGGGGATAGAGAGAGTCGACGAAAGGGGGGATAGGACGAGAGGTCGAAGGGGGGGGATAGGACGAGAGGTGGGGGGGAGGTAGGACGACGAGGTCGACGAAGGGGGGGATAAGACGAGAGGTCGATGAAGGGGGAGGATAGGACGAGAGGTCGACGAGGGCGCATTTATACGGGGGACATCGGCGGCGCTATCCCTGACCAGCATTAAGCGAGGCCGCATCGGAACTCTTAATTAAAAGGAGGAGGGAAGTCGCGAAGGAGAGGGGCTTAGGGGGTAGGGTGTTGGGGTGGGGAGGGGAGGGGGATACGAGGGAAGTAGGGGGAAGGGTAAGATGTGTGGTTGAATGAGGAGGATGAGACAGAAGTTAGGGATTGAAGTTAAAGGGAAAGGAGAGATAGAAGGGACGAGTGGAGGACGGATAAGTTGAAAAGAATAGAAGAGAGAGGAGAGTAAATAAGGAGACATATGGTTGGAGAAAAGGACGGGAGATGAAGATGGAATAAAGTGGATATGGAGAAAGACGAGCACGTGCACACACACACATACACACACACACCACAACACACACACACACACACACACCACACACACACACACACACACACACACACACACACACACACACAGAGAGAGAGAGAGAGAGAGAGAGAAGAAGAGAGAGAGAGAGAGAGAGACGCAGAGAGAGGAGAGAGAGAGAGACAGAAGAGAGAGAGAGAGAGAGAGAGAGGAAATGGGGGAAGGAAGACAGAACATTACTGTATATGCTACCTTCAACCCTTCTCCCCCTTCCCACTGAAAACACGAAAGGGGAATGAAGGGAACACGAAAAGGAAATGAAAGAACACGAAGGGGAATGAAAGAACACGAAAAGGAAAAGAAAGAACACGAAAAGGGAATGAAAGAGATGGAATAAAGAACACACGAAAACGGAAAAGAAAAAACGCGAAAGGAACACGAAAATGAAGGAACACGAAAATGCAATGAAAGAGCACGAAAAAGGGGAATGAAAGAACACGAAAGGGGAATAAGAGAAAAGGAGAGGACATTCGAGATAGGAAATTCGGTCGGAAACCGGATGGATAAAACTTTTCCCGCTGTTCCTTTTTTTTTTTTTTTTTTTTTTCAAGATTTGGATTAATGTTTTTGAGGTTCTTGAGATCAGAGAAGGAAGAGGGTGCAGAGGAGGAAGAAAGAAGGAAGAAGGAGGAAAAGAAGGAGAAAGTGACAGGGCTGAGAGAGAAGGAAGAGGGGGTGCAGAAGGAGGAAGAAGAAGGAAGAAGAAGGAAGAAAATGACAGTGCAGAGAGAGAGAAGGGAGAGCGGGGGTTGGAGGAAGTTGAGAGAGAAAGAGGTTCAGAGGGAGGAAGAAAGAAGGAAGAAGGAGGAAAAGAAGGAAGAAAGTGACAGTGCAGAGAGAGAAGGAAGAGGGGGTGCAGAAGGAGGAAGAAAGAAGGAAGGAAGAGGAAAAGAAGGAAGAAAGTGACGGTGCTGAGAGAGAAGGGAGAGCGGTGGGGGGTGAGAGGGAGGAAGAAAGAAAGAAGGGAGAAGGAGGAAAGAAGGAAGAAAAGTGACGGTGCAGGAGAGAGAAGGAAGAGGGGAAGCAGAAGGAGGAAAGAAGAAGAAGAAGGTGACAGGTGCTGAGAGAAGGGAGAGCGGTGGGGGGGGGTGCAGAAGGGAGGAAGAAAGAAGGAGGAAAAGAAGTATGAGAGAGAAGGAAGAGGGGAGTGCGAAGGAAGGAGAAGGAGGAAGAAGGAGGAAAAGAAGGAAGAAAGTGACGGTGCTGAGAGAGAAGGGAGAGCGGTGGGGTGGGGGTGCAGAGGGAGGAAGAAAGAAGGGATAAATAGAGAAGTAGGAAAAGAAAGAAGTGACGGTGCAGAGAGAGAAGGAAGAGGGAAGCAGAAGGAGAAGAAGGAGGAAGAAGGAAGAAAGTGGGTGCTAGAGAGAGAAGGGAGAGCGGTGGGGTGGGGGTGCAGAGGGAGGAAGAAAGAAGGTAGAAATAGAGAAGTAGGAAAAGAAAGAAGGAAGTTCGACCCGGCTGAGAAGATAAGGAAGAGGGGTGCAGCAGGGAGGAAGAAAGAGGGGAGAGAGAAGGAAGAAAGAAGGGGGAGAGAGAGAAGAAAGAGGGGAAGGAGAGAGTGAAGAAAGGCAGGAAGTGAGTAATGTGCCAAAGGAAGAAAGAAGGGAGAAGGAGAGAAGGAAGGAAGGGGCTGCGGAAGGAAGAAGAAGAAGGATGGCGGCTAGGAGGGCGGGGGGTTCTGGAGAAGGAGACGGGACCCACTCGCTGGAATTAGTTTTTTTCCTAAAGAGTCTCTCCTGAAAGGACACGGCAACGTACGACTTGTGTTTTCTTTCTTTTTCCTTTTTTTTTCTTTTTTTTGTGTGTGTGTGTGTGTGTTGTGTGTTTGTGTGTGTTTGTGTGTGGTGTGGTTGTTGCGCGCCGCGTGTGTGTGTTTGCGCTTGCCTTACTGCGGTTCGTTGTTTGTTTGTGTGTGACTGTCTGTCTGTGTCTATGTGTTTGTGTACGCGTATGCCTGTGTTTATATATGTGCGTTTACCTGTAAATCTATTCTGATATGCGGACAACAGCGCAGCCTTCAGAACGGAACCCCCCCACCCCCACCCCACCCCCCATCCCACCCCCACCCTCCTTGTCAAAGGGATCTCCCATGGACAGCCACAATAAACTCCCGAAAAGAAATATGTCGGATTGAGTGTAAGGGAATCGCGGCAGCCATATTTATCTCCGAGAAAAGTCCGAGAATCGCAGCGGACCTCCGGAGGCTCACGGGTATCCGAGCACGTTGCCTCAGATTCCCCCTGCAGATCCGGGGCTCTCGGACGGCAGGGGGAAGAAGCTCTCTCCTCTTTCTTTCTCTCTCTGTCTCTTTCTCTCTCTCTCCTCTCTTTCTCTCTCTTCTCTTTCTTTCTCTCTCTTCTCTCTTTCTCTTCTCTTTCTCTCTTTCTCTCTCTCTCTTCTCTTCTCTCTCTCTCTCACTCCTCTCTCTCTCTCTCTCTCTCTCTCTCTCTCTCTCTCTCTCTCTCTCTCTCTCTCTCTCTCTCTCTCTCTCTCTCTCTCTCTCTCTCTCTCTCTCTCTCTCTCTCTCCCTCTCCCTCTCCCTCTCTCCTCCCTCCCCTCCCCCCCTCCCTCTCCCTCTCCCCTCTCCCTCTCCCTCTCTCCGGGACGCTGCTTGATTCGGACACGTGGCGGCTTTTCTTTGGCGGGTCGTCTTCTTTTTATTTTTATCATTTTCTTGTCCTTTCTTTTTCTATTTCTATTCTTTTTCTCCTTTTTCTTTTCTTCGTTATTACTTTTTCTTTTCCTCTTTCTTCTTCTCCTCCTCCTCTCCTCCTCCTCCTCCTCCTCCTCCTGCCTCCTCCTCTCCTCCTCCTTCTTCCCCCCCCCTTCCCCTCCTCCTCCTCCGTCCTTGTCTTTATCCATTTACTTTTCTAACCTTCTGTTGTTTCTCGTCTACATTCGTGTAGTTTCCTCTCTCTCTCTCTCTCTCTCTCTCTCCTCTCTCTCTCTCTCTCTCTCTCTCTCTCTCTCTCTCTCTCTCTCTCTTCTCTCTCTCTCTCTCTCTCTCTCTCTCTCTCTCTTCTCTCTCTCCTCCCTCCTTCTCTCCTCCTCTCTCTCTCCCCTCCTCCCTTCTCTTCTCCCTCCTCCTTCCTCCCTCCTCTTCCCTCTCTCTCTCCTCCTCTCTCCTTCCTCCTCTCCCTCCTCTTCTCCTCTCTCTCTCCTCTCTGTCTCTCCCTCACCCTCCCTCCTCTCCCTCCCTCTTCTCTCCTCTCTTCCCCCCTCTTCTCCCTCTCTCCCTCCCTCCTCCCTCCTTCTCTCCCTCCTTCTCTCTCCCATCTCCTCTCTCCCTCTCCCTCTCTCTTTCCTTCTTTCCCTCTCCTTCTCCCCCCCTCCTCCTTCCGTCCCCTCTCACCTCCCCCTCCCTCTCCCTCTCCCCCTCCTCCCCTCTTCCTCTCCCCCCTTCCCCCCTCCCCCCTCCCCCTCCCTCTCCCCTCCCGGCGAGCCATTGTATATCAGAAGGAGGTGACAGCGGCGGGCTCTGTTGTTTGTCACCGGAATACATTTACCCGCAGCGTCTTATTGGCCTCGTCATTCTGTTTTTTTCTTGTTCCTTGCGATGTATTTGCGCGGGGTGGAAAGATGGCGGCGCGTCGGGGCTCGTGGTTGATTTTTGTGCTGTGGTTGTTGTTGTTTTTTTTTTGTTTATTTATTTATTTATTATTTTTTAGTTGTTTGTCGGGGCTCGTGGTTGATTTTGTGCTGTTGTTGTGTTGTAGTTTTTTGTTTTTATTTTTTATTTTTTTAGTTGTTTGTTAATTTTTACTGTATGCTTTTGTATTTTGGTGTATCTTTTTTCATATATTTATTTATTTATTTATTAGTTAGTTATTTATTTTTTTACTGTATGATTTTTTTTTATGTATGTATTTTCTTTGTATATGTTGGGTGATTTCCTCCCTTTGGATTTTTAATGAGGCGTCTTCGAGGGAGGGAGGGAGGGAGGGGGAGGGAAGGGGGGAGGGAGGGAGGGAGGGAGGGAGGAGGGAGGGAGGGAGGGAGGGAGGAGGGAGGGAAGGAGGGAGGGAGGGGAGGGAGGGAAGAAGAGGAGGATAAACCTTTCCCGATATCGAGCCATCGGAATTCGCCGTCGTTAACCCCTTGTTCATGTTTCGTGTCCCTCCTTTTTTTCGCTTCTCTCCCTCTTCTGTTTGCTCTTCTTCTTGTCTGTTTTTTTTCTCACCTTGTTTTCTCTTCCACGTTAACCTCTGCTCATCTTTTTTTCTGTCCTCGTCCTCTTTCTTGCTCCTGTTTTCATCTACTCTCTCATTCATTCCTCTTCACACTGTTCACCACACCCTCTCCTTTTCCTCCTCATCTCCTCCTTCCCTCCTTCCTCCTCTTCTCTTCCTCTCCTCCTTCTCTCCCTTTCCCTTCTCCTCCTCTCTTCTTCTCTCTCCCTTTTCCTCCTTCCTTTCTTTCCTATCCTTCCCCTTCCTTTTCCCTTCTTTTTTTCTTTCTTTATCCCTTTTACCCTTCTTCTACCCTCCCTCCCCCCCCCCCCTTCCCTTTCTTACCATCTCTCCTTTCCACCTCCTCTCTTCTCTCCCCTTCCCCCCCCCCTACCATCCCCTCCTCTCGTCCTCGTCCTGCTTTCCTCCTCCTTCCTCCTCCTCTACCTTTCCTCCCCTTGCCCCCTCTTACCATTTCCCCCCCTCTACCTCTATCCTTCATGTTTCCTCCCTCCTCCTTCCCCTCCCTCCCCCTCCCCCTCCCCCCATCCCCTCGCCCTCCTTCACCGTCTCCTCCCCTCCACCCTCCTCCGCCCTACCCTTCTCTACCCCTCCCCCCCACCGGTACCCATCCCTCCTCCTTCCTTATCCTCTTTCGTCCTCTTCCTCCTTCCCCCTCCCCCTCCCCCCCCGTCCCGTCTTGCACCCTCCCCTGGCTCACGGTCTTTAGTGAATTGTCGATGGGAACGATATTTTGGCATTTTCTCGTTTCACTGTTTTTTTCGGGAGGTTTATGTTTTAGTTAATTTGATTAGACTGTAGTGTTACATTGATATATATATATACATTTTTTTCTTTTCTTGTTTTATATTTATCCAATTTCTGCCTTACCATCTACCTTACTCCCCCCTCTCCCTCTCCTTCTCCTTCGTCCCCTTCCCTCCCGCCATCTCGCCTTCTTCCTGCTCTTGGTCTCTCTTTCTCTTCCTTCCTTCGTCCCCCTCCCTCACTCCCTCTCGCCTTCTTTCTGCTCTTTCTACTTGTCTCTCTTTCTCTCCTTTTTTCTCTCGCTATCTTTCCCTCTCCCGCCTTGCACCAATTGATGCATTTCTTTAGGCGTTTAATTGGATCTCTCTGTTTTCTCTTTTATTTGTTTTTTTTTATTCATTTTCATTAACTCGGGTTCGTGTCAAAGGATTCTTTTTCTTTTGATTATTATTTTTGCATTTGCGTTTCGCCTGTTATCTGTCCTGGTCGGCAGTGCGTGGTGCCTGCTGCCTCCCCGTCTCTCCCTCCTCGCTTTTCCCCTCTTCCTTTCTTCCCCTTGCCCCCATCTGCTTCTCCCTCTCCACTTTTCTTTTCCTTCTCCCTTTTAACATATCCCTCTCTCTTTCTCACCTTCTCCCCTCTTTCTCCTCGTTCTCGTTCTCGTCCTCCTTTTCCTCCTCTTTCTGTTTTTCTAGTTCCCACCTCTTCCCTTTCGGCCCCTCTTTTCCCCTTTTTCCTAGTCCTCTCTTAACCTCCCCTTTCTCCCTTCCCTCGTCTTCTCCCCCCCCCCTCCCACCTTCCCCCACAGTGCCTGCAGTTGGGCACTTTCACCAGCGCCAGTGGGAGGGGGTGGGGGTAGGTTGCTAGGCAGTAGGTGGGGACGGGTAAAATTATTGATGTAACAATTTGGGTGATGATGATGATGATGAAGATGGTAATGAAGATGATGATAATGAAGAAGGTAATGAAGATGCTGATAATGCTAATGATAATGAAGATGTTAATGAAAATGATGATAACGATAATGAAGATATTAAAGATGATGACGAAAATATAGAGGTGAAATTGACAGTACAGCAACCATGATGACTGTGGTATCGAGAGCAATTGCTAGTGTTTACGGTAGGGAAGGAATGGCGGAGGAGGGTATGGGAGAAGAGGAGAGAAGGAAATGATAAAAGCGAGAGTTACGTTTTAACGATGTGCCTCACCGACCATCTTTAATGAGTTGTAAGAGGCGTTGGTTGGTTTTCGATTCAAATTTCACCCTTATGTACTTGCTGTCACTCTCCGTCTCTCCGCTGGCTCAGTCATATATGGTTGGTATCATTCTCTCTCTCTCTCTCCTCTCCTTCTCTCTCTCTTTCTCTCTCTCTCTCTCTCTCTCTCTCTCTCTCTCTCTCTCTCTCTCTCTCTCTCTCTCTTCTCTCTCTCTCTCTCTTCTCTCTCTCTCTCTCTCTCTCTCTCTCTCTCTCTCACACAGATAACAGGACAGACAGACAACAGATAAACAGACAGACACAGAAATACAGACATACAAACACACAGATAAGCAGGCAGAGATATGTAGGGGGGTTTAGCCAACAAACAAACAAACAAACAGGTGCAAAGCGTCCCCAAGTGACCACTGTTACGAGTCCAACCGCCCACACGCCTCCCTGCGTATTGTGGACACCTGCTTAGTATCAGTCACCATGATGTTGCTCACCTGCTGACCCTCGCCTCGCCCGCTCGCCCGCTCGCTCGCTGCTAACCACCGGCCTCTCCGCTCGCTCTGTTTAGCGCTCTCGCTCATGCGTTTGGACTTCATTTTTTTCGATGTGATCAGGGTTTTTTTCGTTTTGTGTCTGTGTGTGTCTCGTTTTTTTTTTCGTTTTATCTGTGTCTCGTTTTTTTCGTTTTGTGTCTGTGTGTGTATGTTTGGTGGTGTTTGTTTTGGGTTGATTGTGGGGTTGTTTGTGTCTGAGCGTTTGGCAGGTGTGTGGATATATGTATGCAAATGCTTACACACACTATAACACTTACTATACACACACACGCATACGCACGCACACACACGCACACGCACACAGCACACACACACACACACACACACACAGCACACACACACACACACACACACCACAACACACACACACACACACACACACACACACACACACCAACACACACTGCTCACACACACACTTACACACTCACTCTCTCTCACTGTCTCTCTTCTCTCTCTCTCTCTCCTCTCTCTCTCTTCTCTCTCTCTCTCTCTCTCTCTCTCTCTCTCTCTCTCTCTCTCTCTCTCTCTCTCTCTCTATCTCTCTCTCTCTCTATCTCTATCTCTATCTCTCTCTCTCTCTCTCTCTCTCTCTCTCTCTCTCTCTCTCTCTCTCTCTCTCTCTCTCTCTCTCTCTCTCCTCTCTCTCTTCTCTCTCTCTCCTCTCTCTCTCTTTCTCTCTTACTCTCCCATTCTCTTTCTAACACACTCACATCCACGCTAGGAGTGTGAGTGCGCTTGGGCAGACTCACATTAATTAATTAAGCCATGAGGTCGGGGAGGGAGCAGGGCGTGGGCAGAGAGCACAGGGAGTAGGGTGGACAGCACAGGGAGTGGGGAGGAGGCCCTGTAGCTTACGTAAGAATGCCGTCCTTCCTCCCGCCTTTCTTGTCCTCCCGGTCGGTGAATTTTTGGATGTACGATAATGAAGATGATGAGATGGTGAGGATGGTGGGTGGTGGTGGTGGTGGTGGTGATGATGATTGTGATTGGGATAGTGGTCGTATTATTGTTATATATTATCATCATCATCATATTATTTATTATTATTATTGTTGGTGTGTTGGTGGGGTGGTGTGGGTGGTGTGTTGTTGGTTGTTGTGTTGTTGTTGTGGTGGTGTGGTGATGGTGTGTTATAATAGCCATGATGATGATAATGACGGTTGTAATAAAATTATAATAATAATGATAATGGGAAATGTAATAGAAATACTAACGATGGTAATGATAATGATGATGGTATTATGATAAAGATGCTGGTGATGA
>NW_020870062.1:351193-355998 GCF_003789085.1 Penaeus vannamei
TTAAATATGCTGTCCTCGACTCGGAGTATCTTATTTTAAGGAGTACTCCTCGAGAGTATTGTGGTAGGGGGGCGGGTGGAGTTTTGGAAAGGGAGGGGGGTTTGAGGGTCAGGAGGGATAAGGGGAGGGGTTGGGGCCAGAGGGGAATGGGGGGTGGGGAAGGGGGTTGAGGGGTTCAAAGGGATGTGAAGGGAGGGACCTGTAGGGAAGAGGGGAGTAGGGTGGAGGTCAGCGAGGTGAGAATAAAGGACGGAGAATAAGATGGAGGATAGAATGGAGTGAGGTGGTAGTTGTTGGTGTTTATGGTGGTGATGGTGTAAGGTAAAAGAGGTGGTGGTGAAGGGGAGAGGAGGAGGAGGGGGGAGGTGGTAGTGGTGTGTGGTGAAGGCGAGGAGGTGGCAGATTGTGGTGGTGAAGGAGGAGGTGGAGGAGGTGTGGATGTGGTGAATCGTGGTGTAGAAGAGATGAGAAGTAGGTGGAAGATAATTAGAGCAGAAAATAAAGACGAAGAAGAAGAAAAAAGAAGAAGGAAGAGAGGTTTATCACGGTCACTCCCAGCACTCTGTAGCGAGGCAGTAATGCTCTCTCGGTAAACCTATCTTGGGGATACTTTGCGTTGTTGTTGTTTGTGGTTCGGGGGGAAGGGGAGGGAGGGGTCGCGTCCTTTATTGATAGCGCTTTGAAAGGGTCAAGATTTTGTTCTTTTTCTTAGTTATTATTTTCCTTTCTTCCTTTTATTTCTTTATTTATTATTTTATTTCTTTTTTCTGTCTGTGTTCTTTTCTTTTCCTTAGCTTCTTTTTCTTTTTTTTCGGTGATTAATGTGTTGACCTTTCCTCCCCTTAGTAACTTGTCCGTCGTTTTCCTTCCTCTCTTGTCGGCGGTTCGACGGACTTGATCTGGGGCATCTCCATTTCCGGCTTTCAGTTTAGGAGAACATGGAACCGCAACGTCGTATCGCATGTCCCGTTAAGGTCCTTGGAGTCGTCTCATGTTGTCCAGGTACGGTAACCAGTCCAGATCGTTTAATTTTGTCCAGGTACACTACCAGCGAAGTCGTTTTCATGTTGTTCAGGTACAAGTACCAGCGAGATCGATCATGTCCAAGTACACTGCCAGCGAGTTTCTCGATCGTTGTCCAGGTACATCGCCAGCGAGTAGTCGTTTCATGATTTACCAGGTACTAGTGCCAGGAGTCGTTCATAAGTTGTCCAGGATACAACTACCAGCGAGTCGTTCTCATGTTGTCAGTACAGGTTTCAACAGCTCACCAGCGGATCGTTTCATGTTGTCCAAGATACACTACCACCCATGTTTTTTTGTCGGTAAACAGTTGACAAAAGGAAGAAAGAAAGAAAGAAAGAAGAAGAAGAAGAAGAAGAAGAAAGAAAAAGCAGACTGTGCACTTGCTGTGTGTCATTAATTATGTCTTACCTGACGTATACAGGAGGGAGGGAATGCGATGTTGCCCGGTGCCGTTTTCTGTTTATCAAGGGGCGACTGCGCGTGATTTGTGGTGTCTAGACTGTACATGTGTGCATTCCGTCACCCCCGACTGTGCGCTGGCTCTTGGGGAGATTTATGGTGTTTGTATGGTGAGGCTGATTTCAGTTTGGTTCCTTCTTTTTAAATGAATTGAAGGGGGTTCTTCGGGGGATTAGAGTGAGAGAGAGAGGTTATTGGCAGTGCGGTTGGGACTCGGAGGACTGGCATGCATATGGCACCGGCGTGGGATTATATAGGCCGTGCGTGGCGTCGCTGCACCTGTGGAATGGTTTCGCCTTAATTAAATGCGTCCGGTGTAACAAACGCATTGTGGCCCTCGTGCCCAGGCCGTCGGATGCCAATAACACCCCCATGTCGCAGGTGCCACCGAGTGCCAGCCTTGCACAGACTCGGTACCGCGTGGTCGAAGTTCAGACTAGATTCAACAAGCTCGCACGCCCTATTTTAGAGCTCGTGCCTAAGGTTTGTAGGCCGTTAATGAAGAGAAAATATATTCGGCGCCTCGGTCTCCGGTGGCGGAATGGCAGCTTTAACGCCCCTTTAACGAGGGTCATCGAGGTGCTTGGTCGAGTGGAATGACCTCGCTGGCACTCGTTCGCTCGCGCGCCGCCTCGTCACGACACCGCCAGGTTGCGGGACGACCAGGACGGCGACAGGTGCCAGGGTTATGAGTGCCCCGGTGTCGGTTGCCTTGGGTGTGCTGAGGAGGTTTTTTTTGCCGTTTCTCCCTTCCGTCAATTGTTCGTTGTTTGATCTTTCTTTTTTGGTGTTGAAGCTCTCCCCGTCTTCCTCTCTCTCTCTCTCCCTCTCTCCCGTCATCCTCTCTCTCTCAGTCTCTCCTCTCTCCTGATCCTTCCTCTCTCATCTCATCCTCTCTCTCTCTCTCTCTCTCTCTCTCTCTCTCATTTTCTCTCTCTCTCCACTCTCTCTACTCTCTCTCTCTCCTTCATATCTCGCTACCTCTCTCTCTCTCTCCTCTCTCCCTCTCTCATCCTCTCCTCCCCTCCCTCCTCTCTCCTCCTCTCTCTTCATCTCCTCTTCCCATTCCTTCCCCCCATTCTCCGCCCTCCTTCTCCATACCTCTACCTAACTTTACATCTCTTCTCCCTTTTCTCTTGTTCTCCCTTTCTTTGCTTCCCTCAATCTCCTTTTCCCATTCCACGATCTAGTTTACCGTATCATGTTATTTATTAAAACTAGAGGCCTTGACTGTTTGACTGTGCTGCATCATTACCTTAATGAAGAGAGACAGGCAACAGACAACAGAACAGAAAATAGATAAGTGGTGTGGATGTGTGTGTGTGTGTGTGTGTGTGTGATTGTGTGTGGTGTGTGTTGTGTGTGTGTGTGGTGTGTGTGTTGCGTGTGGCGTGTGCGTGTTGTGTTGAAGGAGGGGGGGAAATCTCGGGTCGGAGCAAACATAATGGCTATCCCAGCTGTCCCACCTCGAGGTTGTTGGCTATTCCTCTTTCCCTCTTTTATGTCCGTCATCCTTCACCCTTCTTCCCCCTCCTCCTCTATTCCTCTCGTGGTCTTTCCTCTCGTCGCTTTCTCCTTTTACTCCCTTTCTTTCTTATCTCGCTCTTTCCGTAGTCTCTCTATGCCCTTTCTTCTTTTTCCTTTTTCTTTAACACATCACTTACTTTCCCTGGACCCCCAGGCCATGTTTTTTTTTTCGTTTACGGCCCCCCCCCATCCAATGCAATCCTCCACCCTCTCCATTCTCCACCACCCTCCCTTTCTTAACACCTCCCCTTACTTCCACTCTCCAGCACTGCCATCTCCTCGACCCCCTCCCTCCTGTCTTCCCCCGTCTTCCCACCTGCCTCCCCCTTCGTCCTCGCTCCTCCACCGTCTGTCCTTCGGGACCACTTCTTCCCACCCCGCTTCCTTCTGTCCTCTGCCTCCTCCAGCCCCTCCTGTCCTCCCACTCCAACCCACCCCCTTCCCCCTCCTCCCTTCACCCCTACACTCTGTCTCCGCCTCCTCCACCCACCTCCCTCCATCTCACCCTTATACCCCTCACTGTCCTCTCGCCTCCTCGACCACCGCCCGGCCCCCTCTCAAACCCCACACCCTCTCCCGTGCAGTGGCGTCGGCGCAACACACTCGAGGACCGAGCCGTGCCTCAAGCACCGCGCTGATGGAAAATCAATTTCAAAATTCATACCCGAGGATACTTCTCGAAGTCTCCGCAGGCGAGAACCTCACAACGGGTGTCGATGTTGTCCCTTCTTTGTCTCAGGCTGCTTGCCGCCTTGTCGCGCTCCGCTCGCTGTCGCGCCTCTCTCTCTCTCTCTCTCTCTCTGTCGGGCTTTTATTTCAATTCTCTCTCTCCCTCTCTCTGCTCTCTCTCCCTCGTCCTCTTCGTCCTCTCCCCCCTCCTTCTCCTCTCCGTCTCCTCCCTGTCTCTCTCTCTCTCTCTATCATCTCTCTCATCTTCTCTCTCTTCTCTGCTCGCCTTCTCCTCTCTCTCTCTCTCTCCTCCTGTCGGGGCTTTATTCTCTCTCTCTCTCATTCTTTCAGGCCTCTCTCGTCTTCCTTCTCTTCAGGCTCTCTCTCTATCTCTCTCTCTGTCGGGCTTTTTAATCTCTCTCTCTCCTCATTCTTTCAGGCGCGCCTCTCGCTCCTCTTCTTTTCACAGGCTCGTCGAGCGCTCCACTCTCTCTCTTTAGGCTCTCGCTTCCTCGCTCTTTCCGACTCACTCTACTCCTCTCTCTCTCTCTCTCTCTCTCTCTCTCTCTCTCATCCTCTCTCTCCATTCGAGGTCTCTCTCTCTCTCTCTCTCTCTCTCATACGTCTCTTCTCTCCTCTCTCTCTCCTCTCTTTCGCAGGCTTTTATATCTCTATGATTTCTTTCTCTTATCTATTTTAATTATCCTCACTTCTTTTCTTCTCCTCACCCGTTCTTTTCACTTTCACTTTCGTCTTTGCTTAATTTTAACACCGGTCATTCCCGCCTTCCCTGTCGTCTGAATATATAATTCTCGCGTCAGCAAGTGGCGTCTTCGGATTTCATATTCCTTTTCTGTTGACAAGTCTCTGTGTGAATAGGGACGATGGTCATGCAATTAAGGAGGGAGGGGAGGGAAGGGAGGGAGGGAGGGAGATGGGGTGGGGAAGGGAGAGTAGGAAATGAAGGAACAAAAGGAAACGAGAAAAGAGGGAGAGATAGGAAAATTTGAAATGGAAAAGCTTTACACTCTCCCTTCTCCTTCTCTCCTCTCTCCTCTTCTTTTCCCTCCTTCTTTCTCATTTCTCTTCTCTCTCTCTTCTCGTCTCGTCCTCCTCTCTCTCTC
>NW_020870062.1:368598-371098 GCF_003789085.1 Penaeus vannamei
ATTGCCGTACACAGACTCAGACGGCCTATATGACTGTCCTTCGTCAGAGGTCCTTAACTCTGACTGCCACGCCTCTGCTTCGCCACTGAAACGCCTCGGGCGAAAACGCTTAAAGCGCACTTCGGGCAAGGGGATCAAATCTTTCCTAGGTCTAGGTAGCGTTGGGTCGGGCGAGGGCTGTAGCGGCGCCAGTGCCGCGCCCGCGCAAAGTGAAGGGGCCAAGAGTCGTCTCGAGCCGCCGCACTGGGAGAGGTCGCCGCGCCGCCTCTCCCCGAAGAGGCGCGTGAGGGCTCAGACGAGCGTAGATCTCCTGTCTTCCTCAAACGAAAGTATCACGTCTCAAAGGTATGTATTTGTAGTAAAATCATCCCAAGACTTGCTTAAGATGACAAGACAAGTAACAAAAACAATATTCAGCAAAACACTCATTGCTCAGTAGACATTTTCTTCCAAGATTGTTTCGTGTTGGGAGACGAATTAATGTCAAAATGCCCCAAAATAGATAATGATAAATGTAATATGTAAATACATCAAAAGGAATAACAAAGAAGCAGGCATTCAGATCAAATATTAATCCCATCAAAAAAAAAAAAAAAAAAAAAAAAAGAAACAAACAGGCCAGAGTGCAGCAGATTATTATATATCCATATTACTTAAGCTCCGTCCAGAAATCCAGACATATTTCGGATAATGGGTAAATTGAATCCACAATAAAGCATGTCGCTATTAAATCTCTACTTCCACACAAGGGTCAGTGGTAATTTAAAAAAAGAGGAGTGGTAAAATATTTAATCAAAATATATATATTATCCTCAGGGTTAAATCTACTGGGCAATACGCGACACACACACACACACACACACACACACACACACGCACACACGCACACACGCACACACTTGGTATACTGCGTAAAGAAAATTCAACCAGCCAACACAAGGCCTGAAGCTTTGCATTCCACTCTGCATGGTCCGCATTTTCTTTGTGTTTTACTTTTTTTCTTCTTTCTTAAATTGTAACATAACTTGCCCATTGACATTTTGACAAAGCAATAAGGTTAAACAAACAAGATTTATCTCTTGATTTTTTCCCTCTGTTTGCTTGGTAACTCTGAACAAACTGTTGCACGGTCATTGTAAACGTAGAGTAAATGTTCATCTACTGTACCACTGAACACGCTTCGACTTCCACGTCTTGTTTGTTTTCCCCCTAAAATGAGATCGATAATAAATGGTTAGATCGGTTCTATGCAAAAAACTTGGTTATTCAAGCATGGCACTGTTTACTCCCTTACTCGCCTGTGGCACCACTGCTCTCTCTGGACCAATCAGAACTCTGCGTGCCGTCACTTGAGGCCTCCGCTACCTCACCAGAACAGTTCTCTGTAAGTGTGTGTTGTCGTAGACGTAATTAGAATACTTAAGTGCTTTTCGGTGTTCATTTCCGTTTTTTTTTTTTTTTTTTTTTTTTTTTGTACAGTCCTGTAGTTGAACATTTCGAAAAGAAGAAAAACGTAAATACATTTTTTTTCGTAGATTCCCCTCATGCGAAATGTGCGCAACGAAAGCTTTTTTTAACGGTAATGCATCCCTGTGCGCGTCTGCATGTGAATTTCCCCCTTTTTCTTGTCTTCATGTCTGCGACCTCAGCTTCCAGCAGTAGTAGGGACGTAGGGTAACTCCTTGGAGCTTCCCGCTAGAACATCTAGTCCACTCTGTCGATGATGCTTTGTCCTTTGTGTCCAAGGTGGTGATGTAAGAGACCGAGGTGTGTGCGTGTCCAGGACGTTGCGTGAGTTTGTGTAAATGAGAATGGAAATCGTGAGGCTGATGTAAGCGGGTGTTGTGGCTGTCCGAAAGGTTTGACAGGGCTTATTTGTGTCCGTGTCAAGGACACTTTATTTTTCGTATCAGGCGCAAGTATGCGTGGCGGATTTGATTGTTCTGTAGGTGTATGCTCTGTGAAGAACTAAACCTTATCAGGATATTAAAAGTACGCAGGAACGTGGTGGGCACACATTTATAATGTAAGATTTACAGTAATCTAGCCAAACCTATATATATGGTCCATATATACGCCCCCCCACACACACATACACATATATGTGTGTATATATATATATATATATATATATATATATATATATATATATATATATATATATATATATATATATATAGTATATATATATATATATATATATATATATATATATATATATATATATATATATTATATATATATATATATATATATATATATATATATATATATATATATATATATATATATATATATATATATACATACATATATGTATATATATATATATATATATATATATATATATATATATATATATATATATATATATATATATATATATATATATATATATATATATATATATATATATATATATATATATATATATATATATATATATATATATATATATATATATATATATATACAGAGATAAGCAGTATCACGATATTTC
>NW_020870062.1:393598-396098 GCF_003789085.1 Penaeus vannamei
AACGCTCAGACTGTCGTACTTTGTCCCTCAGTGTACGTAACTGTAATGAATATCTATGCATATATTCGACAATTAGAGTTACCACTACAATGACTAGGCTTTCTAAAATAAACGGATGCGAAGATATCATTAATCTTATGTCAAATATCAGTTCTCTCTCTTGCCCAATGGTGGATCTAAGAGTGGACAGTGTAAGACCCAACGACAGCCGGCGTCCCCGTGATCCCCATAGTGACCTCGCTAGATGACCCGCCATCACCGCCGCTGCACGCAACCCGCCCCGCTCCCCCCTCATCCCCTCCTTCTCTCTCTTGCAGGGCCGCTGAAGTCTGGGTGTCTCATTGCAGGTTCCTTCGGCGCCTGCAGCTGTCCCGAGGAGCTAAGGATCACCTGGTATCGCCAGCCGGAAGCTCGGATTCTGACCCCGAGTGTGGCCCTCCCGAGGGCTCGTCCCGCGCCCCTCCTTCAGGCAGAAGCAGTAGTAGTAGCAAAGGCACGAGAAGCCCTTGCGCTCAGGCTAGGTATCACCCTGTCAACGGCGGGTGCATGGTGCGGTCGTCGTCCTCGTGAACAGCGCCGAGGACACAGAACCGTCGCAGCAACAGCGACAAGGCTGGACACTCGAAGCTGACCTTCCCAAGTGATACTATTCCATTAAGTGACCTTCAGCAATGGCAGCGGCCCTCCCCAGCTTTGGCTTGGCAGTGCCATTATTTTTCGTATTCTGAAATCACAGAAAACCATGTGTACACATTGCCTATAGCATGTCGACGTAGTTTTAAAGTTTTGTTTTATGTGAATTGTTGGAATAATAAAACTGTTGCAAGAGACACTGAAAGAGTCGTGTTGAGAACCAGCGGATTGTTATAGCTCGCAGAAATGGCCTATTTTAAGGCAAATAAACAACCAACCAGAAAATCATGTAATAGTTACAACAAACAACGAATAAGTTAGTTTGATGCTCCTGCAACACAATACCTTCATCTATTTTTCATCTCCTCTACTTTCATGTTTTTAATGTGTTAATGCGTTTAATCTTTAAAGACATATATGCATATAACATAAGACTGACTATGCAGGTAACGATATTTCGGAATTTAGATTTGCAATGACTATAAGTTAAATCTAGAAAACAATTCCATGAGAATGCTATGTTCTTATACACTTCACATCTTTAGATTCTCATTTCACTCTCGGTCAGGCGCACCGCTGTCCGGCCAAAATAATGGTGTCAGAAAATGTAACATGTAACTGATCATCACTTGATAATAAGGGTTTTCATATACGCAACAATGTAACTCGTTCCCCAAGAAAAAAGAAAATGGAAATCGTGAACTTTACAAAACAAATGTACATATTTATAACCAGGATGCACAGAAGCGTCGGTCATTTGCGTCAGAGGAACCTGTTTCTGTCTCCTTGCCGCGAAGGTGTCCGGATCCGTGCTTCTGGTCGCTGGTATGACTTCGTCTTAATCAAGATAACCATGTTGCTTTTCGGTAGATTTCTCAAGCTAATAGAAAGTTATAGGAAATCTGGGACTTATCCTTTTCAGATTTGGTAAGCGAGTATTTTTCTATGAATATATATTCTTTTTGATATATTAGAAGTAATAAATATGTAGTTATATCCGTAAGTAATTACTACAAGAGCCACTGTAATTTTATGAGTCCTTGCTGATTTTTCTATGCACTCAACCCGTATTTGTGGTGTGCAGTACATCCCCGGATCACAAAGCCAGAAACTTGCCCGAGCTCTTTCTTGTGAGGTCGCTTAACACACGAGATTATCTATGCTAATTAAACAAGGAAAATGCCCTGCCCTTATTTATGTTTTTTTCTTCTTTTTACCTCGAAGAAATATCATTTTCGAAAATCCAGTCCGAAACGGGATTTTGCGCGAAAAGGGATTAATTCATGGCGTATTGGATCACGTGACATTGCTGCACAAAAATAACCAGAATTTTCTTGGACCGAATACAGGTGCATTTAGCGCAAACAGTCAGACACTCCAGTGGATCAACCTGTGTTTATTTCCGAGTTCGGTTTCAAAAATGTTATCTATGTCGTGTTATCTTTTTGGCATTTAGTATGAATTTCTTTATCGCAAAGATATTCAAAGAGCAGTCAATTTACTGTCGATATTCGATGTATAAAGTATTAAATGCATCTGTTAATAAAATCACCAATCATACCTCATTGTAGTAAAAGTACGATTTCCTTCAGCAATTTCACGCAGCAGCTTTCTCATTTCATTTTTTATTTATGAAAAATACATTTAGTTTGATAGTTCTTCAGCGACGGCCGAACCAGGCTGTTTCAGGCTGCGGATAATGATAATTGACGACGCCTGTTTTGCGGCTCGACGCTGGTCGCGCCTCCCGGCCCCGCTGCTGGGGCGGAGGCGCGAGGTTTCGCTGCTCACTGGGACATCATCTTGATATATATATTCTTATCACTCACACACACACACACACAGACGCACGCATGCACGCTAGCAC
>NW_020870062.1:398598-403598 GCF_003789085.1 Penaeus vannamei
CCCCAAATGTATACAACATAAATCGGTAATTAGGCTCTAAAATTTGCATTTATTGATATGTTCTGACAATGTAAAGGCCATGAATTATTTCCTGGAGACTAAAATATGTATCTAACATCTTTGTTTTTGTATGTATCCCAGATGGTTTGAATAACACTTTCTCATACTTCAAATTTATACTCATAACCCCATATTTCATCAAAAAAAATATATACTTACACAGTAATATACATACGAACACCATTCCCACGTATTCAACAACACTCAGACACTCAGCATTGCCCTTGTACAAACTCTGGGACTCGCTGGAGTGTCGACATACATCTCGGTTAGAGAAGGCGATGACTGGAGCCGAGGTTTGGTCGAGACGTCCAGTATCTTCGCCGCACAATACATTTTGTCGAGATACTTGGGCCGTCAACATGTTTGCCTGTTGTTCTAAGAATGAATTACGAGTGATATTTATTATGCATTTTAGCACGAGCCCACTGACCTCGAGGTATTTGAAGATGAAAAAAAAAATATTTTCAGTGAAAAGAAGTACGAAAAAAAAAAAAACATTTGTCTCTGTTCGTTCCGCAAGAGCGATTCTGTGGGTTATGAAACCAATTGTATGGCATTGGGCCAGATACATGCTGTACAGTATTTTCTTGTCATATTTAAACCTCTATCCCTGCCCCCATACCCTTACATACAAAAAATGTATTTTTCTCTTACTCAAATTTTAGGTCCTGAATGTATATAATGTAAGAATGTATCAAGTTACTGAATTATCTCTGAAGAAAACACCTTCGAAGACCAATACTGTAGATATTTGAGCCCTGTTTAAGTCATCATCACCAAGAGTAATAATAATCAAATATGTTGGGTACTAAATGTGATATTTCAATGTGTCTCACATTCTTAACGTTTTTTCTCCAATTAAATTTTGTAAGAACTTAACGTGCTGCCTTTTTATCCTTCTTACCATTTTTGACAGAGGAAGTATATGCTGAGTTTACGTAAAAGGAATGTCTTCCATTTTGAGACGAAATTAGAAGTTTCTTGTGTGACTTTTTCTTTTTGTTTTTGTTTTCTCTTTATTTACCGGATTATTGGATGACGCGACTCTGTGCAGTATAATCGAAGGGAGGAAAGTGAATTTCTTTTTCATTAATGCATTTGTTATCAATTTACACATACACTGCACACACACACACATACTATATATTATATATATATATATATATATATATATATATATATATTATATATATATATATGTGTGTGTGTGTGTGTGTGTGTGTGTGTGTGTGTGTGTGTGTGTGTGTGTGTGTGTGTGTGTGTGTGTGTGTGTGTGTGTGTGTGTGTGTGTGTGTGTGTGTGTGTGTGTGTGTGTGTGTGTGTGTGTGTGTGTGTGTGTGTGTGTGTGTGTGTGTGGTGTGTGTGTGTGTGTGTGTGTGTGTGTGTGTGTGTGTGTGTGTGTGTGTGTGTGTGTGTGTATGTGTGTGTATACATATACATATATATGTATATGTATATATATATATATATATATATATATATATATATATATATATATATATATATATATATATATATATATATATATATATATATATATATATATATATATATATATATATATATATATATATATATATATATATATATATATATATATATATATATATATATATATATATATGTATATATATGTGTATGTGTGTGTGTGTGTGTGTGTGTGTGTGTGTGTGTGTGTGTGTGTGTGTGTGTGTGTATACACACAAATATACATGTATACATATACGTCGCACTGACACGAAAACACACACACACGCGCGCTAGGAACAATCTAATTGGTACTCGATCTCTAAAAGGTCACAATCCCGACTAGGATCTATTAGTTAACAAGATCATAATAATGGATTCCAAACAAAACATTTATCAAAACTCCAGAGTGAGCACTAGTGTCTGCGAAATGACGTTTGGATTCCAAACCTCCAAGTCCACGTCCCCGACGTGGACTTAGTTTCCCCAAACGTGGCTTTGGTGCTTGCCTCTTCTGTCTCCTGTCAAAGGATAAGCCAGAGATACGAAGCTTAATCTCGCCCGGGTTATACCTATGAAAGGAGCCCGACCTGTGCTGAATAATGTCGACTCAATTAGTGTGTCATCTGGTGATGACTCAATTGAGCTTAGTCCTTAACCACCGTGGCGCTCAGCTACAGCAGTAACTTCCAGGCGACACTTGCTACTTCTCGCTCCAGGACGGACCGCGAACCGCTGACCCCTCGTATAGTCTCCCCTCTCCTACGAGTGACTATGTGTCATCGCCTGGGCCTTCTTTGTACACCCTTTTTCTCTCTTACTATAGGATACTCACATTTTGCTTCATTTTTCTTGTCACTCGGTTTATAGGTATCTTCCATTTCTCTCCCTCAACACAGACAATACTTTTTATGCCGTATCAAGTCTATTATAAGTATTTATAGAATAGGTTCCTCAGGCAGCAACTCTGCTAATAAGTGTCAGAGGGTTAGGAAAATGTCCTGGAGTACAATGAATAATGACTATTTTTCCTTTAAAAGAATGCAATGACAACAGAACGCAGTGATGTTATGTCTATGAAACAAAAAACAAGGTTGCACAATGTATTATCAGAGGAATGGAACATGAAAATAAATAGGTAAAATGCAATATAGAAACACTGTTAAATAAATCATGATACCAAGAGTACACAAAGACAATGTAATTATGATTTCACATACCATAATTCATTAAAAAAAATACTAGATAGTAAATGCAAGGTCTAGTAGTCCATATACTATCAAGGTGGAATCACATCCAGAATAAAGGTGACTAAGGTGACTATTAACAGCCAAGTCTTTTGCACACACATGTATGTACACAAATGTGCACAAATGCTTAATCCCATCCCCCCCCACACACACACACAGAGGGCATAGAAGGTATGTTTCTCCACTTAAGGCTAGTTGTCTGTCAACTCAGTCCATTGATGCTGTTAGTGGAGGGAAAGGAAAGTCCTGATTTTAAATTCTATTATTTTTGCTAATAAAATAGAAATGTCATTGATGATAATAACACTATTGTAACTAAAAAATAATATTAGCAACTGTTTAAAAAAAAAGAAGAAATTCAAGGGATTCCTTAGGTCTTAAGCAGATGTGAAGCTATCAAAGTGCAAACAAAATGAATGGAACAACACCACAGAGGACAGTGCATGTATCCATTGCCAGTGGATTAATATTGGTAAAATACAGACATAAGCAATTCATTCACACAAGGCACAAGAAAGAAGTGTCACACACCCACTCTAGGGTACTCCCATTGTGTGTGGCTCCCTGTATATGGCCTTGCTTACCAGTAGCATATAGTGTACAGGACATGCTTCCCCCCAAAAATCTTGTACATTACTACTGCTATAGATGATGTGGTGAAAATCATTTATGAATAAAAAAATATTTTTACTCAGAAGAAACCATTACAGATTTCCTGCACTTTCTATGATATTAAACATGAGATCATAAGGATAGAGCCCTTTTATATCTTATCTTCAAGTCATGAGCCTTGTGAGAAAATTATGGCCAAGCTTAACCACTAAGCAGTGAAATAGTATCTTAATGGGTTATAAAATTATTGTCATTTCCATGCCCTAAAACCAGAGTCGAACCCAACACTTTCATATACAGAAATCTCTTTAGCATCTGACCTAAACCTTTGGACTGGAGCTGGGCATGGACTATCCCATACTGCCATATCCCCAGCATCATAAGGGACATATTGCATTGATGGTTGACTGCTACTTGAAGTAATAAAACACATAATTTATATACATATAATTTTAATATAAAATGGTTTTCAAAATGTACTTCTATCAAATATATACAGATATATATACAGTACAATACAATACATAGGAACTCAATACATCTCCTGTAACAAGGAAAGGGAAATGGTAACTTTGCAAATCATAAACATTTCACTCCAATATAACAATTTCTTAGGTAATTTCTTAAAACTTTCAGTGCAACTGAATGTTAATGCCCACTGTATTCTCACAACATGAAAAAATAAAAAATAAATATATATACTTCAGATTCTGAAATAAGTTTCAACATAAAAGATATGGAGAATCTAAAATTCACAATTAAGTATGTACTCAAGCGTACTCGCACAGATGGCCACATCCTGCAGGACATGACTTATTGTTGGCCACCCACTTCATCATGTGGTTCAGATGGCCCCCATGGGAGCATCCCTGGCACCATACAAACAGTCCTCTCACCATACCATGGCATACTGCACAGGCTGATGTTGGACAACCACACTGTCGAGAATTCAAAAGAAGGTTAGATCCTTGAAAGAATTAAATTAAATTATACCAGCTTTTTATTAGTCATTATACATACAGCTTTATGAAAATGCATCATTATCATGATAATGATGCATTCACAATTAAACATGGTATTTTCACTATCTTTTTCATTATTTATCAAAATTACCCCTATATGATAAAAAGTCAAAATTATCAACTCATTCCAAGAGTCCTAAACTGTAACATACCCTACAGTGATAAATAAGTATTTTACAGAACTGAAATAACCAACTAAACAAAATTGAAAACAGCCAATCCTAAGTGATTTCAATTAAAACTAACTCACTGTAACTTCAATTAAATCCAGCTATATCTACCTCCAACTACCTTTAACTTGATCTAAATTAATTAAACCTAAACTAACTCACAATAGCTTGGATGAACTCTATATCAATAAAATCAAAATCAATATCTTCCCACTAAAACTAATCTTAAATCAAGTAAATACATTTTAAATTAGTTCTGTCAACTAAATCTAAACTAAATTAAAGTCAAATGAATCTATACCTACTCCCTTTAGCATCAACTTTTCAACAAGATCAAAATCAATTTCCTCTGACCACACCTAAATCCACATTAACACCTAGCCATCAACACCTACTAACCTTCCTGCAGAAAAGAC
>NW_020870062.1:441098-443598 GCF_003789085.1 Penaeus vannamei
ACCACATATCAAATGTTACATTGCCTTTCCACACCCAAGCCGTGTGCCGGCTTGATAGATGAGTAGATAAATTACTGATTGTTCTTTTCTTTTAAATGATATATTTTAGATTGTAATAATTTTATGATCTAGATTTACAATGTAATGCTATTATATAACGTTTTGACCATGCATCAAATGTACCACAGCTTGCCCACGCCTGTGCATTTAGCCAGGGTGGTAAATAAAGGACTAAACTAAACTAATGTATCGCTACGTGAGGTTGCACGAATATAGCGATGAGGCGGGCGGATGAAGCCGCGAGTAAAGAGCCCATTGAAAAGAGGAACACCTTTCCTTTCAGGGGAGCACCCTCGGACCATAGCCAGGGGGCGGATGCATGATGTATATTTATTTTTCTTTTAATAAATGTCTGGTATTTTCCTGAAGTAAGAGAATAACCATTGTTTTTAGAAAACCCCACCACTCTCCAAAGCGCACAGCACCCGTTTTTAAAAAGGGGAAAGAGACGAGAGCATAAACAGCGAAAAACGTATTTTTAGCCGAGTCACGGCTGAAAGTTTTCTTTCAATTACGCTTTTTTATCAAAAGATATCTTCATTTTTCATTAGTTATTTTCCTTATTAAATGTTTTACATTAAAGAAATGCTCATTTTGAAAACAGGCGTATGACTCTTTTCATTAAAAGAATTTATTAAAAGAAATTAAGTTAGAGTAAACATTCACGCCCTGCTACCTGTGTTCCTTGAGAGCACAGGTGTAAGTAGGTGGTTCTCACCTTTCCACGGCAGTTGCTGCAGGTGGAGGCGGGGACACCCTAGACTAGGCTGTCCTCCCTTTTTTTTTCTTTGTTGTTTTTGTGGATTACCTGTCTTTTTTGCTGATTGATATACTGCAGCACGAAGGCAAATTGACCGTGAGAAAAGTGTTTTTTATTAGTGGCAAAGTGTTGCTTTAGATGATTATACATTCGGGCAAAGAACCGAAAGGCTGGTGCTCTCTTTCATCGCTCCTTTCTTTTAAGTGATTTAATTTTCAATACGGGGGTAAGCGGATTTTATTTTACATACTGTTGGTATTTTTCCAGTTTTTTTTTTCTTAGTTCTTTTTAAGGGGACTAGTTCCTGTCCCTTTTAGATTTTTGTTTTAGATTTTGCATTGTTTTATGGTGTTCATTTTATTCTCATTGTTTTATAATAAAATGATTTCTATGATTAGTGAGTTTTTAAAAACTCTTATCAAGTTTTTAAGGTTGATGTACCCGAGATTATGATTTCTAAGTGCTTGCTTGCTGGTTCATTAACTTGCCTGAAAGAGATGAGGATTAAGTGCTTGCTGGTTCATTAACTTACCTGAAAGAGAATTATCTATACAAGATAGCCTTCTCCGAAATCCTTCACACGTGGTGAAAACCCCGTGCTCGTCCTCCCCGCTCTGGTTACGTTTACCCTGTCTTGCTGACTCATACAATCTACACTACACACATCACAATATGTGTACACAATCTTTCCCTCCTTCCTACAAGCCCTTCACATATTGTCTTCTCCCAAATAACACCCCGTTCCCGCAGTACTAAACGGGTGGTGGCAGTGAGCGCTACTATTGCACATTTCTGTACAAGTAAGGCACGGTAACAGAATAAAGTAAAGTTCAACACACTACAGTAACAAGTGAAAATGTGCTGCCGGCAAGTTATAGCATATTTAATAATCAAAGAAAACAATGGGCTATTGTAGCATGCCAAACGGAGAATAAGAGAGAATAATAAGAAAGAAGAATGAAGAGAGGCCGGAGGCAGCATATATACATATATATATATATATATATATATATATATATATATATATATATATATATATATATATATAATATATAATGTGTGTGTGTGTGTGTGTGTGTGTGTGTGTGTGTGTGTGTGTGTTACTTGGACAGTTTTCATTGCCTGCTATGTAACTGCATTAGGGAAAATGTCGAATTAATAGCTTATTCCCACTTCCGCAGAGTAAAAGGCAGATTGGCAAGCAAAAGTTTTTTTTTTTCCAAATGGTCTCGCGTATAAGGTGAGGTACGTGTTTGTGGAGGATATCTGTAAATATATGAATGACTTCTGAGTGAAATTTGAATTGCTTTTCTGTGTTTTATTATACGAAAAAAAAACAACAAAAAACTACGAACGCTACCTTACAATGGAAAATATTCCCATTCTGATTTCGGTACTAAGTATCCATTTGTTTGTTGTATTTGCTTGTAGTACTGAGAAGGCTTGTGAGTTGCCTGGTCAGTTTCCGCCTCATGCAGACCGCATTTAGTCGTTTGAAAGCCACCCAACAAACATGTTGTGGAAGTTATAATCATTAAGTATGGTAAACCTGTCAACGTGTCTTATTGAAATGAATGTTTGACCACCAGGAGGAACTACACCGACAGGAGGTACTACCCCTGTCGGTGGAACTTCACCGGCATGAGGATCCATACTAGCAGGAGGAAGCATAGCAGAAAA
>NW_020870062.1:468598-471247 GCF_003789085.1 Penaeus vannamei
ATAGAACATCGTCGAAATTTTGGTCGTGGGATTCTCACAGACTACATCGACCTCAAGAAGGCATTTAATTCGGTGCATCGCGAATCGTTATGGGAGATCCTGCAACTTCTGGAATTCTGACACAGATTATTGGATTAATAGCAAGTCTGTGGTCTGGACCAGTTGAGCTTTTTCTCTGTTAACTCAGAAGCGAGGTAAGTCTGTGTCCTTGCGCCAGCACTTTTCAACACGCATGGACTGGGTAATGGGCAAGGGCACAGAGCTTGACTTTGCCGACGATGTTGCAATTCTATCTGAGTCCCTGGAATCTCTGAAAGCAGCTGTTGATGCATTTAGCAATAAGGCAAAGCCCTTGGACTTGCAGAACTCTCGAACTAAGACCAAGATCCAGGATTTCAGGGTCCTGTTAAGAGAACCTTTTCAGTCGAGGACATTGAAGTCACAGTAAATATCTTGGTAGTGCAGTTCATGTCTCAGAGCTCTCAGACTAGGATTGGTCTGGCAGCAGGGGCCATCACCTCAGTCAACAAGACTATTTGGAGGTCCAGGTACCTATGCGGAAGGACTAAAATACATATCTTTAAGGCCTTGATACTGCCAGTTTTGCTTCATATAAATGAATTTTAGATGTTATTTAGTGCCTTGGAGTCACGTCTCGATGCCTTTTGTAACAAGTCCTTACATCAGATCATGGGGTACAGTTGGCAGGACCATGTGCCCAACCTACGACTTCACTGCGAGACTGGCATGGGACCTGTTACCTGCACAATCCGTGGCTGCCAACTCAGGCTATATGGGCAACTAGCTTGTTTGCCTGCAGATGACCCTGCTCATCAGGTTGTCTCTTTATGAGACAATCCTGCATGGAGGAGGCCTATGGGATGACCTAGGAAGTTATGGCTTGGGCAGCTTAACTGACCAGACATTGTAAAGAACTAGGAATGGGCAGAATGCTTGCCTGGCAACTCGAGGGACCTTCATGGTTAGAAGGGTGGATGCTGCTATACGACCTTGTTGACGTCAGCCCTTTTGAGGATGATGATGTATTTTCACATGCATATGTATACACATATATAGCTTGTATGGTGAAGTCGTCGGTTGAACAAATGGTCCTGCCAACTGTACCCCATGATCAGGCATAGGGATTTGTTATAAAAGGCCTCGAGACGTGACTCCAAGGTGCTTGTTAATGTACAAGTTTCGCTTCTATAGAGTAAAACTAGCAGTAATAAGTCCCTGAAGACATGTAAATTAGCACTATAGTAGCATAGGTAACGGCTCCTCCAAATACTGTTGTTCATTGTTCCTGTCAGACTTCCTGGTCTGACAGTCCAAAGATATGGAATGCACTACCAAGGTATGTAAACGTCTCTGTGACTTTATTGTCCACACCGCAAGCATGAATCAACTGAACAGGTTATTTAATGGGCCCCCAAAATACTGGATCTTGATCTTGGACCTCTAAGCCCTGGGGCTTCACCTCACTGCTGAATACATCACAGATTCCAGAGATGTAGATAGGATAGCAACATCGTCAGCAAAGTCAAGGTCCGCGACCTTGATATTGCCCAGTGTTCCTCCACACTAACTTTGGATAGTAGCTTTGCCCATTACCCAGTCCATACAAGCATTGAACAGTGTTGGTGCAAGGACACAGCCTTGCCTTACTTCAGAACTAACAAGGAAACTTGACAGAACCCCACCACACTTTACAGCACTTTGCATACCATTATATAGTCTTGCTATTAACCATTAATCCGTGATGAAATTACAGTACCAATGACCTTTCCTCTTCCATAGAAGAATGACCATGCCCTTCAACAGGTCCAAGAGATGGAACCGGACTGCCAGATGGCAGCCTGGACTGTATGAAAGCCTTGAGCTATTGGTTCACCCCAAGCCTTTAGCAGTTCAGTAGGAATACCACATATGCCTACAACCTTCCCAGCCTTCAGCTTGGAGATCACCTCCCTGACTTCAGTCAAGGTAGAAGGTTTCTCACTGATGGGTGGGTCCGATATGGAGATTGTGACATTATGACACCACTAGCATCCAAACTAACTCCTGGAGTATCTATCCAATACAGTTGCTCAAAATAATCAGTCCACTGCTCACAAACCGCACCATAATCTATGATCTATTCACAGAGTGGACTGCAGTCACATGTGAGGAGGGATTGAGGTTCAGTTTTCTCTAGGCTTGGTAGACGGGACGAAGGTCGTTTACTAGGATGTAGCCTTCAACCTCCTCAGTAGGATTCCTGATGAACTGTTTCTCATTTCTTCTCAGCTGAGTCTGCGCCTTGTGCACCAAGGAATGGTACAAATCCTGAATGTCATTTATTCTACCCTATCCTTGGGCGTTCACCAATGGATTCCTATGCTGCGTCAAGTGTTTCATGCTTAAAGTAATCCCAGGGAGGTATAGGGTCCACCTCAATCTATCGAAGTGGAGAAGTTCCTTCGAAAGCAGTAGTAACTGTTCATCCTTCCATAAAGACTGGATGTTCCAAGCTCCTACTCATATAGCCTGCCTGAGGTTAAGACTCGGGCAGTCGCTCTGGGTGGTCGCCACCTCTGTTACCACCATGACCTTTTCCCATACAATGGAAAACTGTGGGGCCCAAAGTCTGTCTATGGGTTCCTTAGG
>NW_020870062.1:487064-494564 GCF_003789085.1 Penaeus vannamei
ATTATGATTATGATTATCATTAATTACTATTATCACTTCATATCATTATATATTTTACTATTATCACATCATTATTATTATTATATTTACTATTATTCACTATCTATTATCATTATTATCATCATTATCATTTTACCATTGATCACATATCATTATCATTATTAGGTATTATCATTATCATTATTTACTATTATACTATCATTATCACTAATATCATGATTATTCATTATACTATTATTGAATTCTCTATTACTAGTATCATCATCATATCAAGTATTATGATTCATCGAATTACCATTCAAATTTTATTCATATTACAAATGTGCTATATTATATTCTACTCGATGTGCAGTAAAATTAAGGAGATTCCACACCACAGCACTAGCTATCATCTCTCTCTTCTCCCTTTTTTCTTTCTCCCTTTCCCCCCCCCCTCTCTCTTTCTCTCTCCTCTCTCTCTCTCTCTCCTCTCTCCTCTCTCCCTCCCCTCTTTCTCTCTCCCTCCCCCTCCCTCTCTCTCTCCTCTCTCTTTCTATCTCTGCTTTCTCTCCCTCTCTTCTCGCTCTCTCTCCATCTCCCTTCCCTCCCTCTCATCTCCTTCTTCTCTCAGTCTTTCGGCTTTAATCTTAGTAGTTGTTTTGAAAATCCGGAACATTTACAAACTAAACAATACACATCTGTACATCACTCCACGCACGGGACGGAGACGGAGAGAAGAGATGGCAAAAAAAAAGGGCCGTTTTGTGAGGCGAAGGACGACGGAAGAAATTACCCGGAAAAAAAAATTGCCAAAAGGTAAACAAACGCGGCGAGGAGCAGACAAGCTTGGGCGGCGTCAGAGGTCGGTGACTAGCAGGGAATCAAGGAGGTAAACAGTGGCAGCCGGTGGGTTGATTGGCAGAGGAGGAAAATGGGATTCACGTAAGTCAGTTAGTAGAAAGGAAGAAGAGAGGTTGAGTGAGATTTCGAGAACAGGGACAGTTGACGTAGAATTTACCCGGAAGCATGACGAGGCTGCCAGCGCGGTCTAGGTGAGGTAGGCCTACATCGGCAGTCATACATTTGAGCTGGAAAGAAAGCCTTTTGTAGAGAATTGTTATTTGAAAATCCCGCAAAAGATAGTTAAGTTAAGGAGTGTCACCAAGTTGAACGTGAAACAGGTAATAAAAGACATAAGTAGCGGTAGTAGATAAGTCATAAGACGACGATAGAGGGAGTACACATAGGGAAGGGGCAAGAGTAAAGAGGGGAATCGTACAAATGGAGATACTTATCTTTGGTAGGTCCATATTATGTGTGGAGTAAATGTGTTCTCTATAAAATGAATTCAGGCTTTATAGGAATATAATTTAGTACCTGAGAATGTTAAAATTCAGACACTGTCTAAAAATGTGTGGATTCCTAGAATAGTACCTTATGTGTAGAGCGCATATAGTTCGGAATGATCAATTACTCAAGTCGTATAGTTCTAGTATGACTATGTAAATCAATATATAATAGATTGTATATATTGATGATTGTGCCATAGGAGGAGTGGGGTAATAGTGAGCGAAAATGACTATCACAGTGGTACCCAATGAACAAGTTTACTCTGTTTGAGAGACGATTACAGAGATCTGTCAANCCGACACACACTATCTCTCCATCCATCTATCACACTCACCACACCACTACACACACACATACAACACAACTCTACTCATGGTCCGCAGCTCTCTCTCCTCACACAGCATCCACACAGTCACACATCTCCTTCACATACTACCATTCTCTCTGCCGTCTCGTCTCTCTCTCTTTCTCATCGTCTTTCTCTCGTCTCGCTCGCTCTCGTTCGCTCGCCTCTCCTCTCTCTTGCCTCTTCTCGCTAACCACTGTCCTACCACACATCTTCGCTCTCGCTCTCTGTCTCTGGTCTTGTCCCTGCTGTCTCATGTTCTGTCTTGTCTCTGTCTCGCTGTCTATCTCTTCATTCACACTATTCCACACCACTTACACTCAACATACATATCGTCATTCACTTATAATCATTGGCTCAGTAATGACATATTTATTATAACAAGACACTTTTCTGGACATGAAGATACAATCGATCATTAAGTTAACCCAATCACTGTCATTGTCTTTCAAGCCAAGAAAAGATCGGTTTCAGTAACTTCAATGCCACTAAGTAGTGATCCTCGTGGCCGTCCGTCGACCATTGGGAAGCGATTTAAATATCATACAGTTTTATGATGTTTGTTTGTTTCTTATCATTTGTATGTTTATTTTCATGACTTTTGATGTCTAGCTCATTTGTTTAAAACATCAAACATCAAATATTAATTAGACTGAAAGAGATACGTAATGAAAAATTCCTAGTGAATGACCAGTTACTACAAACTGCATTTCTTTTTAAATCATGCCATCTTATTCAAATGCATCATCGAAAATACTAAATCTCAAAAAAGAAATTCTAGGCTATCAAAAGAGTATAGTATGTAATCTGCATTTTAGGAAAACCTTTTTATGGCTGCCTCTTGTCCCGTTTCGAAGGCCAGGGACAATGGCGGCCGAAGAGACGCATTTGTCACTGTCTGCTGTAACTGCCTCCTGGCCAGGCGCGGTTCGGTACCTGTTTTTCTGCGTATTTTTCAATCATTTTTTTTGACCTACCTTTGCGAGATGAATGGTTTTATTTATTGGATTTGAAACGAAACGTCGATGGACTTTTTGTCTGAATTAAGAAGGGGAATGTGATTAGTTTTATTAGTTTTGTTTGATATGTTTGGATAGCATAGAAACAATGGCGAATTTGACTATATTTCTATTATCTTCTTTCCCTTTCCATCTAATTCTAATCTAATGCCATCCTGTTTCAATCCTTAAAATACCATCCTTTCCTCTCTCATCCTCCTCCAATAACCACATCCTTCGTCCTATATCCTTCGCCTTTCCTCCTCCTCCCCCCCCCCTTTTCCTTTCCACTCCCCTTCCCTTTAACCACCGAGGAACCTGCCCCTCCCTCTTCTCCCTCCCCCCCCTCCCCTGCATATAACGGGACCCAAGGATAAGGATGATGACTAGGGTTTCCCTTGACCTACATCCTCAGGAAAGGTCGTTGTTAAGCGGGGAGGGGGAGGTAGGTAGGGTGGGTAGGGTGTGGGAAGGGACGGCGGGGGAGGGGGAAGGAGGGGTGTGAGGGTACGCATTCGTTATGCTGAGTGAGTGGCCCGGTTTCAGGACAGGTGATGCTGGGAAGATGGCGGGAGATCATTTTTTTCACTTTTTTTATATTTTCCGTTGTAATGAATGCAGTTTCCGAAATCTGTGCGTGTAGATTTACGATGAATGTTTTTTTTTTTTTTGTTACGGAATACAACAGAAAACCTGACATTCATGGTTAATACGACTAGTCATTGACTTGACTTCTCCCTCACTCCTTCTCTTATCTCCTACTTTCTCGTCTTCTTTTTACCTTCTTCCTTCGTTCTTAATTTCTATCGATCCAGTCCGTCATCCTTTATCTTTCTAAACAACACAATAATAACATTAAAAAAGACGAGATCGAAACGGTAAAGAAAACGGATACATAATTTCTGTGTAGGAACTTGCACACATGTGCGTATGAGCCTCCGCGTGCGTGTAAGTCTATGTGCGTGCGGCGTGGCTGGGGTCCGGTGCCTATGGTCACCTACCGTTACGGCCGCGTCTCGTCCTGCCGCGGTTATCCCCGGTCCGCCTCGCCGCCGCCGCCGCCGCCGCCGCCGCCGCCCGTCCAGCGCAATCTCGAAGCTCCAGCGGCGCCGGGGATGTGGGTCAGCGCCCGCACTGATCTCGGAGAGGGATGGGCGGCGCTGCTGCTTTTCACCGGGTCACTTGATGGCACGCGGAGGCCATGGCAAGAACAGCCACTCACACGCACATAGCCGTGCGTCTGCACAGGAATATATATATATATATATATATATATATATATATATATATATATATATATATATATATATATATATATATAATATATATAGTGTGTGTGTGTGTGTGTGTGATGGATGATGCATACATGTGGACCTAGGGACCTCGCCAGGTGCTTGTGTTCTGCCGACCCAGAAGGAACGTCAGTCGCAGCCGATCTGGAGGCGACACGCGAGCGCAGCGGCGCCGACGAACCGGATTAGTTCGCAGTTGCAGTCAGTCTTGCCTTTGCGAGCGACGCGGGACTTGCACTTGCCTTCGTTACTTTCCTTCTTTCTTCTTCTCTCTTTCTGCTTCTAGGATTTTTTTATAATGAACACGCACGCGCACACAGGCGCTAACATGTTAATTCATATTAGTTTAACAATATAGAAATATATGTATATATAATATTATATAATATATATATATATATATATAATATATATATTATATGTATATATATATGTATATATATGTATATATGTATATATATAATTTATATGTTATGCCTATATATATATATATATATATATATTATATATATATATATATATATATATATATATATATATATTATATATACACACACACACAGACACACATATATATTTGTGTGTGTGTGTGTGTGTGTGCATGTGTGTGTGTATACGTTATATATGTGTGTGTGTGTGTGCATGTGTGTGTGTATACGTTATATATGTGTGTATGTGTGTGTGTATGAGTGTGTATAAATACACACATGTATATATTTATGCATGTTTGTGTGTGTATATATACGTATACATGTGTGCAATTCCCAGCCAGGTTTACTTTTTCTTGAGTTCAGTGCGTCATAAAAGTCGATATATCGCTTCTAACGGATTTCTCCGGTTAATTTGTTTACTGAATATGTAAGCGACGAGTTCGGACGCGTCTCCCATGGCAACTGCCTCACACAACCATCTTGACCTGCTCTTTGCTTTCCTTTTTTGTTTTTATTCTTTTTTCTTCTGTTTGTAGGCGGCCCCTTCTGCTTTTTTATCTTCATTTTGGCGCTCCCATTTCCCTATTTTTTTAACTGTTTTTCTTCTCTTATTTTCTGTTTGTTCTTTGATTCCTTTTTTGCTTTAATTATACATTCTGTCCTTTATATGCCGCTTACTGTCTGATTTCGATTCCGAGAACAGAAACAGACAAGGATAAGGCTGAAGGAAAATCACTTTGTCAGAATATAAGCACGTCTTTCAGATCTCCTGGTCAAGTACAAAAGAGGAAAATAACAGATAATGGTAAATAAAAAAGGCGATAAAAAAGACGTTGAAATTATCTGAAATAAACAAAGCTAAGAAAAGATAGAGATAAGTCTTCGAGATTATATATCATGAGATTTAATGAAGACAAAATTCGCTCAAGTAGGCGTGTCCTCTTGGCCGTAACTGCAGCCAATTGGCCAATCAGCGAGCCTCGGCGAAGAGCGCCATTATCAACTTCGTATCACCAATTACCTGATAATGGCAATGGACCAATCGCAGGCGATGGATGTCGCCGGGTCGCCCATCTCGGCCTAATTTACTCGGGTATTTTTTCTTCTTTTATTTTTCCGAATGAATTGTTAATGTACAGATAAGTACACCATTCCTCGTCACCAACAAAACTGTTAAAATAGCATCGGAAATTAAATTACGAGCATCGAACTCGGTGAATCTGAGTTGGAAGAGCGAAAGAGCGGCGCAGCCCGCGGGCGCAATCCATCACGGGAGCTCCGGCGGCGGCGGCGGCGCAGACAGCGTTTAAAACTCCTCAAGCGTTCTAAAGACATAAACTCGCCTTCCTCCGCTGGAGGCCATGGCGAATCGCGCCCAGGAATCGCATTATCCACGTCTCGAATCGAAGCGATTCTATTAACGAATCGCTGCCGCCGCTTCCGAAAGATGTTCCGCCCAAGTATTTTGGCGCAAAAAACGTATGAACTTCTGTTGCATTCATAAACTTGATGCGATTATAATATTCATCAATCTGGTGGTGTAATGATAGTGATATATTCTCGTTTACTGCATCATGGCGCAGAAATTTAATAATATCAGCATTACACGAGGTTCTCGCTACCACAAACTTAGAAGAAAAAAATGAAAACACGAATCTCTCAGTAACGTGCAACATCTGCGTGTGAATAATTAGGGAAAATGAACATAAATGAACACTTTCCTGTTCCGCGTAGGGAGTGACGTCATCCAGACAGGCGGTTCATGCAATATATTCACAGTTATGATCACGTGATCACTAATTGTTATGAACATTCAGAGTGATCCTTGCGCAGATCAGTCTGCATCATGTTAGCCACGCAGTTAAATGCCGGAAAGTAATCAGCGTGGTTCAGGAGAGTGTGCCGTACGTGCGTTTGCCTACTGAGGAGTTTTATTAACAGAAACAACTCTTGGTAAATCAACCCCTTTTCGGATACAGTCGTGACAGGCAAATCCAAGCCATAAAACCAACAAGCAAATAGCCATGGTAGATCCATCAGCTGTTAGAGTGGAAGAGGGGAGGGGGGGGGCGTCGTTACACGGAAGTACATACACGTCTTGTTTTAAATCACTTGAGACGCCAATCAATCCGAGGCGCTTAGCATCGCGGCGCCGCGGCCCCACCCGTCGCTGCTCTCCCTTCGCCGCCTTCCTCTTCTCATTCGTACCCCCTTCTTCTTTCTCCTTTTACCTCTCTACCCTTGTCATCTGTCTATCCCTTCTATTCCTCTTCCCTCCTCTCCTCCTCCTCCTCTCCCTTAGCCCTCCCTCCGCACGCGTCCAACCCGCGGCTTTTCCAGCATCGCGTCACCTCCAGCGGCGCCTGTCCACTACCGGTGTGACGCGCGCGTTACGGTATCGCTGCGGTGACGACATGTGACCAGTGGCCGGGCAAACGCGCCGACGGAACTGCTCATGATGTTCCGGGTGTTTCTGAAGGAAGGAGGCGGCAGAGGACGCTTCTGGAGTCACGTCACCCTCGATTTCATCTCGCAACACCCTCGCTCCTTTCCTCGTGTTATGGTAACAAGAGCGCTCTTCTCGTGCCGACGCAGGGTGATAGATTCGCGTGACAGCGACGACGCGGTTGATCTGTCAGTCGGACGACGACGCAGGGACACGATGAACGATAAACTTTACCTCACGATACGATACTTATTCCTTTCCAACTCAAGCTCATAACACCTTCCCATAATTACAACGCAGCACGAATTTACATAATCACCTCAAACTTAAGACGAGTATCCAACACAGACCGAAATACTTGTAAGCAATTAACGAACACAAACAACAATAATCCAACAGGATGTAAGGGCTTGTAAGATGCCAGAGTACGATAATCTACATCATCTCTCACGGGGCAATTTAAGGATGCAAGTGATGTTTCATTCACGCTTTGAACACTGGAGAGAAAGGGAATGCTGCCATCTTGACTGAAGCGAAGGCGACTGCCGTTTGTCGTTTTGGAAATCCAGAAAGTAAAAACACGAGAAAAGGGTAAAGTGAACAGCAAAATTCAGAGAACGAAAGAGAGAGAAAGAGCGAGTGAGCGAACGAGAGAGAG
>NW_020870062.1:499564-502064 GCF_003789085.1 Penaeus vannamei
AGTCTCCCACGCCGAGTCTCCGATGTGGTTTCCGCCTCACGCGCCATATGTTGACGCGCGTGTGCGTGTGTGTACGCAGGGCTGGGGGGAGGGGAGGGGGAGGAGGGGTAGTGTCCGTACGCGGATGTATGAATGGACGTACAGGGATGTGAAGAAGGAAGCCAGATAGCGGACTTCAGATGGTTAGGATGTCACGGAAATGCGCCCTGTCATAGGATGTCAATCGGATATAGGCCTACTGCATTGAAATCACTGACTTTTATCTCATCGCTTCTTCCCTTGTTTATTAATCTATTTCGGTTTATTATTATTATTATCATTATTATTATTTTTTTTACTGATTTTCGTTGTTGTTGTTGTTATTCTTGTTCTATTTATCTTCATGTTTGTAAAATTTATTGGTTTTCAAAATGTATGATAGTCGTTATTCGGTTCTTCATCATGGCCACATTTAGCAGGTTCTTAATTTTTCTTTATTTATCTTATATTCTCTAATCTTTAGTTATTTCGTTTTCGTTTTCTTCATCATTATTATAATCATCTTGATCATTATGATCCTATGGTTGCCTATCATTATCATGGTTATCATTTCATTATCATTATCATTTGTTAACATTATTTTTATCATCATTAATTTTTATTGTTATTGTTATTATTATCATCATTATTATAATTATTACTATTATTATCATCATCATTACTATTATTATCATTATTATTATTATTATCATCATCATTTTTATTACTATTATTATTGTTAGCATTATTATCATTACCATTATCAATTATATTATTCTTATTCTTATAATTATCATTATTGTTTATTTTATTATTTATTATTATCATTCTCATTATTATCATCATTCATTATTTAATATATTTATTATTGATATCATCATTATCATCATCATTATGATTACGATTATTGTTATTATTATTGTTATTGTTATTATTATCATTATTATTATTATTATTATTATTATTATTATTATTATTATTATTATTATTATTATTATTATCATTATTATCATTAGTAGTAGCTGTAGTAGAAGTAGTATTTTCATCATTACTATCCTTATCAGTATCCTTATTATCATTACTATCAGTATTGTTATAATTATCATTATTAATCATTTATGAATATCATTATTTTTATTTATTATTATTTTTCAATATACTGCAAATATTACCTCTACTCTTGCCGCCATAATACCCTCCTTACTATACCATCGATATATTTATTATCCTCATTTTCATCCTTTTCTTTCTTACATTTCTCCAACGTCACATCTTCACCATCACTATTACCCTCATCATTATCTTTTCCTTTACTTCCTCTAATACTACCTCTGTCTCTCTGTCTTACAAAACCTCAGAATCTATTTACCTGTCAACAGCTGATGTCTGAATCAGCGACACACCCATTCGCCTTTATTTCGTTCGCCTTGTGACAAAAACCAAGATCCACAGAGACAAAAAACATACATAGGTACACACGCAAAGAAATACACAAATTCAAGCCCATGAATTTAAATACTTAGGCAAACATGTACACACAGAATCACGTAGACAAATATGAATATACACAAAATCGCACGCAGGCAAATCCATACATACAAATACGTACACAGATACATACGCTGAAAACACGTATACATACAAACACACATACACAAACACTTACACAGTCAAACCCATACACACAAGAACGCACACAGATAATCACGCGTACACATAAACACGCACACGCGCCGATGTTTACACGCGCACTCAAATATAGACTCTGCGGTCAGCCGTATAATGATCAGCCGCCTGTATCGACGACCCAAATTCGCTTTTCCCGGTGAACGCAATGCTCCGGACAGACTGATTATTCTCACCGAGGAAATCGTCGCCAATTGCTTGTGCTGTTCGCCTATCTCCCAATAGTTCATCTCTCTCCTCTCTCTCTCTCTCTCTCTCTCTCTCTCTCTCTCTCTCTCTCTCTCTCTCTCTCTCTCTCTCTCTCTCTCTCTCTCTCTCTCTCTCTCTCTCTCTCTCTCTCTCTCTCTCTCTCTCTCTCTCTCTCGCTCTAATTTTCATATTTATCTCCGGTATTCTTGCCCCACGAGACACGGCGAAGTGAGAGAAAAAGAAGCAACACGCAATCATTTTCTCGGTTTCCCTAATGTTTGGCGTCACGCTGCTTTGAGCCTGACAATGGTCGACTTCGGTCCCGATGTCACGCTGTTCGGCAAGATCGTAAGTTGTCTTGTGTCGAATTTACTCCGACAAAAAAGTTTTTCTCTGCTGCTGTTTATTTTGTTTGGTGGGATGATATTCAGTTCGATGAAAACTGGAAGGATGATATGGTACATTCTTTTGGAATACACTCACACACACTCATATATTTACATTTACGTCTTATTTGGGGGATTGTTCAAAACTGCGCAATCTCATGTTAAAAATAAATGTCGTATACATTTTTGCTGAAGTAGCATACAGGCAGCAACCCCCTAAC
>NW_020870062.1:507064-509564 GCF_003789085.1 Penaeus vannamei
TGAGGGAAAGAGAAAGTAGTGTAAGATGAGAAAGTTGAAAAACATGGAAGTATACACAGTCAAACAAAATGCATCCTAAGAAAAAAATATCTCTCTCCAATCCACTTCTTCCTCCTCTCTCCCACTTTCTTTTCCTTCTCTCACTTCTCTCTTCTCCTTTCGTCTTTCTTCCTTTCCTTTCTTCTTCTCTCTCCCTTCTCCTTCTTTCCTCTTCTCTCCTTCCCCTTCTCTCTCCTTCTCTCTCCTCTCTCTCTCTCATTCACTCCCTCACTCTCCCTCTGTCCATCTCTTCCCACCCTTTCCTTTCCTCTCTATTTCTCCTCCCTAATCCCCTCTTCCCTTCCTTCACCCCCCCGCCCTCCCTCTCTTCCTCTAACCTTCTACCCCTCCTTTTCTCTCCCTTCTCACCCTCCTCTCTCCACTTCTCCCTACCAACTCAATTTTAATTTCTTTCCATCATCATCTTTCAACCACTCCGCTTATTTTCCCTCTCCCCGCCCATCTCCTCTAATCCCAGCTCCCGCCGGCGACATACACAAAGCCAGGTCCGCGCCTCCCGCCGCCCGAGACCCTCTTCCTCCCGAGGCACCACGCAGACTCCCTCCAGGCGGCGCAGAACGGGTCGAAACAAGCCTGGGGGGGGGCGGGGGGTGCATCATTTTGTGGGCGCCCGGGGAAACCAAATATTTATCTTCGGCTACTGACCGGAGCTGGCCCAACCCAGCGCTATGGACTTCTGACTTGACCCTGACGACGGCGAAACGCGGACGGGGGGCGGGAGAGAGAGAGCAGAGAGAGCAGAGAGAGCGAGAGAGGAGAGAGAGAGAGAGAGAGAGGAGAGAGAGAGAGAGAGACGCAGACCTATGCGGGACCCGAGACCAGCACGGAGAGGAGGGGGTGGGTGAGAAGGAAAGGAGAGACTATGCTCAGTCTCTGCGTAAATATGCCGGCAATTGAGCGATCTCTATTAAAAATAATTAAACGCTAATCGTCGTGCCATCTTCTTATCATTCATCAATGATCAAGTCTCATTCGTCTTCGTGGTTGATTGCTCTCTATATTATCGGTGCTCGACGAACAAGAATCATCTTCGCAATCCGTCCCAGAGTCGCTACTGCGGTTGGGTGTTTGGTCTTCTGGTGGTTCTTTCTACTGTTTTTGCGCCGCCGTCCTCTCGCCTACGCGTCTACTGTATTCCTCCCCAGACATAGGCTAACTAAGCAATCCAGAAATAGGTAAAAGCGAGTAATAAATGACGTAACTAGGTTGGGGGGCGGTTAGGGAGAAATAAAGGAAACCATGTGGTGGTGGTGATGAGGGTTGGACAGGGGATTTGGAGGAGGAGGAGGAGGATGCGTAAGGGAGGAGGGCAGGAAGGAAGGTAAAGGAGAGGAAGGACTAGGGGAGCAGGTAGGAAGGGAAAAGCGATAAGGAGGCAGAGAGTGGAAGGAAGGGAGGAGAAGAAGAAAGAAAGAAAAGGATAAAAGATAGAAGTAGGAATTAATGGGGAAAGGAGGTAGGGGGAGGAAAGAGGAAAATTTAGGAAGAGGAAGTGGAAAAAGTAGAAACTGGAAGAGGATGAGTTCTTGCCATAAAAGAGAGGAAGCGGCGGTAAATAAGGTGCAACCAGAGCGGAGGAAATGGTAGCCAACAGAAGAGCGGAAAATCAGCGCGCTCCTAGAAACACCTCGAGCTCGCATCCGCTGCGACCGCGCGCCGCCGTTCCGCTCCTACGAGGCTCCTGCAGGGGTGGCGCTCCCTTCCCTCCCGACGCGAGCGCACCGCAAGGCATTTCCTATCCCGAGGCTTTCTGCGAAGGACAGCAGTTTCCGGCTCGCGCTTTCCGTGAGCTCCGGGGCGGTGTCCTCCGCCAGGCCATAAGATAAGCAAACGATCATTTCGGACATTTCCGGATTAATTTTTAGGCATAACTTATTTATTCTCTCAAAAGGAAAGTAAAAAGACGAGACATCTGATCATTCTATTATCCCCTTTAATATAAATAAAATATTTCAGCAGGCAAAGAAAATCAATGTCCTTTCTTTGGGGATTGGTCTTCCGACGTTGGTTTTTCTTTTGCCCTGCCATGGTGTCATGTCTCTTCCGGGAGAGGGAACAGAAACACCGAGCGTCTTTTTTTTTCTTTTTTTCTTCTTTTTTCTTTTTTTCTTTTTTTTTATTTTTGTTCTTTCTTTTCTTTTTTTTTCTTGCTTCTTTCTCTTCCATTTCTCTCTCTCTTCTCTCTTTCTTTCTCTTTTCTCATTTTCTCTTTCTCTCCTCTCTCACTTTGTCTCCTACCCATCGTGACTCTAAGCTCAATCCTCTTCAATAAATCCGCGTCCTCTCTCGATACCTCTCTCTTCCTCTCCCTTCTCCATCTCCCTCCCCTCACCCCTTCATTCATCGACGTGTACTCTTCTTGCAATCCGGTTTAAGGTCTGCATTACGGCCTTGCTTGAGATGCTGCTGCTGCTGCTGCATGATCTAGTTACCTGGTCGC
>NW_020870062.1:512064-517064 GCF_003789085.1 Penaeus vannamei
GAGAGGGGGTGAGGGGGAGGGGCGGAGAAGGGAGCAAGAAGGAAGCGAAGGGGAAGGGAGGGAAGTGGGGAGCACGGAGGGGGAAAGGGGAGAAGGAGAGGGGTGAGGGGAGGGCGGGGAGAAGGGAGCAAGAAGAAGTGAAGGGAAGGGAGGAAGTGGGAGCACGGAGGGGGAAAGGGAGAAGGAGAGGGGTGAGGGGGAGGCGGGAGAAGGAAGCAAGAAGGAAGCGACGGGAAGGTGAGGGAAGTGGGGAGCACGGAGGGGGAAAGGGGGAGAAGGAGAGGGGTGAGGGGGAGGGGCGGGAGAAGGAGCAAGAAGGAAGCGAAGGGGAAGGAGGGAAGTGGGAGCACGGAGGGGAAAGGGGGGAGAAGGGAGGGGGGTGAGGGGAGGGGCGGGAGAGAGGAGCAAGAAGGAAGCGAAGGGAAGGGAGGGAAGTGGGGAGCACGGAGGGGGAAAGGGGGAGAAGGGAGAGGGGGTGAGGGGGAGGGGCGGGGAGAAGGGAGCAAAAGGAAGTGAAGGGGAAGGGAGATAGCACAGTTGACGTTTCCGTTAATCGTTAATCAGAAAAGTGATTATGTTTATGCGATCTCCTTAACGCTGATTGGCTGTTTCGGTGACACTGTTCTCGGGAGGAATGTTTAAGAATCTCTAAGCACTGTTTGTTTTATCTGTTGTTATTTGTGTAGCTTTGGTTTCTTTGTCAGTATGTATCTAAAATTTCTCTCTCTCTCTCTCTCTCTCTCTCTCTCTCTCTCTCTCTCTCTCTCTCTCTCTCTCTCTCTCTCTCTCTCTCTCTTCTCTCTTCTCTCTCTCTCTCTCTCTCTCTCTCTCTCTCTCTCTCTCCCTCTCTATCATTTTCCACGAGCCACGCCCACATTCTGATCCAGTCGACGCCCACGCCAATCTTACGCCGCCCACGCTCGGACAAGTCCCTCGTGACCCACATACGGGCGTCGGTGCGGGCGGCGTACGTAGAAGAGACACGGTTCGATATTGTCGTAATAAGTCGCGCCGATCGGTTTTCGTATCAAATTATTTTTGTTCGTCATTTTTCTTTTTATTGAGTAAACGTTTAGCTGAAGTTATTATGTTATTTTCCTTTTTTGTGCCGTTTTTTTCTTACTGCGTTTGTTGTATCTCAGCAACACATAACTAAGTAAATGAATCTGAAACAACTTTTTCAAAATATCAGAAATCACCCCCGCCAGCCCCCACCCAGAAAAAGGAAGAGTTTTGCGGGAATAAGTTTATGACAAACACGACGAAAAAATAATGGCGGCCTCAACCCGCCGCCGCGCAGTCTCTTCCAGTGGTTCCGAGACGCCAAATCACCCGCGGTTTTGTGGTCAGCCATCTACTGTTTCCGGATGCGAATGTATACAATTTCGAGGTATTTGTCAAAATTATGCACAAGCTCTTAAGTCTGCTTTAGTTATCGTGCTCGTTCTATGCGAGGCATTCGATTCTTTATGGCATTGGGATCCCGATGAAAAAAGGCGATCGAGATCAATTTGTCGACTTTGATTAGAATTAATCAACCGTGACTCATCTCTCATCAGAACGTTATAAACCACATTGACATTTCGCCATATTATATTCATATCAGTAGAGATATTAATTAAAAACACAAAAGAAAGGAAACGTATACATAAATATCTGAACCAAATTACACTTGTGGTTAACGATGGTTATTGGCGCTCCACGCTGAGGTCACGTGACTCGCATCGTCGCCGCCGCTTCCATCGGTCACGCTTAAGCTGAGGAAGGGGGAGGGGGAGGGGGGGCAGTGGGTTGGGGGAGGACCGAGAGGGAGGGGAGGGAGGGGTGGATAGGCGTTAAGGGAAGGGAGGGGTGGGGAGGAGAGGGACAGAGGGAAGGGGAGTTCGGGGGCAGTAGGAAAGGAGGAGGAAGAGGGTGCAGAGGGACGGGGAAGGAAGGAGGCCGTACAGGTGGTTAGAACAACGTAGGGAATTCATGGAGATGGAGGGTGTCAGGAATATCTTCGAGTGGGGACCGTGACGGAAATATAAGATGAAGAGAAATTAAAGAACGGGAGACACAGGGCCGACATAAAAATAGGAAATCAATAAAAAGAGAGAGAAAAATGAGACTGAAAAGGAAATATTCATAAGACAATAGAAAGGCAAGCTCAGAACAAAAGAAGCGAGAGATGAACCTAAACCGCCTGCAAAGAGCGAGCGAACCGAAAGGAGAAGCGGCGAGGAGAACCCTGGCCTCCCTCAGCCCGCAGCCTGGCAGTAATAGCCTGAGAACGTCCACCTGTTACTCCGGGGATCTGGTAACACGTTACCCGAATCCCGTGTGCGCGTTGCGGAGAGGCTGGTCGGTAAACAAGATTATTATTATCTTCGTATCTTCTCTCTATTTTCTTGCAATTCTTTGTTTTGCATTGGTCTAGAATCTGGGATTTGATTTCATTTGAACCCAGCGGTCGCGTTGATGCATTTTAGACCCGCGCTCGGAAATTCATTTTTGTGATTGGGAAATCGTTTCGTATTCTTCACGGTTTTCTTTATTTTATTTTATTAATTCATATTATTCAGAACTAATTATCACGTGTCTATTATATTTAATATCCCCCCCCCCCACCGAGCCACGTGACCCGCTCAACAACAGTACAGTGACCGGGACAGTTGCCAGTGTGTCTTTTTATGGCATTTTTACCTTTCTTTGGTTGTGTTTATTGCATTATCTACGCCAGTTAATTTTTTGTCCTTTTAATTCGTTTCTATATTGGTATCTATAGTATAAATGAAGTTTAAATGATTCCCTTTTTATCAATTATTGGTGTCTATCATATATATTCCCTCGGTCCTTTCTTTTCACTCCCCTTCTCCCCACTTTCTCAACCCCGCATTCTTCCGAGACCACATTACGCCTCCCTTACTCGCATCATTTATTACAGGCGCCCATTTTTTCTCTCTCTTTTTTAAATGTTTATGCCCGGGGGTATCCGTAGCCTTATGCCCTGCCACGATGCCCCTACGTGCCCCGCGGTTGGGCTTTATATGGCAGCGGCGGAGTGTGTCACTAGGGTAAGGGTCCGCGGGCGTCGTTCGCGCAGCCGTGAATCCGAGAATCCGTGACGTCATTTGTGGATCGCTCGTGTAAGGTGAATTATATTTATTACTTATTATCAATTTCATGTGCACTTACTTGTTGTAAATCGTTTGTACGGCATAAAGTATATTTTTTATAAGCGTGTTCATAAATTCTTAAAATCACATGTGTTTATTCATATAAATGGACGAATAGAATAGACCATGCAATAAATCAGAATAAATAAACGAAAGAGAAACTAAGCGAAAACGGTGTCTCAACCGAAACGATAAGTTATGCAAATTCGAGTTCCAGAGAAAACCAAAGGAAGGGAAGCAGCTCTTTACAGGAACCTCATCCAAAGGTAATAATTCAAAAACGAAATTCAAGCGAAAGCGAAGAAGAAAAACGAAAAGGAGACTAGCACGTTCGCGGATATTAAATCTAAAATTCAAAGAAAGAGAAATAAAGTAACAGCCAAGAGAAGGAGAAAAGAAGAAGAGAGAGAGAGAGAGAGAGAGAGAGAGAGAGAGAAGAGAGAAGAGAAGAGAAGAGAGAGAAGAGAAGAGAAGAAGAGAAGAGAAGAGAAGAGAGAGAGAGAGAGAAGAGAAGAGAAAGAGAGAGAAGAGAGAGAGAGAGAGAGAGAGAGAGAGAGAGAGAGAGAGAGAGAGAGAGAGAAAGAGAAAGAAGAGAGAGAGAGAGAGAGAGAAGAGAAAGAGAGAGAGAGAAAGAAAGAGAGAGAGAGAGAGAGAGGTTGGGGGTGGGAGGGGGGAGGAGAGAGAGAGGGAGAGGCGGAAGGTTCTCGGCCTCTCCTCTTCCTTCTCTGTCCCACTTCGGGGGTCACGCGTGTCTTGTCGCGGCCGGTGTCGTGTCTCGCCGCAGAGCTCCTTGCCAGGGCGCCTCAACACGGGGTCCTAAAGTGAAGTCTCTCAGTATGGCTTAGCCTCCTCCTTGGTTTTGGGGCAGGAACATATGATAGTACAACGAATTATGCAACAATAACAAACAAAAAGAAAAAAATAAGATAGCGAGGATGGAAATGAGCCGAGCCGAAGCCCCTAAGGACCTGTCAGCCAGCATGTTATGACACCGACGCCTCGGAATGCTCGCCAACGCCCACGAGGCGAGCGGCGGGCGGGCAAGGCGCCGTGGAAGCACTCGAGGGGAGGGGGGGGAGGTAGGGGTTGGTTTGGGGAAGGAGAAAGGGAGAATAAGGGACGCTGCTGGATCATTTGTACTTGAGGACCCTTTGCATTTTTTACTCTTTTCGGAATCTCTGTTACAGGAAGAGATGAAGGAGATTCCGGGTACAGACAAAACCACTATAGGGAGATCAATATTAGAAAGAAGGACAGCAATTTCGAAAGACACAGGGAGAGAGCTGAGACAAACACTCGACAAAGGCACGGAGCATCGAAATGAGGGCGTCGAGATGAAGAAACGTTTCGGAACGGAATGGAACGCGGTCTCCCTCCGGAACGAAACACAAAAGACGGGGCTTGCAACAGCGCCCGCACGGTCTCCTTTCACACTCCCATAAACACAGGCAATTTAATACGCTTTAATGGCGGCAGCAAAAGATTAGAAAGCGGGAAACGATAATATACATGAAATTTTTAATTACTGCTTTAAAATTTGTCACGCTTTCTCGCACATATATAAATGCATCGAATGTAATACTAGTAGTTGTTTACATACATATATGAGGATGACACGGATTAGGCAAAAGAGGAGGAACAAAAGGCATTTAGATGAGGAAGATGAAAGAGAAAGAAGAACGATGGGATATAAAATGGGGAAACCAAACTATTCAATGCCTTATTTTCGATTCAATCAGAGTTTACGATTATGCTCACTCAAGTCTGCTTCTTTAGAATCCCAGTCCCATTCGCTTCACTAAATTTACACGCGATCGAATAACCATAATGGGTATCATTCTG
>NW_020870062.1:519564-520688 GCF_003789085.1 Penaeus vannamei
TCCCTCCCTCCCTCCTTCCTCTCCCTCCCCCTCTCTCTCCTTGCAACAGTTGCTTAAGCTCTTTCTTCTACATCGTTTTTGTGTTCATTCGTCTTATTTCGTTTGTTTGTTTTGGCGATTTTTCTCTTCTTTTTTAATCTCTATATTCCATTACTTTACAAAATCTGTTCATTTCATCATCGCATCAAAATCATTATCATCGCCGCTCTTCTTTCTTCCCTCTACTTCTCTACTCACTCACTCTCTCTCTCTCTCTCTCTCTCTCTCTCTCTCTCTCTCTCTCTCTCTCTCTCTCTCTCTCTCTCTCTCTCTCTCTCTCTCTCTCTCTCTCTCTCTCTCTCTCTCTCTCTCGCTCTCTCTCTCTCTCTCATACTCTTCTTACACTTCTCACTATTCTCCCTCTTAGCTTCTTCTTCCCTTCTGTTTCTTTTCTTGTGTTCTCTTCTCTTCTCCTCGCTCTCCCCCTTCTTCTCTTCTTCCCCCTCTCTCTCTTCCGAAAGCGGGGGCGATCATTCATCCATTCTTCACGATCTGAACTCCCAATATGGGTTGCGCGATGAACGATAACTGCAATACTCGCTCTCATGATGACTTGGCAAGACGTGTTCCTTGCCTTTGGCTTACTTGAAGTGGTTTTATATTTCCTTTTGATCTGTGTTCGAAAATCTGAAGGACATTTTCTACTTTAATTGAACTGTATCGTTCGATTATCGATTTTCTTTTTTTTTTTTTTTTTTTTTTTTTTTGAGGAGGGTACTTTAGAATTTGTGGTATGTACAAGGGGATGTGTTAACCATCACATTATTATTTTTTTATATGCTTTGTAAGTAATATTTTCCTTCTCCCTTTTCAGGTAAGACAATCGCTGGAAAACAGTTACTTCTCTTCACTTTGTCTAAGGTAAATAGTCTTATTTTCTTTAATGATTTGTTAAGCGTTCTAAAAGGCTGACAATCTCAATGCTTTGATTCAACCTGAAAATTGAAATCAAATAAACAGCAATATTGATAATAATGATAGTAATGATAATGACATCAATAAGCATAATGGTCATAGCAATAGTAATAATAATGATGATGATAATGGTCATAATGACAGTGATCATTATAGTGATAATGATAACA
>NW_020870062.1:529187-531687 GCF_003789085.1 Penaeus vannamei
CTCCCACTCCGTCTTAATCACTTTCACCCTCTAGCCATTTCCCCATTTAGCTCTTCGTGTTTCCCCTGATCAGTTAACATTTCCTTTCGCCTGAAACAACAGCAATAAACAGCAAGCAACACCTCAGAGCTGACTCGGCAACGAGCTGAAATAACAGGCACCTTAGTCACGAGATGTCTGCGCGGATCATCCCAGTTCGGCGCCGAGGTCTTGAGCGGCGAAGGCAGAAGGACATGCGGACTGGGAGGCGCATGAGTAGATTTCTCTCTCTCTCTCTCTCTCTCTCTCTCTCTCTCTCTCTCTCTCTCTCTCTCTCTCTCTCTCTCTCTCTCTCTCTCTCTCTCTCTCTCTCTCTCTCTCTCTCTCTCTCTCTCTCTCTCTCTCTCTCTCTCTCTCTCTCTCTCTCTCTCTCTCTCTCTCTCTCTCTCTTCTCTCTCTCTCTCTCTCTCTCTCTCTCTCTCTCTCTCTCTCTCTCTCTCTCTCTCTCTCTCTCTCACACACACACACACACACACACACACACACACACACACACACACACACACACATATATATATATATATATATATATATATATATATATATAATATATATATATATATATATTATATATATTTATATATATTATATATATATATATATATACATATTAATATATATATATATATATATATAATATATATATATATATATGTATATTATGTATGTATGTATATGTATATGTATATGTATATATATACGTATATACGAGTATATATATACATATATGCACACTCACTCTTTCGTTCCTTCATTTTCGTTCATTCAATCTGTGCTGTGTTTTCTGTGTTTTATTTTTTTTCTCTCTCACACATACAACACAAGCAACGCACATCACACGCGACCCCCCCCCCGGCACACAAACGGCGCCCCAACTGCTCTCGAGACAAGCCGCCGCTCGCAGGCTGGAGTGACGGCCCTCCTCCCTCTCCTTCCTGAGGCAATGTCGACCTTAAAGACCGATGCCGTACCTTAAAGCGCTGTCATTCCTCCTCTCTCTCACTCCTTTCTTATTTTTCCCTTCCCTTCTCCATCTCATCTCGTTACATTCTTCCTTCTCCCCTCCGCTCTTTCACTTCTCCTGTTTTTCTTCCCCCCTTCCCCCACCACTTCCTCCCCTTCTTCGTTTTCTTTTCTCCTTCTCCTTTTCTCTTCCTCTTCTTCTTCTTCTTCTTTCATACCCTTATCTCATCCTCATCCTCCCATCCCCTTTCCACCTCCTCCCTCTTTCTTCCCTCGCCCTCCCCCCCCCCCCCCCCCTGCGAGACGTAGCGCTTAACCTGACAGCAAAATTTGGATGAGCCTTTCCCACGCCATCAGCGCGTCCCGTGTCGCTTTCAGCCTTCCTCCCGGGTTCTGGGCTTGCTTCTGAGGCTGAGTTGGCTGTTTCAGTGGCCGAGCATTTTAAGGAGGAAATCGTACTTGGATTGCGGACGAGATCTCATTCTTTATTTATACGGAGTAGCAATATTGAAATGAAAGATGGAGGGATTTCCTTTATTTCAGGTTGGGAAATAGAGAGAGTTTCCACTTTTATTTCTTAATTTACTACCGATTTCATTCCTGTGTCCTCTGCGTTCAAGATAAACGTTGATTTATACAGAGCAACAAAATTGATATGAATAGAAAAGTAATTCCAGTGACAGAAATGGCAGAGGGCAAAGCGTTCCACCTTTCAAAATTAGAAAAATTCGCTGCCACTCCCATGTTCATGACGCTGTCGTAATTATCTCTAAATTATATATACTATCATGAAATAATTATTTCAATTTGGTGCATTTTGTATAACTGTGACGACTTTTTTCAAAGGACCTTTCGTATCCAACCGAACGTTTAAATTATACAGAGTCCGACAATTCATTTTAATAAATTCTTTAATGTCACTTATAATTTATGCAAAATGCAGTTTGCGATCTCTTTATATCGATTTTCCTGCTTGAAAGAGCTTATATAATAACGAGTAATATTTATAAAGGTTACTTTGATTGCACAGGATATAACCCGAACAATTTGCTAAAATCAAACTGTAAAAAATTTGGCTCCATTTTAGTCAAGGAGCAGTGGCATCTCCTGTAAATTCATTTCATAAGTATTTCGTGTGATCATCATTTTCATTTACAACATAAATAGAGCGGGGGAAGTTGCACATTAACTGCAATTATAGTTAAAGAAGATGGCGCATTAATGCAATTTTCTGGAACACTCTCCATTTCCTGTTTTTTTATATATTTGCCATCTGAATATTTTCCTTCGTCAGTCTTAAATCATGCGACTTTAATTTTACTGCTGTCACGTTTACTCTTGACGAATCCTATTCAATATATTCCACATGTCACGTGACCGCAAGTTAAAGAGACCGCAGGGTTATTCAAAATGGCTGTCGATGGAACCGCAATTGTCGAAAATATAGACCATATGATAATCTAGGTACAGAACAACTACGGCTCATTTTCACATTATG
>NW_020870062.1:539187-551238 GCF_003789085.1 Penaeus vannamei
AGGCTGTCGACAGAAAAATGTTTTTTATGTGATGATAGACTTTCTACAGATATATAACAAAAATTAAAATTTATGCTACGACTGCCTACAGTTATTATACAAAGGAAATTATGTACATTGAGGGGTGAATTGGGACGAGTGAAGCGGCTGACGAGGTAAAGTAGACAAGGTACAAAATGCCAATTGCCTTCTTCCGCAGATGAAGGAGACTCGCGCGCCCTTGGTGGCCCTGGGCCTGGTGGTGGCGGCGACGCTCTTTGCCTCTGTGCTGGCAAAGGGCGGTGACCTGGCCACACGACCTCGGCAGGGGAGAGTTGACCTGCCTGCACATCCCCTGTACGCGTCCCTGCCGAGTGAGAACCGCAGGGTGCTCACGCTCGGCGAAGGCGACGAGCTGCCCAACTACGTCTATGAGGATGACGAGGACGAGGGCGCGGCCGCCGGGGAGGACGTCGTTGGCTCCTTCGGTGACTCCGTGACGGTGAGTTCATTTCTCGGCTTTTATTGTGGTTGATTCAGTAAGGAACAAATGAACTGATATAAGCCTATGAGTATATTTGTTAAATATGAATATACAAGAAAACTTACTTCTCACCCTTAAAAAGAAACCATAAGACAATCAATTAGCCACAGAGCCTTCCTACATTCTCCAATTATCACAACCATATCTATTTTGGATTTATCATTTGATAAGAAAATATTTTGAAAATCATAAAAATCTCTGACTCCGAACAGCCTCTCTTCACATGAAACAAAAGCGAAAAGCTCATTAACCCCCCCCCTCCTCCAGGGCTACAACCTGCCCGACTCCTTCTCGTCGGCCCCCTCCTACGCCGACCCGTCCCTCCTGTCGGCCGTGATGCAGCAGGCGGAGCAGGCCAACTTCAGGTGCGTTTAGGCCTTTGCAAGTGGAGTGTCTTTCATATGGAAGGGAATGAAAATTGTTTTATTGGGTGAATCATGATTATCAATATCATTGTTATAATTATCACTATCATTATTGCTGTTTTACGATTAGTATTTTTCTCTCTCTCTCTCTCTCTCTTCTTCCTTCCTCCACCGTACTCTTATGAATACCTTCTGTGCCATCCTTAGCCGCATCCCCACGCCCCTAAGCACAGCCCTTTCCAGGTACCCGCTGGCCACACCCGCCGCCCTCCGGCCGACCAGGCGGCGTCGGGCAGCGTGTCGAGCCCTTCGCAGGCCACCGACAACGACCTCAACGCGTACTCGCTGTTCCCGCCTCAGTTCCATGAGCTACTGGCCATCCCGCTGCACGTGTACAAGAACGGCTCGACGTACAACCCGCACGGGCGGCCGCACCACGTGCCCCTGCGCCCCTTCATCTCCAAGGGCTACGCCAACACCAAGATCCAGGGCGGGTCCAAGGTGCGCGTCCCCGAGAAGCAGGACACGCCCCACGTCGCTTACAAGCCCAAGCCCGTGTACGAGGACGCCCCCAAGCGACCCACGACCAAGTACCAGACCACGACTCCCGCCCCTACCACCTCGACGACTACCACCACGACGACGACCACGCGTCCTCCCCCGACGACTACAACGGACCAAAGGCCGAGACGACCAACTTACGTCGCCCCTCCACGACCATACCGACCGACTGAAAGTACGACGACCGAGACATACGACGAGACGACCGTTCCCTACTACTCCCGACCCTCTAGCCTCCCCTTCCGCCCGCCCACCGACTCCTCCCCGGCCAGCCCGAAGCCGACCCGCAGAGACCCCCCCGCAAAGGTGTCGTTTAACTACAAAAGACGACCCACCATCCCCAGCGACCTCCCCCTCTCAGGTACACCCGACGCCCCTCCACGTACACGACGCCACCACGACCGAAAGACCTACAACCCCCCACGCCCCACGACCACCCGACGCCCCACGACCACCCCGCCCGCACGACCTTCCTCCGCACGACCTCCGCCCGCGCCGACCACCACTCGCCGCCAGCCCGACTTCAGCTACGAGACGTTCAGGGTGACATCGAAGCCCGCCGCTGCGCCCGCCCCGGCTCGCGACGCCCTCCCGCCTTCGTCCCGCCCAACGTCCGACGGCCGCCCACGCCCCACGCCCGTACAGCAAGACCGCCCGACCGCAGCCGTCCAGCCCAAGCCCACGCGCGTCGAAAGGCCGCAGGAGGAGAGAGTGGTCGAATTCCGCCCCTCGAAGCTCGACCCGTTCCTCCCCCCGAGCCCGCCGCCCACTACGTACCGCCCGCCCGCCGCCAACAAAATTACCCCCCAGGGCGCGCCGCAGCAGCTTCCTCCGGTAGTCAACACCTTCGTGCAGCCCACCACGGCGCCCGAGTCCTCCCTCCAGCTTGGCCCCGGCTTCTCTCGACCGCCTCCCTCCTCCACCTCAGCCCCCTAGCAGGCCTTTCATCCCCCACCTCCACCTCGACCCCCACCCGCCCACTCTCTTCCTTGCCCCCATTGCCCTCGGGCCGCCCAGTTCCCCCTCCTTCTCCTGCGTCTCCTTCCAACCGCCAGCCCTCCCCCCTCCTCCCTCTGGACTCCCAGCCCTCCCTCCTCCTCCCTCCTCCGGCCGCCCAGCCCTCCCCCCTCCTCCCTCCGGCCGCCCAGCCCTCCCCCCTCCTCCCTCCGGCCGCCCAGCCCCCCCCTCCTCCCTCTGGACGTCCAGTACTCCCTCCTCGCCGCCCACCCGCTGCCCGCCCTGCCCTTCCGCCTCCCTCCGTTGGCTCTCCACCTGCTACCTCCCCCTCCGCCCACAGGCAGCGGGAATAAGCCCGTCCCTCCCCAGTTCTCCTCTCGCCCACAGCCTCAGCGCCCCCTCGAGAAGCGTCCTCCTCCTCCTCCTCCTCTTCCTTCGCCTTTCTCGAGACCCGCCGAAGGCCGCCCAGTCTTGCCTCCAGCCTCCTTCGGGCCCCCGCCTCGCCAGCCCGCCCGCTCGTCGCCGCGTCCTTCGCCTGCCCAACTGCCCGCCCCCGTCCCTGGCACCAAGAAGCCGACCCGCCCCTGGAAGGACGGCGCGCATGCCACTCACTTCCAGATCATCGAGGTTCCCGAGGCCTCGCCGCCGCGCCCTCAGGACGTCGCCGACCAGCCTGATCCCGGCTTCAACCTTCCTGCAGAAGCTGACAACCTCCCGAGACGCCCGCAGGCCCCACCGGCGAAGCCCGACCTGGACGGAGTGAACGTCCTGCCACGGTTCCGCCCGAACGCCCCCCCGCAGGAAGAGACTTTCGGATTTCAGGACCCCCCTAGGAGAGTCTTCAACACGCGCCCCCGCCCTCTGCGCCCGGACAGACGCCCAGTGCTGAGCAAGCGCCCATCTTTCTTGGAGAACTTCAACTTCTTCGGTCGCACGCCCGTTGACCGGCGGCGGGGCGAGACGGGCCCTCTGGTGGAGACCAACAACGCGAACGTTAAGGTGGGCACCAAGCAGCCCGAGGGCGATGCGCTTCGCTACAAGCTCCACCACGGCCCCGTCCCCAACAACGCGCAGAAGGTCGTCGTGATCGGGCCCTTCAACCAGCCTCCGCCCGGTGCGCCCATCATCCCCCTGCCAGACAAGGAGGTGCCGCCTCCCGTGGCGCCCAAGAATCCCGGGCTACTCCCGCCTCCTCCTCCTCCTGCGCCAACTCGAAGAGTCTCAGCTTCCCAGACGAATTCTGGAGCCGTCAAAAGTCCGGAAACCCACATCCCTCCTCCTCCCCCTCCTCCACCAGCAGGCCGTCCTCAGGCCCCCAAGCGAGCCCCTGCCCCTCTTCCTCCTCAGCCGCTCATCCAGAAGCCGCCGATGAGCTCCCAGGACCTGCCCGAGAAGCCAGCTCCCTTGGTCGTCTACAGCGAGAATGAAAAGGAAGACAAGAAGACGCACTCTGACGTTGAGACTTCGGCAAGCAAGAGCGGCGCGCAGGGCCCCTCGCCCAACGCCTCCCGGACTGCCTTCGGTCCCAGCGCCCCTGAGGAGGTGAGCGAGGAGCACAAGGAGGCCATCATCGCCGGCAGAATCAGGTTCCCGGCTTTCTCCGGCGTCGAGCGCTCCGACTCGGGCAGCGTGGGCCTCCCCCCCGGCGCCATCCCCATGCCTGTGCCCATCTTTGACGGCTCCAAGCTGGTGGTGCCCGCCCACCACCACGCCTCCCGCCGCGTCCTGCCTCCCCCAACTCCCAAGCCATCTCCCTCGTCCTCCTTCTGGTCTTTCCTAGGCTTCGGGTCCTCCAAGCCCGCCCCGCCGCCCGTGGCAGCTGACAGACGAGTTGTTGTGAGCCCTCCCGCGCCGCACTCGCCCGCTCGCGTCCCTTCGCAGCCCGCTAACTATATCCGCCCTCCGCCGCCCTTCAGGGCTCAGCCTCAGCAGGGAGTGACTTCCAAGCCCAGGCCAGTCAACAACCCACGCCCACAGCCCTTCTACACCAGAACGGATCGCCCCGCTCCCGCCACGGTCCCGCGTCCTGCGCCACCCGCCCAGCCAGCCTCGGCCACGCGCCCTAACCCCCCGGCGTTCGTGGCTCCGTTGACACGCCCTGAGGCTACGCCCCGCCCCTTCAGCCAGAGCCCTCCATCGACAGAACCAAGACCTGTCTATAGACACACCTCTACAGCTCCCCCGCCCACTGTACCCACGACCACAACCCCGACCACGACTTCCACTTCCACTACCACCACGACCCACCGACCCACGACCACCAGATCACCGCCGTCGCCCTCTCCGCCCACGACCTCACTGCCCGTGACGCCCATGCGCATCACAGAGTACAACCCCTACTTCGCTAATGCACCACAGTACGATGAGAATCATCGGGGCGGATTCAAGCCACCCACGCTGCAGTCTTCCTCTTATGATGGCTGGAGGGTCGTGGGCGTGCCGTCCACCCCCCTGGAAGGACAGGGCGACTCGCTCAGTCCCGTCGTATCCTTCGTGAAGGAGAACACACCCGAGATCATCATTAGGGCGCCCACGCAGGAAAGCAGCGACGACGACATAGTGACAGGCGTGATCAGCGACAGGATGGGCGAGGTCGCCGACGGGGACCAACTCGTCCAATTTTCGTCGCAACTCAACGTAGAGACGCCGGGAATCGTCCGAAGTTACTGGGTCGAGCCGCCGTCCCTCGCCTAAGGCCTCGGGGAAGTGAGGGAGGGAGGGAGGGAGGGAGAGAGAGAGAGAGAGAGAGAGAGAGAGAGAGAGAGAGAGAGAGAGAGAGAGAGAGAGAGAGAGAGAGAGAGAGAGAGAGAGCCCACATCCCTCCTCCCAAACGTACCCTGAGGTCGACCCGTCATCCCGAGGTTGACCCAGGAGTCTCCAGCTTCAGCCCCGAGAGCGCAACGCCGCTGGTCTCCGGAGCTTCATAGGAGTCGGGTTCTCATCGAGGATTCAGCGAGTTCCTTAAATGCTAATTCTCTCCACAGGATTTCGGCGCTGGCGCTGCGGAGATTCATCGGCGACTCTATCATGACTTATGACAACATTACCCACGTGACACTGTGAGAGACAAGCAAACAAACAAACTAATGAATTGAAACACACTAGTGACGTGTCCTAAAACGAGCATTCATGTTGACGTTTCGTCCGAGGATTTTTTAAATTAGCAACAATGGACAAGAACATTAGTTTATGCTCAATATACATAATTAATATTTCCTAGAATCTAACTTCGTTGGAAATTAATACTGAGGGGATTTCTTGCCTTGCAAAACTTGACACAAAACTAGTGACTGTGATAGAACATCGACTTCCGTAACACCATCAATGGGGGAAGAAGAAAAGACAGGAAAATAATGACGTGCTCAAGGGTGACATACATTTTTTACATACCGAAAATAAGCAACTGACCTTGTATGAGACTGGACTTTGACCTCAGCCACATTATTTGGGACACTGGTGACCCAAGGTTTATTCCGAGAGAGTCATATTTATTTATCACATTTTCACTCTTTTATCCATTGAATTATTTATGTTCATCCACTCGCCTATTTATTATATATTTATCTGTCTATCTACTTATTTATCTACTCACGTATTTATCTATTCATCTATTCATTCGTTTACGCATTCATTAACTTATCTCTTAATTTATTGTTATTCATCTTTTAATTATTCACACATCTATTTATTTGTCTATTTATTTCATTCTCATCTATCATTTAACTCACCCAAACTATACACAGTGAAATTCATCCTGATACATTTACACAAATAGAAACAAGATAAAACAAGCATTCATCTTCGTGCCTTTACAAATACTTTGGCCTTTAAATATACACGAAAAATAAAGGGAATCAGAATCTACACAGGTCCAATTATAAGGTTTTCGGATCTCCTTTTGTCCTCTATTTTGGCTGCTGGTCGAACCTGTCTCGGTGTGCATTTCAAGCTTCATCTGTCTTTCGCTTTTTTACTCTCTAATTTGAGTTATGCTGCTACGTGTTATACTTTGTCTCCTTTTTGTCTGCTTTATTAGTTTGTTTTTCCTTTGGTGTCTTGTGGTACTTCTCACTAGACTGTTATTTCACCCGACGCGTTATGACTGGATATGTTTATTGTCATGGACTGACCACGTTCTTTTCTATTGTTTCAGTGTTATTTTGAGGGAGAATGTACTCTTATTAATCTATGTTGACAGAAAGTTGCAGATTTTCTTGTGCCAGATGATATGTACAACGTGACTGAATTGTTTATTCGGCGACCATGACAATTTAGACTCGCAGAGCCACTATTAGCCAAAGTGTACTGTAGCCCAATTGTAACGTTGCGCTTGATTTCATTTATATTGTGTTCATCAATATTCAGTGTATTGTTAGACTGTCTACTCGATCTCAAAATTTAAAAATCAAAAGTATATGACTTTTGATAAGGTTTACAATCCTCAAACTCAGTTTTAGTCTCTTTAATACTGACGATGGAAAATATATGACTGACACCGAAATGACATGACATCATCGAGACGTGATAACATCCAGTGACATGACAGTGTAGTAACGTAAAAGTTGTGACACACATTTTTATTTCTCTTGTGGACGAAATAGGCAAGTGCTAAACAAAATACGTCAGAAACAGACGTTACAAGATTGACGAAAAAGAGAGAGGAAAAGTGACGCGAAAGGAAATACTGTAATGAAGTGACTTGACGCACGCTAGCTTTGGCGGCATGGACTATATCTGACATGACCAGATTTTTACGCCAGAAGCACGTGAGGTCATCCGCCTCCTACCAACCATCCCTCCCCACTCCCCCACACCCACACCTTTATGTAAATACACAAATAAGTTCAAGATATGAAACTGTCGACGGAAAATTAAATAATAGTGGCATTCAAATTCACGATTTCCACTCCTTTTTTATGGAGATTGTTGATAGATTAAGTTTAAATGTGTAACCGAATATTTCGGTACCAAAATGTCATTTTCGTTTTTATTAAATGAAAAGTATTGACATACTTAGCAGTAACTTTTTTTCAGCATTTCTTCTTGATTATTAAAGAAGCAGTTTTTGTTAAAACACCAAAAGAAAAATTATAAAATGTGTTACCTGATATTTTAATCCATGATGGAATACATTTAACACTGCTAAATAGGTCATACCTCTGTTATCAGCGCATATTTGGCATTTTTAAATCATAAGGTCAATGTGTCACTAGTTATAAGTGCCAAGAATAAACGTAGGGACAAAATATTTTTTGTCTACGTTTTTAATTTGTATTTTGGTACTGGACTATGAATAAAACCACCCACACTGTCTTGTTGTAATGTATTTTGATGTAGAATAATTTGTATGCACAATTAATGTTGATTGTTATCAAATTTCCTCTCTTGATTTGTTCAAAACACCTAATCTCAAATCTCACAACAAAATATTCGGGAACTGTGTCCTCTTCCTCAGCTGCAGAAACAGTGATGTCTCGGCATCTGCTCAGAAATCTTATTTTGCACTGTAGTTTGGTCACGTGACCTTGTATGTACGTACAGGGCCAAGTACATATATTCTGTATGCGAATATTCATACACGTTCTTCTTGTCTCTCAAGGGTCAAGGGTCATCATACTGCTTTTTTTATAAATACGCAACAGATCTTTACACTATGTAGTAACCCAACGAAAACTAAAGATGGTTGTCAATGTGATATTCCTAAATTGCATAGATTCCTCTTAAATCAGCTAAAGAATTGGCAATAAATATATAGTAAAAGCTGGTAAATAAATATATAGTAAAATATACCGTTTCTATTAGCGTTCAACACTGGTAATTGCCTTTTGTAACACATTAATAGTTATTTTCGGCCTAATGATTTTTACCATCTGTTAATAAATAACAGCGATTTCATGGTTATGTATGAGACTGAGAATACATTGTAGTTCAAATTATGAATTCCAAAGTACATTTTGAACACAAATTACAAAAGATGGTTATATAACTGCTGAAAGTGTCGACACAGTTCCAGAAGTTAGATAAGGTGCTAGTAACAAACAAAGAAAAAAGCGGGATTTAAGCATCGGATACAATGATAAATTCGGCTTTTGTTGGACTTTTCCGTAATTAAAAGGAAAAGTGAGAAAAGAAATAATTTTGAGAGGAAACCTAGTTTGTACATAGTATCTCCATTTATTTATTACCATTTTGATGACTAACTACCGATTTATAATAAAAATCATACTGATGATGATGAGTTTTATTCTTGTACCATCAAGTATTACTTCTTACGGTGAAGTCACATGGATCTGTAAACTATTTTCTCTTCTTAATAGACAAAAACAAACATAAGTACAGATAGATTAAGTATGAAATTCCATCATGGCCCTTCTTTGGCAAAAAATTGTGACTGAGATGAGCCCTCTAAAAAGATAGATATTTTACAAAATTTAGCTTCACTTTTTTCACCAATGAAAAATACATATTTACCCATACTGTTAATTGACTAAAAGGACCTCTCTTAGATACCAATTTAAATCTAAATGCATTTACATTAGATTTTGTTTATAATTACTTTTTTCTAAAAAATATTCCATTGTGGCTCTTTACCTTGATATCAGTATTTTCCTAGTCCTGCTAATGCTACATTACTTTCATCAATATCTTTCAAAACATTTCCACCCCATTCAAAACTTCTGAAAAATATCTACCACTACATCAGTATAATTTATATTTTAAAGTATACAGAATCATATTACTCACAAATGTCAACTTATCAAAAAGAAGAAAAAACGTCAAACTACACTATTACTGATACACATATCATACCCTCTCTTTTTAAGATTAATACAAGGTAATTCCTGCAAGAATTCTTTACCTATAAAAATAATCTTTTAATTCAGTAACTCTTCTTAACATACTTCCCCAAATTTATGGCCTTTCATAAATGTTTCTTCAGATCTCTAGCTTTTATCAGAAAATAAACATCTAAGCCTGAAATAGACCACTGCTTACTTTTTATCTGTCTCTTTAATCAAGAAAATATACAAGAAAAAGAAAAACATGGTACAAATACTACATGACCATTGTCCTGAGTGTTCAAACATAATTTTATATATTTTATCTACTTCAATGGGGATTTTGAAAAAATGGACTGAGTATGCCCATGCTTTTAGGAGAAATTTCAGGCCTGAAGTAAATACAACTTTGGCCATTCTGCAGGCAGATGGTCCTCCTAAGAGATGGCTTGATCAAGAAAACTACAGTGCACCAGTGTCCAAGCCACTTGGAAAACCACATAATTACTAAGATTATAACAAATATGTTTAGTTATGTTATATTACTGCTTTCTATATTTCTTACCATCATGAGCAAATCCAGAATGTTTGGGAGACTTTCTATATATGGATAAAATGCTTCACTCCCCCACCCCAACATGCATTTACTGACAGTTCCACATACTGCATCAACACACATATACTCATGTGTTTTTAAAAGAAGGCATGTAGTCACAGCAACATATACAGAATCAATACACATGCAAGCTCATGTGTTTTTAATGAAGGGATGTATAGAAGGTTCAGTAAAGGCAAAACAAACTGCTGACTAATAACAAACATGTTTATTAGTAAATGAAACCTTAACACAAACTTGCTTTTACTTTTCCTTTCTGAGCAAATAAGAGATCTATTTCTGAACATTCCTACAGATGGCCAAATAATGAAGCTGTTTAACATTGGTTGGGAGGAATGGATAGGCCATGAAGTGCAACAAGTATTTGTCGACAGCCGCCTATGGGGTCAAATTTAAGGCCACAAGTTTTAAAAAGCATTACAAAGAAAAAAGAAAAAGAAAAAAGGAAAATTGAATTAATGAAAAAGGAAGTTTAATTAAAAAAAAATAATAAAGATAAAATATTAATTATTACAATAAAATAATTTAAAAAATCAAAACAAAAAAATAATTAAGCGTGAATTTTGTCGGTGTATTCACATATGATAGAGCCACGCAGCTAATTTGTGATCTTCCATAAGCTTTGTCCAGCAGCTTACAAGATCAGGAAACCCTGTTAAGCTGCCAAAGCTGCAGTTTAGGTAAAAATTATTTCTATCAAATTCAGGTCTAAAGCATAAACCTCATGGAGGGCTATGAAGCCTGAAGTGTAACATGTAGTCTTCCATTTAAAACAAGACCACTTCACCAATCACTACATCACGCGTGTAGAGAAGAAATACTTGGTTTCTCTATCATTTTTCCTCGGGGTTACAGAGCACACAGTAACCTTTGAGCATGAAGGAAATGTTTCTCCACACCCAAGATGGGGTGGCCTTTGCATATGATGCAAGATCCACCCATTAAAAAATCTATAGAGACAAATGAAGAGACGAAGAGTGGGACCTGATCCTGAACTGGAAGCGTCCAAGACCTTCCCAATTGATGTGGACAATGCTTTAAGAGTCCGCTCCTCCCCCTCCTTGTTCTTAACGCTGTTTTGCCCCTTACCAATGGAGTCATTTATTAACCTTTTTCTATCCATAAAGCACTGGGTTTGTGTATATACAAATGAAAGCTTTTAAAAGCCAAACAATAGCAATTGATGTCTAAAGTAATATTACACTAAATGAAGTCATCGTACTCATTATATCCATAGTCGTTGCCAACATCATCCTGCAATACAGAAAGAAAACATTATGAGCAACTATATTTGATTCTCTAAAAATAAAATCTAACATCATTACAGCATAAAAATTAATGATGCAAAATGAAAATCAAAGGTAATAGGATAACATTATCATTAACCTTGTGGTTCCCAAACAGGGTACTATAGTAACCTGGGATTTCTGGGCAATGCCTAGGGCCAGCAAGATTCCAAAGTAAAATCAAATCTCTACTATTCTTTGCACATAACTCAACAGCTGAGTGCACCTTTTGCCTGCTTTAGGAATAACTGCTGCTTGATTTGGGAAATTTAACAAGTTTCATACCAAATGACAAGTACAAAATCCAACACAAAAAAGTAACTTAAATGCCAGCCAGATAAGAAACGGGGGTGGGATGGAAGACATGGGAAAAGAAAGAAAAAACATGAAAACAAATGAGGGGGAGGGATAGGAGAGGAGAGGAGAGGAGAGAGAGGAGAGGAGAGAGAGAGGAGAGAGAGGAGAGAGGAGAGGAGAGGAGAGGAGAGGAGAGGAGAGGAGAGGAGAGTGAGGAGAGAGAGAGGAGAGAGGGAGAGAGAGAGAGGAGAGGGAGAGGAGAGAGGAGAGGAGAGGAGAGGAGAGGAGAGGAGAGGAGAGGAGAGGAGAGGGAGGGGAGGGAGGGGAGGGGGGAGGAGGAGAGGAGGAGAGGAGAGGGAGAGGAGAGGAGAGGGAGAGGAGAGGAGAGGAGAGGAGAGGAGAGAGAGAGAGAGAGAGAGAGAGAGAGAGAGGGAGAGAGGGAGGGAGGGGAGAGGAGAGGGGGGAGGGGAGGGGAGGGAGGGAGGAGAGGAGGGGAGGGAGGGGAGGAGGAGAGAGAGAGAGAGAGAGAGAGAGAGAGAGAGAGAGAGACGAGAGAGAGAGAGCGAGAGAGAGAGAGAGAGAGAGAGGAGAGAGAGAAAGAGAGAGAAGGAGAGAGAGAGAGAGAAGAGGAGAGAAGAGAGACGAGAGCGAGAGAGAGACGAGAAGG
>NW_020870063.1:0-27500 GCF_003789085.1 Penaeus vannamei
TGTTGTGTGTGGTATGGCGTGTGCGGCGCTGTGTGTGTGTGTTATGCGCTGTGTGTGTGGTGTATGTGTGTATGCATATAATAACTATATAAATATCATGTAGCATGTACACACACACACACCCACAATCCACGCTCCTCACCCACTACAACCACCATCCACCTCACCACATCAGAATCCATCCTCCTCACACACAACACCATCCTCCTCACCAACATTGCATCCATCCTCCTCACCACACACCATCCTCCTCACCACACACCATCCTCCTCACACACACCAATCCCCACAACCACACACCATACCTTCCTGCACCACACATCTTTTGTACCATCTCCTCACCACACATGTGCACACACCTATACCTCACCTACAAACCACACACACCATTCACTTACTTCAACCTAACATAACTATATATTAGTATGACGTTTGATGGCGTATAGTGATACTCTAGACGCATGGCTATAATATATATATATATTATATATATGTCATACACATCCTCCTCCTCACACACCATCATCACCTCACCATAACCATCCACTCCTCAATCAACACATACCATCCTCCTCACCAATAAACTACACATCTACTCACTCACCACACACACCATCCTCTCTAACCATACATCATCAATCCTCCTCACCACACCACCATACGCTCTCACCAACACAAACAATGCCTCATACTCTACAACACACTATAATACCAATCCTCCCTTTATACCAACTCACACAATCAATTACCAATTCAGCTTCACTCTAGCATCAACAACACTCATCATACTTACCTCACTCAACATATATAATACATAAATACCTAATCTCACTCCTCACGCACACAACCATCCCTCCCTACAAACGCAAACCACCATCCTCCTCACTCCACACACACCATCCTCCTCACACCACATAATACCTAATCCTCCCTCACCATACTAACCATCCTCCTCACCATACTCATCCTCCTCACCATATCCTCATCCTCCTCACCACACCACCACCTCACCTCACCACACCCCTCCTCCCTCAACCACACACCCTCACTCACCTCACCAAACACACCATCTTCTCCTCACGGCAAACACACCATCCTCCTCACACACACACCTCACTCCTCCACATCACCATGCCTCCTCACACAGCACCATCACTCCTCAACCACACACCATCTCACTCACGCACACCATCCTTCCTCACCACACACCTCCTCCTCACCACAAACCATCCTCCTCACTCACAACACCATCCTCCTCACCACACACCATCCTCCTCACACAAACACACCATCCTCATTCTACGCACACAACTCATCCTCTCTCACCATACCTCATCCTCAAGCACTCACCATTAGAGCACCATCCTCTACTCACCATATGTACCTTACATCCTCCTACACCATACCTCATACTTACTCAAGCTCACCACAGAACACCATCACCTCCCACCACATCAACCTCCTACCTGCTACCACATCTATACACCACTTCAGCTTCCTCGTAGCCAACACACCCTCTCTCACTCACCCACTCAACCATCCCCACTCACCACAAATATAATCACCATCCTCACTCACCACATATATATGTAATATAACACGAATATATAGTATTAATGATCATAAATACCCAATCCTCTACTCAACCACACTATTAGTATAACCTAATTCATCCTTCACAATCACACTCCATAACCTCCTCACCACACACCAATCCTCGCTCAACCCAACATATATAAATACCCATATCTCTCCTCACACACATCACTCATCTCTACCTCTACACTATAACTCATTCACTTCCTCAACCACACAATAATACCACTCACCTCACACATAACTACCATCCTCCTCACTCCATAACCTATCTATTCCTGCCTCACCATATCACCCAATATATATGAATAATATATATAATTATAGTTATATATATATATACTTAGAACATCCTCCCCTATACCTATACTTTCTACACCCGCACATAAAAATAAATTATACCACCATTCTCACATATATCATTCATATATAATACCTTCATAGACACAATAATATATAATAACACACACAAAGTAAATATCTCACCTCGCTCACCACATCACCATCCTCCTCGTACACCAAAACCACCATTACGTCGGACTTCACCACATTTTACGTTGCCAACCATCCTCCTCAACACATAAGCATCTCCTCACCACACACCATCCTCCTCACCATACACCATCCTCCTCGACAATACCTCATCGGACTCATAACTCGCTTACGGACTCTTATTTCCCGGAAACTGTTCTTCCAGCCTCGTCGCTCGGGGCAAGGAAGGACCTAAGCGGCCGCAGCGGTCCTTGCACACGGTTCGCGCCCTTCCTTGCCCCAGTGTGTTTAATAACGCCAATAAGCACACACACTACGGGAAGGGGGTCTAGGGGATATGGGGAAAAGGGGAGGGGAGGGGGAAGGGGGGGGGGCAGAAATGACCAACGGGATTCGCTATTCAAAAAGCCTTGGGGGGGGGGGAAGGGGAGAAGGAGGAAGGAGGAGAGGGGGGAAGGGAAGGGTGGGGAAGAGGATGAGGAGAGGTGGGGAAGGGAGGGGAGGGGAGAGGAGAGAGAGGAGAGGGAGGAGTAGGGGGAGGCGGGAAGGGTGGGAAGGGGAGAGTGGAGGAGAGCAGCGGGGACTTAGGAAGGGAAGAGGAGGATCTACACGACGGGGATGCATAACGGAAAGGGAGAATGAGGGAGCAGTAGGGGGGAGGGAGGAGAAGGAAGAGGAGAGGGGAAGGGAGAGTGGAGAAGAGCAGAGTGAGAGAGCATTAGGGGGAGGGTAGAGGAGGGAAGGGGAGGGGGCGATCGTAGACAAGGACGTGCCCCTCTTCCCTCGGAGGTGGCAAGGATCATCAATAATTGGGGCACTATTGATCTCATCACCTTACATGCTGCCCTTATTTCCCATCCCCATCCCCCCGCACCTCTACTCCTCCTCGGCACCGCGCTACCCCCTCCCCCCCCCTTGATGGAAAGGAAATATAGTAGAAAAGTCAAAGAGTGTGTAATTATGATACTGCATAAAAACATACATAAATGTGTAGAATATAACATATCATAAATACACACACACAGACACACACGCCGCGCGCAGCCGCACGATATCACGAGAGGCAGGGAGGGAGGAGAGAGAGAGGGAGAGAGAGAGAAGAGAGAGAGAGAAGGAGAGAGAGAGAGAGAGAGAGTAAGGAAGTGAATAGACCTTGTGAGCAAAATGAATTAAATAAAAAAAGAGAGAAAAAAAGAAAAAGAAATAAACTCGGAAAAACAAAGACAAGGGGTATGAGAATATGCATTCAGACAGTGTGTCAAGCATGTCAAGGAGTTTGTCGGGAGTCTGCTTGGAGTAGTCGGGATGTCGGGGAGTTGTACGGTGAAGTCATCGGGACTTGTTCGGGATGGTGATCACGGAAGCTGGAGAAACCCCCCCCCCAACCGCCAGCCCACCCACTAATTCCCCAACCTTTCCTCACCCCCCGAGGGTCCAGCTATCCCCTCACCCCCGCAACCCCACCCCCAGACCTACTCCCATCAGACCTTTCCTCACCCCCACGCGGCCACTTTCCTCCTACCCACCCCACCCCCACCCTGTTTACCTCACGCCATCCACCCCACCGCCACCTACTCTCCAAACCCTTTCCTCACCCCCCGAGGCAGCTTCCTCCCTACCGCACCCCACCCACCCCTCACCCCACCCCACCCACCCTACTCTCCAACCTTTCCTCACCCTCGGTCGCACGAACCCACCGAGGCCAGCTTCCTCGCCTATCCCAACTCCCACCTCCCACCCCACCACCACCCCCCACCTCCACCCCCACTTCGCCGAGAATATGATCAAAGGCGGTGGGAGCGGGGGCGCCTCATAACCCGAAGCTTGGATAACTTTTCCTTCCTATACCGACTTGCTGCTCTAAAAAAAAAATTAGAAAAGGAATTAGGAAAGGAGGGAGAAGAAGGAAAAAGGAAAGGAGAAGATGAAAAAGGAATTAGAGAGAGAAGAAGGATAAAAAGGAAGGAGAAGATGAAAAGGATAGGAGGTGAGAAGAAGGATAAAGGAGAGAAGATGTAAAAGGAAATTGGAAGAAGGAGAAGAAGAAGGGGAGAGAAGATGTAAAAGGAATTTGGGAAGAAGGAGAAGAAGGAGAAAAGGCTTGCTGCTTGATGAATGAAATGATTATATATATAAGGAATTTGGAAGGAAGGAAGAAGAAGGATAAAAGGAGAAAGATGTAAAAGGAATGGGGAAAAGAGAGAAAAAAGGATGAAAGAAGAAAGATGTAAAAGGAAATTGGAAGAAGGAGAAGAAGGATAAAAGGGAAAATAAGATGTAAAAGGAACTTGGTAGAAGGAGAAGAAGAAGGGGAGAGAAAATGTAAAAGGAATTTGGGAGAGAAAGAAGAAAAAAGGCTTGCTGTTGAAAAAAAAAAAATATATATAATATATATATATAAAAGGAATTGGATAAAGGAGAAGGTAAGAAGGGGAAAGAAAATGAAAAAAGAGAAAAAAGGATGAAAGAAGGGGAAAGAAGGTGTAAAAGAAAGGAATGTGGAAGACGAAGAAGATTAGCAGGGAAAAGATGTATAAGGAATTTGGGAAGAATGAGAAGGATAAAAGGAGAAAGATGTGAAAGGAATTTGGAAGAGAGAAAAAGGTTGAAAGAGGAAAGATGTAAAAAGAAATTGGAAGAAGGAGAAGAATGATAAAAGGGGAAAAAAAGATGTAGAAGGAATTTGGAAAAAGAAGGATAGAGGGAGAAAGAAGATGTAGAAGGAATGTGGAAGACGAAGGATAAAAGGAGAAAGAGGATGTAAAAGGAAATTGGAAGAAGGATAAAAGACAAAATAAGATGGAAAAGGAATCTGGAAGAAGAAGAAAGATAAAAGGGGAAGGAAGATGTGGAAGAGAGAGAAAAAGGGGGAGAAAAGGGATTATGCAAATATTCACGTGTTGCTGATTGTGCATCGTAGTGTGTGCGTGTGCGTGTGCGTGTGGCGTGGTGCGTATGTGTATGCGTATGTGTATGCGTGTGCGTGTCCGTATGTGCGTGTGTATGCGTATGTGTATGCGTGCGTGTGAGCGTACGCGAGCGCATCTGTCTATCGGCGTCTGCGTGTGCGTACGTGCGTGTACATGTGCGTGTGTACGTCGACGTGCCATGTGCGTGAGACGCCCCTTTGAGGACTCGCAAAACAAAGGCCGGAAATTCCCCTTCTGTGTGGAGACGACAATTCCAGTAGGCCTATGTCCGACAAAGAAAAGAGGAGGAGAGGGAGAGAGAGGGAGAGGAGGGAGGAGGAAGGAGGGAGGGAGGGAGGGAGGGGGAGGAGGGAGGGAGGAGAGGGAGGGAGAGGAGGGGAGGGGGGAGGGAGGGAGAGGGAGAGAGGGAGGGGAGAGGAGGGAGGATGGGATGGGAGGGAGAGGAGGGAGGGAGGGAGAAATGAGGGAGAGGAGAGAGACAGAGACAGAGAAGAGAAAGAGTAGAGATGACCGCAAATGGAACGATCCTCCTATAAAAAAAAAACTCTAAAACGTAAATTAAATAAATAATTAGGAAAAAAAAGAAAAAATACCTCCCCTCCCCCCTCCTCCCCCCAAAGAAAAAAAATCCACCAAAAAATCTCCCCTCCCCCCCTAAAAAAAAAAAAATAAAAAAAAAAAAAAAAAAAGATTATGTTCGATAAATCATCTGTTTTCCTAATTAACTGCAGCGGGTGCCTCGCTTCTACCATTTACACTTAGGCTTTAAAAGACACATTAAACGATGGCACTAAATAACCTGCTTGTCATGGCACCATTATGAGGTGCCACTTCGGAGGCTGGGGTGATCGAGGGGGGGGGGAGAAGGAGGAGAAAGCGAGAGGAGATACGAATAATTTGAATATGAAGTGTAAATCTATTAATTCTTCTATTTATTATCTATCTTATCTTCTATTCTAATCTATCTATCTATCTATTATATCTATCTGTCTCTATCTATCTTCTAACCTATCTTATTCTATCTATCTATCTCTTTCTATCTATCTATCTATCTATCTATCTATTTATCTACCTATCATCTATCTAACTAACTATCTATCTATCTATCTACCAATCTAATCTTTCTAATCCTATCTATCTATCATAATCTATACACCTCTCTATCCAAAAAAAATAAAATAGCAAAGAAAAGAGAAGAGAGAAAGAACATGAAAAACAGAAAACGAAACGAATAATGGGTAAAAGGGGGGAGAAAGGGGGGGGAGGATAAAGCGAGGGGAAACGAGGGACAAGGAAGAGGGAGGGAATCGCCAGGGGGGGGGGGGGAGAGGGAGGAGGCGAGACAATTCAGCATTTTCGCCCCTTAACAAATCCTCCCCTTTCTCTCCCCTCCTCCTCCTCCACCCACCTCCCTCCTCCCTCCTTCCTTCCAGCCTTTCCTACCTCCCACTCCTCCCTCCCCCTACACTCCTTCTCTCTCAGTCATCCTTCCCTCCCTCCCTCCCTTCCACACCTTTCCTCCTCCTCCCCCACACCCTTCCTCCCCTCCCTCCCTCCATTCCCCTCCTCCTCCTCTTTCCCGACTTCCCTCCCTCCCTCCTCCCTCCTCCACCGGCTTCCTCCTCCCTCCCTCCTTCCACCCTTCCCTTCCCCCAGCCTTCCTCCTCTTTCCCAGCTTTCCCTCCCTCCCTCCTCCCCATACCCTTCCTCCCTCCCCCCCTTCCTCCTTTAGCCTTCCTTCCTCCCTACCTCCCCCTCCCCCCTCCCTCCCCACAAACACCCTCCTGGGCCGGCAATTTGCTCCCTCATTAGAGCGTCGTCTGCATTCCCTAAAACGACGCTTCCCTCGGGATTAGATCGACCCTGTGCCGCCGCCTGCGTGTGAGACCTCCCTCCCCCCCCCTTCCCCCCTTTCCCTCCCTTTCCCTCTCGCCCTCTTATCCCTTTCCCCCTTAGCCCCTTTACCCCTCCCCTTCTTACTCCCCTTCCTTTCTCCGTCTTGTCACTTTCCGCTTCTTCCTCCCTTCCCCCCTTCCCTCCCTTTCCCCTCTTTCGCCCTCTTTCCCCCCCTTCTTTACCCTTTCTTACTCCCCTTCCTTCCTCATCCTCTTGCACTTTCCGCTTCTCCTCCTTCCCCCTTTTCCCTCTTCCCCTCTTATTCCCTTATTTTCCTCCTTTTCCCTCTATATCCCCTCCCCTCTCACCCCTTACCCCTTATCCTCTACCCCCCTTCCCTTTATCCCATATCCCCGTTATATCTCTCTGCACCCCCTTCCTCTCTATCCCCCTCTCCTTACCCTCCTACTCCCTTCCCCTTTCCCCATATCCACCTTTACCCCTTCTGCGCCCCCCTCCCCCTCGACCACTGCCATCCCCCACCCCAACTATTCCCCCTCCCCCCCCCCCACCCCCCCCTGTCCAATACAGCCGAAGGGTTGAAGGAACTATAATGAGGGTGTGGCGATGAATGGAAGGAGGATGATAAAGGGAAGGGAAATACGAGAAAAAGAGACAGAAATATATATATATATTATATATATATATATATATATATATATATATAGAGAGAGAGGAGAGAGAGAGAGAGAGAGAGAGAGAGAGAGAGAGGAGAGAGAGAGAGAGAGAGAGAGAGAGAAGAGAGAGAGAGAGAGAGAGAGCGAGAGAGAGAGAGAGAGAGAGAGAGAGAGAGAGAGAGAGAGAGAGAGAGAGAGAGAGAGAGAGAGAAGAGAGAGAAGAGAGAGAAGAGAGAGAGAGAGAGAGAGAGAGAGAGAGAAGAGAGAGAAGAGAGGAAGAGAGAGAAGAGAAGAGAAGAGAGAAGAAGAGAGAAAGAGAGAAGAGAGAGAGAGAGAGACAGACAGACAAACAGAGAAAACAGAGACAAAAAGAGAGAAACAGAGAAAGAGCACAAATAAAAATAACAAAAAAAACTAACAAAAAAAATAAAAAAGTTACAAGAAAACTATCAAAAAAAGAACAAAAAGTCCATGCATAAACAACACACCAAAGCCAAAATAATGCAATTTAATATCACTAAATCAATCATACTATGCCTCATATTTCGATGGATATGGCACTGAAAAAAATTAATATGGTGGTCGATGCCAATTTCCGAATCATACCAAATGCACTTAAATTACACCAAACGCCAATTGAATAAAAAAAAGTTACTAATACTAATACGTAGAAAAGAGAAAGGAAAATAAAACCACAAAAATATCCTATGATGATCTGGACCAAATAAACATGAAAACGACGTAAATAAAGAAAAAAAATAATAATGATAAATAATGATAATAACAATAATAATGATTACGATTATCATAATTATAATAACAGCAACAAGAACAACAATAAGATAACAACCATAGCAATAACAACCAATAAATAATAAAACAAAAATAATAATAATAATAAATAATAATAACAACAATAATAACAATAAATACAAAAAAAACAATAACAATAAAAAAAAACAAAATAATAACAATAAATAAAACAAAAAAATAATAATAAATAATAATAACAATTAATAACAATAACAAAAAAAAATAATAACAATAACAAAAACAACAAAAATAATAACAAATAATACAACAACAACAACAACAACAACAAGAAATAACAATAACAATAAATACAGCCTCTCAACAATGCCATTTATCCATCACCGTCAATCACGCTTCATCCATAACCCTCTATGCAAATACAATCAACAAAGCCCAGATATATCTCCCTTAAATTACATAAAAAAAATCATAAAAAAAAAAAAATCATATGAAATGAAAAAAAGATAAAATAGAATAAAATAGACATTTTCCCTTAAATTACATTAAAAAAAAAATCCATAAAAAAAAAAAATCAACATATGAAATGAAAAAAAAAAAAAATAGAATAAAATAAGACATTTTCCCTTAAATTACATAAAAAAAAAATCCATAACAAAAAAAAAAAATCAACATATGAAATGAAAAAAAAGATAAAATAGAATAAAATAAGACATTTTCCCTTAAATTACATAAAAAAGAATCCATAAAAAAAAAAAAATCAACATATGAAATGAAAAAAAAAAGATAAAATAGAATAAAATAAGACATTTTCCCTTAAATTACATAAAAAAGAATCCATAAAAAAAAAAAATCAACATATGAAAGGAAAAAAAAGATAAAATAGAATAAAATAAGACATTTTCCCTTAAATTACATAAAAAAGAATCCATAAAAAAAAAAAATCAACATATGAAAGGAAATAAAAGATAAAATAGAATAAAATAAGACATTTTCCCTTAAATTACATAAAAAGAATCCATAACAAAAAATAAAATCAACATATGAAATGAAAAAAAATGAAATAAGATAAAATGTCTGAATAGAATAAGACATTCTCACTTAAATTACATAAAAAAAATCTATAATAAAAATGAATCGACAAATGATATGAATGAAAATGAAAAAAAAAAATGAAATACGATAAAATATTTGAATAGAACAAGACATAAAATAAAATATATATATTTTTTTAATTCACATAAAGAAGCTGAATAAATAAATGAAAAAAAGAGAGAATCAGAACTTAAAAATAGAACAAAACAAAAAACACCAAAACAAAATCTCACATAAAGAAACTAAACTAAACTAAACTAAACTAAAAAAATAAAAAAAAAAAAAATAAAATAAATAAATAAATACAAGAGGAACCATTCCAACCGGAAATTCTCGCTGTCTATTATTTTCGTGTCGAACATAAGCTGCCTTATCTGACAGCGACCTGGGGGGTTATCACAGGATCCGAACACTTTTTTTCTTTTCTTTTTTTAACGGATTCGGACGACGTGTGTATTTCCACCCCCTATCAAAAAATGAATGGATGAACAGATAAATAAATTGATGATTTTGTATATTGGGTAAAGTTAAATTGATGAATGAAATTTTGATTGACTTGTGAATGACGGTCGAATGAATGACTGACTGCTGACTGACTGACTGACTGACTGAACTGACTGACTGACTGACTGACTGACTGACTGACTGACTGACTGACTGACTGAACTGACTGACTGACTGACTGACTGACTGACTGACTGACTGACTGACTGACTGACTGACTGACTGACTGACTGACTGACTGACTTTTTTAAATACAACAAACAACAATAAAACATAACATCCTCTTCCCTCTCCCTCACTCTCTCTTTCCTTCTTTCTTTCTTACTCTCTCTCTCTCTCTCTCTTCTCTCTCTCTCTCTCTCTCTCTCTCTCTCTCTCTCTCTCTCTCTCTCTCTCTCTCTCTCTCTCTCTCTCTCTCTCTCTCTCTCTCCCCCCCCTTCCCTCCCCCGCCTAACATCTCACCTTAAAAGAAAACTAGTAAAAAAAATAAATAAAAACTAAAAAAAAAAAACAAAAAAAATACGAAAAAAACGAAAAAGAAAAAATAAAAAAAAAATAAAAAAAAAAAAATAACCAAAAGAGAAAAACAACACAAAAATACGAGAGAAAACAACGAAAAAAAAAGAAAAAAAAAAAACGAAGACAAAAAAGGAAAAAAAAGAGAGAGAGAAAGGGAAAAAAATTGCTGCGAGAACCCCCCTAACAGCTCCTTAAGGAAGCGTCTTGCCCAGTCTCTGTCTCCTCCGCCCGGGACACCAGGTGTTCCTTCGTCAGAGGGAGAGGGGGGGAGGGAGGGAGGAGAGGGAGAGGGGGAGAAGGGAGGCGAGGAGGGAGGAGGGGGAGGGAAGGGAGGGAGGAGGGAGGAAGGGAGACAGAGGAGAGGGGGGAGAGGGAGAGGGAGTGGAGTGAGGAGGGAGAGGGAGAGGTGAAGAGGGGAAGAAGGAGGGAAGAGGGAGAGGGGGAGAGGGCAAGAGAGAGGAGAGGGAGGGAGAGGGAGAGGAGAGGAGAGAGAGAGAGAAAGAGAAAGAGAAAGAGAAAGAAAGGAACCAGACCCAAAAAACATTCCAACCTCCCAACCCCCCCACCCCTACCACCCCCCCTTTTATACAAACCCAACCAACCCATCCACCACATTGCAAAATCCCCCTCCCTCCCTCCTTCCCCCCCCCTAACCAACCCCTAATCCTCTCTCTCCCCACCCCCCCACCCACCCCCCCACCCTTCCCCTCCCCCTCCCCCTCCGTCCCCCCCTTCCCCCCTTCTCCCCCTACCCCCCCATCCCATTTTTAAAATCTCTCTCGCCTCTTCAGCTTAATCTCTACATCTCGACCGTGCGCAAAACAACTTTTTTTTTTTTTTTTTTTTTTTAATTGAATGAATACCTCACATAACTAATTGTGAATGAAGCCTCGTGGGCCGCCAGGTATCGCGCAGGTACTCCCCCCCCCCCTCCCTCCCCCCCTCTCGTGGGTATTCTCTTCCCCCCAGGGTATGGGTATGGGGTATGGGGTTCACATTAGCCTATGTGGTTCTTATGTGGGTATGTGTGTGCATTGAAGAGGAAGTGACGGGGGGCGGGGGGTCAAGAGCTATGGTCGAGGTAGCATGGGACTGATAGATAGATAGATAGATAGATAGATAGATAGATAGATAGATAGATAGATAGATAGACAGATAGATAGAGAGAGAGAGAGAGAGAGAAGGAGGAGAGAGAGGAGAGAGAGAGAAGAGAGAGAGAGAGAGAGAGAGAGAGAGAGAGAGAGAGAGAGAGAGAGAGAGAGAGAGAGAGAGAGACAAACAGACAGAGAGAGTTCAATAAATGGATAGTCGATAGACAGACAGATAGAAATGTAGATAGACAAGGAGATATACAGATAGATCGATAGATAGATAGATAGATAGAAGAGGAGGGGAAAGGTCAAGGTCTATGGTCGAGGTAGCATAGGACTGATAGATAGATAGATAAATAGACAGAGAGAGAGTTGGATGAATGGATAGGTCGATAGACAGATAGATAGAAATGTAGATAGACAGAAAGTTATACAGATAGACTAATAGGTTGACACAGAATTTACTAAATAGACCCAACTACATTGCGTGCCTTTGCGTGCGTGCGTGCGTGCGTGCGTGCGTGCGTGCTTACATCCAAGCATTTCTACTACCTTTAAAAAATTCAAAAATTCAAAAATTCAAAAAAACGACTTGAATCACCCAACGGCCGAATAACCGCCATTTAAATTCAAATTTCAAATCAATCGTTTCTAATAACCGTTCCCACGGAATTAAAACCAATTTAGGCAGCAATATTATCTTATATCAGCAATTCTGTGACGTCTATCAATCGCCCAAGACGTGATTAAAAAAGGGAACAAATTTGTCTTTTAATTTCCTCCGGGTTAATTGTCTTCCAAGATGGGATGTGTCTTTTTTCGTTGTATCTTTCGTTTTTCTTTCGCTTTTTCGTTTATCTTTCGCTTTTTTCGTTTTTCCTTTTTTTCGTTTTTTTCTTTTTTTTTATCTTTCTTTTTTTCGTTTTCTTTCTATTTTTTTTTTTCCGTTTTTTTCATTTTTCTTTCATTTTTTCGATTTTTTCGTTTTTTTTTTTTCTTTCGTTTTTTTATCTTTTTTTTTCGTTATCTTTCGATTATCTTTCAAATTTTTTCGTTTATCTTTCGCTTGAGATTACCGTCTTAACAATCAGTTACGTTATTATTACATTTGATATCACCATTTAACTTGGTATCATTATTATCATCGCTATCGTTATTATGATTATCATTGTCATCATTTTCGTTGCCTTTATTGCAGTTATTATCATCATTATCATCTTTATGCAGTTTTTATCATCTTTATCATCTTTAAGTAGTTCTTACCATCTTTATCACTTTTATTTATCATTTTATCATTTTATGCAGTTATCTTTATCTTTATCATCTTTATGCAGTATTCTTAATCATCTTTTGTTTATCATTATTATAACGAAATTTATCATAGGACCACGATAATTATCACTAACATAACTATACTTATCATTATCATCATCACCATCATTACATCATCACAAAAAACAAACAAACAGACAAACAAACAAAAAGAAAAATAAAGGAATTAAATTAATCGCATATGACTACCCCCCCTCCCCCCCCAAGCCAATGATCTTGAAGGACAGGTCTAATTATTTAGAGGGTTTTTGGCCCTCCCTCTCTCCCCTCTTCCCCTCTCCCTTCTTTCCCCTTTCTCCCTTCTTCCCCCCCCTTCCCTTCCTCGTCATCCTACCTTTCATTCTCCCCTCCCTCCTTCCTTCCTTCCATTTCTCTTACATCACCTCCTCCCCTCTTTCTCCTCCCTTCCGCACCTTTCCCCTTTCCCTCCTCTTCCCCTTCTTCTTTCCCTCCTCTCCCTTCCCCCCATCCTCTCCCCAACCCACCCTATCTCCCTCCCTCTCCCACCCTACGCCATCTCCCCCAACCCCACCTCCACCCTCATCCCCTCCCCAACCCACCCTATCTCCCTCCTCTTTCAGCCTACCATCTCCCCCAACCCCTCAACCCTCCCCCCCTCCCCAAAACCCACCCTCCACCCTCACCCTACCTCCCCCAAAAACCCACCCTCCGCCCTCACCCCATCCTCCAACCCACCCTCCCCCAACCCTCTCCCACCCACACCCCTTCCCCCACCCCCCCTCACCCTCCCTCCCCCAACCCACCCTCCCTCCTCCCTCCCAACCCTCCCTCCCCTCCACCCTCTCCCAAGCCTTAATTCGCGTGTCTGCATTTAGCCAGCCGTCGAATTAAGCCCTCCTTCGACCCCTCCTTCCGACCCCTCTCTCCTGGCCGGAGTCTGGGCGTTATTGAGCGACGGCGCAGGGCGTCAAACACAGGTAGTGGGGAGGGAGGGGAAGGAGGGAGGGAGGGAGGGAGGGAGGGGAGGGAGGGAGGGAGGGAGGAGGAAGGAAGGGGAGGGTGGGAGGGTGGGTTGGAAGGGAGTGAGGGGGCGAGGAGGGAGGGAAAGGGGGAGAGAGTAAGGGGAAAGAGAGGGAGAAAGAGAAAAGGAGAGAGGAGAGAGAGAGACGAGAGAGACGAGAGAGAGAGAGAGAGAGAGAGAGAGAGAGAGAGAGAGAGAGAGAGAGAGAGAGAAGAGAGAGAGAGAGAGAGAGAGAGAGGAGAGAGAGAGAGAGAGAGAGAGAGAGAGAGAGAGAGAGAGAGAGAGAGAGAGAGAGAGAGAGATAGATAGAGAGAGTCAGAGAGAGTCAGGAGAAGGAGTCAGAGAGAGAGAGAGAGAGAGAGAAAGGGAGGCTCGAAAGGAATGCCTGGATGAGGGGGAAACCGGGAGGAGGAGAGAGAGAGAGAGAAGGGGAAAGATAGCAAAGCCAGAGGGGAGGGGAGGGCAGGAGTGAGGGGAGAGGGAGGGGGAGAGAGGACAGTTGTCAAATAAGGGGTTGAGGAAGAGAGATGTCAGAACAGAACGGGAGGGGCGGGGGGAAAGGGGAAGAGAAAAAGAAAAGAGCGATGATAAAGTGAGGGGAAGAAGAGGAAGAAGCCCACGACTGCGAAGAGGGGAGAGAAGCACAAAGCAGAAAATCAAACAAAGGAAAACGGAGGAGACAGAGACGAGAAGAAACGGCAAAGGAAGCTACGGGGCTAAAAGGGGGAGAAAGAGAAAGAAAAAAAAAGAAGAAAGAAAAGAGAGAAAAGACAAGAGAAGAGAGGTAGATAGGATCACAAAAGAAGGGGAAACGCGAGAGGGGAAAATAAACGCGAGACCTGTCGCATGGACTGAGGGAGAGTCAAAGCGAACAAGAATAACAAAGAAAATAAAACAAATAAAACGTGGTGGAAAGCAGAAAGGGGGAGAAGCAAACGAAGAGAGAATGACCAAAATAGATATTCTTTTTTAGGACAAAAGTGGAAACAAAAAAAAAGGAAAAACGCCATAAAAAAATTAAAAAAAACTGATGTTGATATGTGATGACGTAATTGTGACGTCACAGAACCACTGTTTGTTTGTTTACTGCGAGTGTCAATTAAATATATCATTGAGGGTTGTTTTTGGCTTCGTTTAATATAAAAAACATGAATTAATGATGCTTATTTCGTGGGAAAAACATGTATAAACAACTAATTGATATGTGTCAAGGGGATTTACACCCTCTTTGGACAATATTTTTAACTGGATGCTGAGCTTTTATTAATATCGCGTAAGTCTCTCTCTCTCTCTCGGCTTGCGCTCTCTCTCTCTTCTTCTCTCCTCTCTCTCTCTCTCTCTCTCTCTCTCTCTCTCTCTCTCTCTTCTCTCTCTCTCTATCTCTCTTATCTCTCTCTATCCTCTTCTATCTCTCTCTATTCTTCTCTATCTCTCTCTATCTCTCTCATCTCTCTCTCCTCTATCTCTTTTCTCTCCCTTTTTCTTTCACTTCGTTTTTAGTCCCATTTTCCTCTTGCTATTCTCTTTCCTACTCATGCCTTTCCTTCTCCCTACTTCAGCATCTCTCCCTCTACCTTCATCTTTCCCTCCGTCCTTCTCATTCCCTTTATTCTCTCTCTTTCCCATTTACGTCTCTCCCTTCCCATCATATTTCTCCCTCCCTGTCCTATTCCCCATTTTAGCGTCTTTCACTCCATCCTTTCTCCTTCCCATCCTTTCCTTCTTCCTATTTTAGGTTCTCTCCCGCCAACCTTTCTCCTTCCCTCCCTCTCCTTCTCCCTATTTCAGCGTCCCCTCCCTCACCTTTCCTTCCCTCTCTCTCCTTCTCCCTAATTTAGTACCTCCCTTCTTCCCTCTTCCTCCCTACCTCCTCCTTCTTCCCTACTTTACACCCTCACTCCATCCTTCTCCTTCCCTCCCTCTCCTTCTCCCTATTTTAGCGTCCCTCCCTCCATCCTTTCTCCTCCCCTCTCTCTCCTTCTCCCTACTCCCCTCTTCTCCCCTCTCCCTCTCCTTCTCCTCCTAGTTTAGCCGACCCTCCCTCCATCCCTCTCCTTTCTCCCTACTTCCCCTCTTCCTCCCTCCCTCTCCTTCTCCCTATTTTAGCGTCCCTCCCTCCATCCTTTCTCCTTCCCTCCCTCTCCTCCTCCCTATTTTAGCGTCCCTCCCCCTCCCTTTCTCCTTCCCTCCCTCTCGTTCTCCCTACTTTAGCCCGTCCCTCCTCCTTTCTTCCTCCTCCCTCTCCTTCTCCCTATTTAGGCGTCCCTCCCTCCATCCTTTCTCCTTCCCACCCTTCTTTCTTCTTCCTATTTTAGCGTCTCTCCCTATTTCCCCTCTTCCTCCTCCCTCTCCTTTCTCCCTATTTTAGAACGTCCCTCCCTCCATCCTTTTCTCCTTCCCTCCCTCTCTTCTCCCTATTTATGCCGTCTCCTCCTTCCTTCCCTCCCTCTCTTCTCCCTACTTAGCCCCTCTTTCCCTCCCTCCCTCTCCTTCTCCCTCCCTATTTTAGCGTCCCTCCCTCCATACTTTCTCCTTCCCTCTTTCTCCTTCTCCCGTTATTTTAGCGTCCCTCCCCTCCTCTCCCTCCCTCCCCGTTCCCTTCTCCCTCCTCCTTCTCTGCCCTTCTTCAGCGTTCCCCTCCCTCCATCCTTTCTCCTTCCTTCCCCTCTCCTTCTCCCTATTTTAGATCCGTCCCTCCTCCCTCCCTTCTCCTCCCCATAATGAAATGCAGGTATTAGTGGCATGCAGACCCTATTTGCACAGCCTATCGCTAAAACATTCATTAGGGTTAAAGCTGGCCGAGGGGAAGGCGGCGGTGAGGGGGTGAGGGAAAGGGGAGAAGAGGGGAAAGGGGAGGGAGAAGAAAGGGAGAAAGGGGAAGAGGGGTGAAGAAGGGGGGAGAGAGGGGGTGTGTCGGGAAGGGAGGGGAAGAGGGGAAAGGGGGAGAGAGGGAGGGGAAGGGAGGGAGGAGAGAGGGTGAAGGGAGGGAGGGAAGGGAAGGGAGCGAGGGGAGAAGGGAGGGGGTTTTCAGCATTAAGTTGATCCCCCTAAACCCACTTTTATTCCCCCTATCTACCTCTTCCTCGTCCATTCTGACCCTTCCTTGGCGTTCCTCTCCCCGTATTCAATCCCCCCTTCTCCCTCGTCATCCCTTTCCCCTCTCCTCCCTTCCCTTTCTTCTCTTCCTCTTTCTCCTCTCCTTTTCCTTTCCCCCTCCGCCTCTCCCCCCTTCTCCCACACCCTCTTCCTTCCCTCTCCCTCCCCTTTCTCTCCTCCACCCTCCCACATCTAACTAACCACTCCCTCTCCCTCTCCTCCTTCTCCCTCTCCTCCTCCTTCTCTCTCTTCTTTTCTTTCTCTCTTCTTTCTTCTTTCTTCTTCTTCTTCTTCTTCTTCTTATATATTATTATTATTATATATATATTATATTATTATTATATTATTATTTTATTATATTATTATTATTATTATTTCTCGCTCCTCCACCTCCTCCTCCTCCTCTCCCCTTCCAACTCCCCCCTCCCTCCCCCTTCCTCCTCCTTCCCCTCCTCACGTTCTCCTAGCATATGCGGCCAGACAAAGCAGCTCCACCGGTTTTGGGAAGGTCGGAATAGGTGTCACAGCTAATGACCTTTGACCTTTGGCCTGGTCATGGGTCGGGATGTGTCCGAACAGCACAATTTGAGCCGTATAGCAATGCAAGATAACAATGAATAATAATAATGACAATAGTATAATAATAATAACAATAACAATAAAATAATAATAATAAATAACAATAATAAAATAATAATAATAATAATAATAATTAATAATAATAACAATAACAACATAATAACAATAATTAATAAACATAACAACAACAATAATAACAATAATAATAATAACACAACAACAATAATAATAATAATAATAAATAAATAAAAAGATCACTCGTGCCCTCCTCTGCAGATTACGATCATCGATGACACTTCGCAAAAAAAGAAAGAAAACGAAGAGGACTTTAAAAGGAAGAGAAAATGTTTATCGTCAACGTGTTTCGGCTTCACAGCACGTTCGGGAGAGGTGTACGTGGAGAGGGTGGAATGAAGGGGGGTGAAGGGGGGGTGGAGGGGGAGGGGAGGAGGGGTGGAGGAGGGGTGGAAGGGGGAGGAGGAGGATGGGGGAAGAGGTGGAGAGGAGGAGGAGGAGGAGTGAGGAGGAGGAGGAGGAAGGAAAAGGGAGAGTGGAGGAGGAGGGGAGGAAGGGAGAGAGAAAGGGGGACGGGGAGGGCGAGGAGGAGTGGAAGAGGGGAAAGAAAAAGGAGAAAGATGGGAAACGAAGAAGCAGAAATAAATAAACAAATACATCTGCGAGAGAAAAAAACACGAAAGACAAGACAAAGAAAATAACAAGACGAAAACAACAGCAGAAAGACAACGAAGACGACCAAGCAAAACAATTTTGAGGTCGCAAAGGACCCCTCCCTCCCCCCCCATCCCTCCCCACATCCCCCACCCCTTCCTCCCTCCCTCCCTCCCTTCCTCCCCCCCCCCGCCCACCCCCCCCAACAAACCCTCCCCCAAATCAACGCCCCCCCCCCCACTCCTCCCCCCCCCTCTCCCCCTCCCCCCTCCCCCCCCCCCTTCCCTGCAACACAAAGGACGGCCTTAACGAATAGCCTTAATCCTTCACCACATTAACCATCCTGGCAGAAAAAAAAAAAGAAAAAAAAAGAAAAAAAAAAAAAAAAAGAAAAAAAAAAAAAAAGAAAAAAACAAATAGAAAAAATAAAAAATAAAAAGTGAAAACATAAAAATAGAAAATAATGAGAAAAAAAATAAAAAAGAAAGAAAGGGAAACAAATAAAAAAAATAAAAAAACAAAAAGAAAACAAAAAAAAATAAAAAGAAGAAAAAAAAAGGAAGAAAAATATCCTACACACAAAAAAATCGCCCTTGTCCACTTTGGGAAGAAATATTTACCATCATTATTTAAGCGACTTTCTGGGGGGGGGGGGGGGTTGCTCCATGAATTCTAAGACGCCCCCTCCCCCTGTTCCCTCATACCCTCCCCCTTCCTCTTCGCCCCCCCCCAACCCTCCCTCTCTTCCCTTCCTTCCCCCTTTTAATGGCAAAAAAAAAAGAATAATAATAAAACCACAAAACAATAGTATCAACGACGCAAATAATCAAACATCAATGAAATTAACAAAAAAGAAATAATAATAAAAAGAATAACAAAAAATAACACGAAAATAAAAAAAATAACAAAATAACAAGAGAAAATAAACAAAAAAAAATAAAAGAACAACAAATAAAAAAATAACAAGAAGAACAAAAAATAACAAGAACACCAACAAAAACAAAGCCAACACCACGCCACAATGTTCTTCCACGAGAGCAGCTCACTTTGAAAAAAAGTTAATTGAACTCTAAGCTAAAAAAAAAAAAAAACACAACAAACCAATAAAAACCAAACCAAATAAATAAACAACAGATAACAAAAACCAAAAATAAATAACAACAGATACAAAAAAAAAAAAAATAAACAACACATAAAAAAAACAAAAAACAAAACAAATAAAACAAACAAAAAACAAATAACAAAAACAAAAAAAAATAAACAAATAAAAATCCAGCGATGGCCACCCCATCCCCGCTGATATTCCCATCTATCAGAATCTATCACCAACATCGCGGCTTCAGTAATTGGGCCTAATTACGATCGAGAACAAAGGGTCACCGGCAGTAATGTTCACCGAGTCTGGAACATCCAAACGTGACCCTTGCCTTGGGATAAGTTCAATTTTTGTTCTTGATGAGATCTTGCTTAACCAGCGTGTAAGGTGGGAGGGGGAGGTGGGAAGGGAGGAGAGGGAGGGGGGAGGGAGGAGGGGAGGGAGGAGGGAGGAGGGAGGAGGGAGGTGAAGGAGGAGGAGGGGGGAGGAGGGAGGGAGAGGGAGGGAGGAGGAGGGGAGGGGGAGGAGGAGGAGGGAGGGGAGGGGGAGAGGGAGGGGAGAGGAGGGAGAGGAGGAGAGGAGGGAGGAGGAGGAAAGGAGGGGAAGGGAAGAAGGAAGAAGGAATAAAGAAAGATGGATAAAACGGAGGAAGAGTAAAAAGAAAAGGGGAAAGGAGAGGAGAAGGAGAGGAAAAGAAAAAAAGAAAAACGAAAGCCAGAAGACAGAAGAAAGAGACAAAAGAAAACAGAAAAAGAAACGAAGAAAACAGAAAATAATAAGAAAAAAGAAGAAAAAAAAAGCGTCCCCAGTCACAAGTTATCCGAAAATAAACGTCAAAGTAGGAACAAGAAGAAGAAAAATAAAAGACGCACAAATCCTGTTCCAACTTCTAAGGAATTGTTTGTCGTCTTAAAGTTTTTTTTTTTTTTTTTTTTTTTTTTTTTTTACTTTGTCTTTTTTTTTTTTTTTTTTTTTTTTTTTTAATTTCGTCTCTCTTTCTCTGTTTGTTATTACATTTTCCTTGTGTTTGCTTTCCTCTGTTTTCGTGTGTCGGCTTGTTCTTTTTTTTTTTTTTTGCTTTGTTCTCCCTCCTTCCGTGTCTGGATTTTGTCTTCCTCTCTTTTTGTCTGTCTGTTACTGTCTGGTTTATGTTGTCTGTTGTTGTCTTCTGTGTATCTGTCTGCCATGTCTGTCCTCACCGTCTCCCTCTTCCACTTTCCCTCCTCCTTATCCACCCCCTCTCCCTCACCCTCTTTCCCTCTCTCCCCCCACTCTCCCCCCTCTTCCCTCTTCCCCCTCTCCCTCTTCCCCCCTTCCCACCCCCTCTCCCTCTCTCACCCCCCACCCCCTCTCCCTCCTCCTGCCCACCCCCTCTCCCACTCTCCTCTTCCACACTTCCTCTTCCAATCTAAAGAGAGCATCAGCTTATCTCTCTCAGAATGCCGTTTCAGATGCCCCCCCCCCCCACCCCCCCACCCCCACCCTGTCGGTTGCTCTGTCGATGCCGTGTACTAACCGTGGCATTCCTTGAGGGACTGCTATTTCGTACAAAAAGGAATTAGAAAATGGATGATGACTCTTTTCACTTTGCTGAGGGGAGGAGGGGGAGGAGGGAGGGAGGGAGAGAGAGGGAGAGGAGAGAGAGAGGGAGGGAGGAGGGAGGAGGGAGGAGGGAGGGAGGGAGGAGGGAGGGAGGGAGGAGGGAGGAGGGAGAGAGGAGAGAGAGAGAGAGAGAGAGAGAGAAGAGAGAGAGAGAGAGAGAGAGAGAGAGAGAGAGAGAGAGAGAGGAGAGAGAGAGAGAGAGAGAGAAGACAGACAGAGAGACAAGGTGTGGGATAAACAAACAAACAAACAGACAAACAACCGAAAACAGAGAAAAAAACCAACAATAAAAAAAAAAAAAAAGGGGAGATACACCCAATACGAGAGAGAGAGAGAGAAAAAAAAAACTTGAAGACGCCAAAATCAACCCAAAAGATTCGGTTAAGTATTGACAGAAATAGATTCCGAGTAACAGCCCCTGCTCCCTTGAGTGGCTGAAGGACGAGCGAGCAACGGGGAAGGAGGTGGAAGAAGAGATGTAAGAGAGGGGGGGAGGGAGGGGAAAGAGGGGGGAGGGGGGAGAGGGGAAAAGTTGGGGAGATATTCAACTTTTTTTTTCTCCCTTCTACTTTTTTTTTTTCCTCTTGTTTTTTTATGCTGAGGAGCGAGGAAGGAGGAGGAAGAGGGTGAAGGGTGGAGGGAAGAAAGGAGGAGTGATGAAGGGGGAGGAGGAGGAGGAGGAGGATAGGAAGAGAAGGGGGAAAGGAGGGAAGAAGGAGAAGAGGAAGAAGAAGAAAGAGGAGAAGAGAAAGGATGAGGAGTAGGATAGAAGGAGGAGGAGGAGGAGGAGAGAGGAGGATGAAGGAAGAGAAGGGGATGGAGGGAAAAAAAGAAGGAAGAAGGATGAGAAAAAATGGAAGAGGAGGGAAAAGGAGGCGAGGAGGAGCAAGGAAGGCAGCCAAGGAGGAGAAGAAAAGGGAGAAAATACTTATGAAGTCTTTACAAGTGACAAGTTCGTCTCTAACGACCAATATAGAACTAACTGACGTATTTATTCGCGAGAAATACAAGAGAGGAAGGGAGAAGCGGGGAGAAGGGGGGGAAGAGGGGAGTGAGGGGATAGGGGAATGGGATGGGGCAGGGGGAGAAGTGGACTGAATGGGAGAGGAAGAGGAAAGGGGAGTGAGGAAAAGCAAGAGGGAGAGGGGAAGGGGGGTGGGGGGGAGGATCGGGTGAGGGAGGGGAGGGTGGGAAGGAGGTGTTGGGGATGGAGATGGAGGAAGAGGGAGAAAAGGACGAGGAGAAGAAGAAGAAGAAGAGAAGAGGAAGGAAGAAGAAGAAGAGGAGGAGGAGGAAGGAGAAAAGGGAGAAGAGGCGGAAAGAAATAAACGTATGAGAAGAAAGAAACAGTCAAGTAGGAAGACAAGAAGGACAACAGGAAAGGAAAGAATGGAAGCAGCAATAGCAAGGAGAAGGAAGAAGGGGTGAAAGGCGAAGGAAGGAGGAAAAGAGGGAGAAGGGGAGAAGGAAGGAGGAAGGGGAAGGCGAAGGGGGAAGGGAGGAGGGAGAGAGCCACATGGGGGGGGTGGGTCGGGGGGGGGGGGGGGAATCCACTACCGCGCCTATGATGGATTATAACATATCGATTTTGAATGTATGACTGGGTTATCGCAGAAGCCAGATACAACGGGACTTGAGGAGGCTTGCTTGAGGAGGCTTGATTAGGGAGGAGGAAGGAAGGAAGGGGGGGAGGAAGCGCGGAGGAAGTGGGGAGGGGGGGGAGAAGGATGAAGGACGTGAGGAAGGAGGAAGGGGGAGGAAGAGGAAAGGGGGAAGGATGAAGGACGTGAGGAAGGAAAAGGAGACAAGGAGGAGGGAAGTGTATTAGAGAAAAAGAGACGAAATGGAGGGTAAAAGAAGAGAGAAGATGATGAAAGACATGAGAGAGAGAGAGAGAGAGAGAGAGAGACGAGAATGACAGAACGAGAGACAGACAGAGAAACGAACAGATACAGGAGACAGAGACCAGAAACAACAGAGACATACAGAAAGAGACAGTACACGAAACAGAGACAGAGAGAGAAACAAAACGAAACAGAGAGAGAGAGAGAGAGAGAGAGAGAGAGAGAAGAAGGGAAACAGAGAGACGTCGACAGACAGAGAAAAGAGACAGAGAAAACCGAAACAGAGACAGAGAAAAACAAAAACCGGAGAGAGACAGACAGAGAGAGAGAGAGAGAAGGGAAACCAGAGAGCCCCGTCGACATGTGTCCCGATTTTCCTCCACCCGAGCAGACTCTCCCCGGCAACACAACAGCCCTCGACCAATAATAACAACATCAACGCTGGATTCATTACCTCACGTATGAGACTTGTATGTGACGAGCGAGAGTAAATATGTGTAGATTGTTTGCGTGGGGTTCCGTGTGTTGTTTGTTTGGTTTTTTTGCTGATTTATTTGTTTATTTGTGTTGTGTGTTATTTGTTTTTGGTTGTTTGATATTGTACGCTTTGTGTGTGTGTGTGTGTGCGCGCGTGTGTGGGGGTGCGTGTGTGTGTGTGTGTGTGTGTGTGTGTGTGTGTGTGTGTGTGTGTGTGTGTGTGTGTGTGCATGTGCGTAGGCGTGTGCGTGTGCCGTGAGCGTGTACGTATACGTGGCGTTGTCGTGTGCGTGCGTGCATGCATACGGGTACGTATGTGTGTATCTCTATGCGTGTTTGTGTATTATATGTGTGCATGTTTTTTTTTTTTTACAAACGCATATTTGTGTTTCCTCGCAAAACACACGCCACGACATGAGCTAAAAAGGCAAGGAAAAAATCTCATTAACCGAAGCTCCCGCAAAACAGACCGCAAGATGTTCGAATAATCTATTTTATTGGATTTTGGACGCCGGAGAGAGGGAAGGAGGGAGGGAGAGAGGGAGGAGGGGAGGGAGAGGGGGAGAGGGAGAGAGAGAGAGGGAGAGGGAGAGAGAGCAGAGAGAGGGAGAGGGAGAGGGAGAGGAAGGAGAAGGGAGGGAGGGGAGAGGAGAGAGGGAGGAGAGAGGAGAGAGAGAGAGAGAGAGAGAGAGACGAGAAAGAGAAGAGAAGGGGAAGAAGACAAAAAACAAACGAAAAATGGAAAAGAGATCAAAAAAAAACGAATAGGAGAAGAAGAAAGACAGAAGAGACAAACATCCCGACGTGAGAGACGCGAAGAAAAGAGGAAAGGAGGGAGGGAAGAAGAGAGAAGGGGGAGGAGGGGGAGGAGGGAGGAGAGGAGGGAGGAGAAGAGAGGAGGAGGAGGAGGAAGGAGGAGAAAGGGAGAGAGAGGGAACGAGGAGGAGGGAGAGAGAGGAGGGAGGAGGAGGCGAGGGGGGGAGAGGGGGACAAAGAGGACTAGGCGTTGGGCCTCTTTTCCCAGGACAATTTCAATTAACAAATACCTCGCCTCCATTACGGCCCAAGGTGGGCAATTTGTAGATTCTTAATACTTGCTTCTGCTGTTCTTTTAGTTCGCGAAAGGGGAGGAAGGGAGGGAGGGGGAGGGGGAGGGAGGAGGGAGGGAAGGGAGGAAGGAAAGGGAGGGGGAAGGCTGAGGAGGAGGAGGGAGGAAGGCTGGGAGGAGAGGAGGGAGGGAGGAGGAAGAGGAGGAGGAGGAGGAGGAGGAGGAGGAAGAGAGGAGGAGTAGAAGGAGGAGGAGAGGAGGTGGAGGGGGAGGAGGAGAGAAAAGAGGAGGTGTGTAGAGAGGAAAACGAATGAGCAAGAAAGGAAGAAGGAGAAGAAGAAGAATAACAAGCAAACGCAGAAACAAAGTGGAATAAAGAAAGGATAAGAAAGAGGAGAGAGAGAGAGAGAGAGAGAGAGAGAGAGAGAGAGAGAGAGAGGAGAGAGAGAGAGAGAGAGAGAGAGAGAGAGAGAGGAGAGAGAGAGAGAGAAGAGAGACAGAGACAGAGAGAACAGAAACGAAGACAGAGAGAGACAGATACAGAGACAAAGACAAAGAAACAGACAGAGACAAAGACAAAGACGAATAACAAGAGAAGAGCAAGAGCAGAAGAGAGAGAGAGAGAGAGAGAGAGAGAGAGAGAGAGAGAGAGAGAGAGAGAGAGAGAGAGAGAGAGAGAGAGAGAGAGAGAGAGAGAGAGAGAGACAGAGAGAGAGAGAGAGAGACAGAGAGAGACAGAGAGAAACAGACAGAGAGAAGAGAGAGAAAGACAGAGACAAAGAAACAGACATAGACAAAAGACAAAGGAATAGCATGATCAAAGCAAGATCAAGAGCGAAGAGCGAGAGCGAGCGAGAGCGAGAGCGAGAGAGAGAGAGAGCAGAGAGAGAGAGAGAGAGAGAGAGAGAGAGAGAGAGAGAGAGAGAGAGAGAGAGAGAGAGAGAGCGAGAGAGAAGAGAGAGAGAGAACGAGAGCGAGAGCGAGAGAGAGAGAGAGAGAGAGCGAGCGAGAGCGCGGCCGGGGACCCCCAAGAAACTTTTCGTTTGCCAAGAGCACATTCCGATTCAAAACGAGGATAAAATCAATGGAAAGTAATGTAGTTGGAACTTAAGACCGAGTTTGCGGAGATTCTCGTCGGAGGAAATGCGGAAGGGGTGGGAGAGGAGAGGGAAGGGGAGAGGGAGAGGAGAGGGAGAGAGGGAGGGGAGGGGGAGGGAAGGGGGGAGAGAGACGAGGGAAGAAGTTGAAGAGGGAGGGGAGAGGGAGAGTAAGAAGGAGAGAGGGAGAGAGGGGGAGGGGAAGAGGGGAGAGGGGAAAAGAGAGAGGAGGGACGAAGGGAGAAGAGCGGGAGGGAAGTGAAACAGAGTGGGGGGGAAGGAGGAGGAGAGGGAGAGGAAAGAGGAGAAAGGTGAGTGGGAGAGAGACAAAGGGAGATGAAGAGAAAGAGAAAGAGAAAGATATATATATTAATATATATATATATATATATATAGAGAGAGAGAGAGAGAGAGAGAGAGAGAGAGAGAGAGAGAGAGAAGAGAGAGAGAGAGAGAAGGAAGAAAGAGAGAGAGAGAGAGGAGAAAGAGAAAGAGAGAGAACAAGAAACAGAAAGCAAACACAGAGAAACAGACCAAGCAAATAAAATAAAACCAAAATCTATTTACCCCTCCCCCTCCCCTCCCATCCCTCCCCCTCCTCCCCTCCCCCATTCCTATCACCCCATCTGTAACTCTGTTTTCTGCCAGGCCGTAATTCCAGCTATTAACCAGTGTTTAAGAATGACAAAAGCAAGGAATAGGGGATAGGGGGATAGGGGGGATAGGGTGAGAGGGTGATGGGGGATGGGGAGGGGGGTTAGGGGAAGGGTGATGGGAAAAGGAGTGGGGTGATGGTAGGATAAGGAGATGGTGGATGGGAAATGTAGGGAGAATAGAAGATAGAGGAGGAGGAAGAGGAGGAGGAAGAAAGGACGATAATATTTACAATAAATGATGATATAATAATAGTGATAATACTATTCGTGATACTGATAATGATATTCATAATAATAATAATAATAATAATAATAATAATAATAATAATAATAATAATAATAATAACAATAATAAAATAAATAATAACAACAACAATAATAATGATAATGATGATAATCACATTGATAATAAAAAAAAAAAAAAAATACAAAACAACAATAAGATTACTATTAATACTATTATCATCATAACAATAATAACGACGATAACAATAATAACAATAATAACCTAATATTTATGACAATAAAAATAAGAAAAAAAATAAAAAAGAGAATAAACGAAATACTAAGAGACCCATAATGGAGACGATTCAAAGATAACAAACGAGATTTAAGATTTAATCTCTATCGCCTCCCTGACCCCCCCCCACCCCCACCCCGCCCCCTTCTCCTCTTTCCACCGAGTCAGGTGATTTTAACGCCCTTCACACCCTCCCCTCCCCTCCCTCCCCCGAAACCCCACCTCCCTCATCCCCACTTCCACTCCCCACTACCCCCCCTCCCCCCCTTGTCGCATCTTCACTATCTCTTCTCCTTTATTATGGCTTCTTCTTTAATCTGTTCTCCTTAATCCTTAATCACTCTTTATTATTCTCTTTCTCCTTAATCTTCATAATTTCTCGACACTTCACCGTTCACTTTCTTCTTCTATCTCTCCTCCCTCATATCTCCACCTTTATCCCCACCTTCCTCCAACACTTCTCCTCACTCCCTTCCTCCATCTCTCTACCTTTCCCTTCCTTCATCTCTTCTCCCTCACTTCCTCCTACCTTTCCCCTCATTCCCTTCCTCAACTCTTCTCCCTCACTCCTCCTACCTCTCCTCCCTCACTCCCTTCCCCTACCTCTCCTCCTTCAACCTCCTCCCCAACTCTCCCTCCCTCCATCTCTTCTTCCCTCACTCCCTTCCCCTACCTCTCCTCCTTCAACCTCCTCCCACCTCTCTCCCTCTCCCTTATACCTACCTTTCCCTCCCCCCCCCCCTCACACAAAACACATTGCCTCTGCGACTTAAGCAAATTACCTTAATACCCGTAACTCGAAAGCCTTACCCATGCCCCCCCCCCCACGAAAAGTTACCCAAATACCAATAACCTACCCCCACCCCCCACCGACCATCCCCGCCACCCCCGCCACGATACAAAATACAATTAAAATATATTGTAACTTATTATCTCTTGGCTTTCGATCGAGGGATGAAAGAATAAAAAATGGTAATAAAAATGAAAAGAT
>NW_020870063.1:32500-42000 GCF_003789085.1 Penaeus vannamei
TCTACTATCTCCTATCCCCGAATCTAATTAGTAAAATTGAGCTACAACAATAATAACTCTAATAATTTATAGTGGCAACAGCGTGATTAGAGTAAGCAAGAACAATTCCCTTTAGCAACAACTGCCGTATCATTAACAAGAACAAGAACGTATTCCTACACCATAGCAATGATAACATCACTTAATAACAAGAACAAAAACACCTACAACAACAATAACACCCCATCAACGAGGAAACAAATATAAATCCAGCAACATACCCCACAATAACAAATCTCAAACAACAAAACAACACATCACATCCACAACAACCTCACCCCCAAAACAACCCAACCCCCCCAACATCTCCCCCAACTACAAGTCAACAATAACAACCCCCCAATAAAACCTCACCCCCAACAACAACAACACCCCAATAACAACCTCACCCCCAACAACACCCCCCACAACAAAGTCAACAACATCCCACAACAACACGATCACGCCCAACAAACAACAACACCCCTCCCCCAACAACACCCCCCTTCCCCCCTCCCCCCAAACAACACCCCCTACATCCAACCAACGAAGCCCACAACCCCCCTCCCCCGCACATGCAGCAAACAACCCACGCCACGTCTCTAGATGAAGAATCCCACTGGAGCATTTTGCTCTCCCCTCTCTATCTCTCTCCCCCTCCTCTCCCTCTCTCCCTCTCCCTCTCCCTCTCCTCTCCCTTCTCCTCTCCTCTCCCCTCCCCTCTCCCTTTCCCCTCTCCCTCTCCCCCTCCCTCTGCGCGACTTGGCTCACGCCCGTTGCATCCACTCTGGGCGGCCGGACGGGGTTGGTACCGCAGGGCCGGCCGGGGCGGGCGTAGGGGCGGCGTAGATACCTTCTGGTATCGATTTTGCGTCTTGTCTCTCTCTCTCTCTCTCTTTCTCTGTCTCTACTCTATCTCTGGTCTGCTCTGGCTCTGTTGTCTGTCTCTGTTTGTTGTTTGTTTGTCTTCTTTCGTCTTGGTTGTCTCTGTATTCTGTTGTCTGTCTGTTCTGTCTGTCTGTCTGTCTGTTCTCTCTCTCTCCTCTCTCTCTCTCTCTCCTTTCTCCCATTACAAGTACTCACTCTCACTCCCTCCCCTGTGACCACTCATTTCCTCTCTCTCTGTCTGTCTCTCTGTCTGTCTGTCTGTCTGTCTGTCTCTTCTGTCTGTCTGTCCTCTCTCTTCTCTCTCCTCTAGCCCTTATTCTGTATTCTCCTTTTGTTTTTTTGCCTCCTCGTTGTAAACTATTCCCGTTTCTCCCTTCCTCCCTGAACTCCTCTTCCTCTTCTCCAATTCCTCCTCCCTACTTTCCTTCTCCCTCTTCTCCTTCCCACCTTCTCTTCCCTCTCTTTCTTTTACTCCCACTCTCCTTCTATTCCCTCCCTCCTACTCCCTATCTCCCTTCCATCCCTCCCTCTCCCTTCTCTCCCTCCTACTCCCCTCTTCCTTCCTCCCTCCCTCCCCCTTCTCTCCATCCTACTCCCTATCTCCCTTCCCTCCCTCCCTCTCCCTTCATTACTCACTCCTTCAAAGTCACGAGTGCCACAGCTCCCCCCCCCTACCCCCCTACCTTGTGGCCAGGGAGTAGAAAGGTCATGTTGGGGATGGCACCGATGCTGGCATTGTCTTCTCTTATCGTCTCTCTCTCTCTTCTCTCTCTCTTTCTCTCTCTCTCTTTCTTCTCTCTCGTCTCTCTTTCTCTCCTTCTTTCTCCTCTTTCTCCCTCCATTCCCTTCCTCCCTCCTCCCTCTCCCTTTCCCCTCCTCCTCCCCTCCCCTTCCCCTCTCCTCCTCCCCTCCCCTCCTTCCTCCTCCCTCCCCCTCTCCTCCCCCCCTCTTCCCCTCCCCCTCCCCCTTCTCCCCCCCTCCCTCTCTCTTTTAATTAATAATATTAAAAACGCCCCGCCAATGGCCCCGACTGACCCAGTGTATGGCATTATTAAACGGCAAAAGGGGAATTCTATGATCCGGATAACAATGGCCGGTCGGAAGAGCCACAACAGGGCCCGGAGGTAATTCCTCTCTCTCTCTCTCTCTCTCTCTTTATCTCTCTATCTATCTATCTATCTATCTATCTATCTATCTATCTATCTATCTATATATCTTTCTCTCTTCTCATTCTCTCGCTCTTATTCTCTTCTCTCTCTCTCTCTCTCTCTCTCTCTCTCTCTCTCTCTCTCTCTCTCTCTCTCTCTCTCTCTCTCTCTCTCTCTCTCTCTCTCTCTCTCTCTCTCTCTCTCTCTCTCTCTCTTCTCTCTCTTCTCTCTCTCTCTCTCTCTCTCTCTCTCCTCTCTCTCGTCCTTCTTTTTCCTCCATTCTCCCTCCCCTTCCCCTCCTTGCGTTTACCATTATCCCTTCTACTCCCTCCTCCTTCTTCCTTCTTTTCCCACCATCCTCCTTCCTTTCCCTTCCTCCTTCTCCTCCCCCCTTCTCCTCCTACATTTAACCTTCTCATTTTTCCTTCCTTTTTATCTTCTCTTCCTTCCCTCCTTCTTGCGTCTCCAATTCTCCTTTCTCTCTCGTCCCTCCTCCCTCTCCTCCTCTTTGCGTCTCCAACTCCTCTCCTCCTCCTTCCTTCCTCCCTCCTTCCTCCCCCCTCCTCCCCCTCCCCATCAGCTACCGGCACTTTGATGGCTCAGTAATTACTATTTTGTTCCCTCCGCTCAGCTAGTCTTCTATTGATGCCCCCTACCTCCCTCTCCCTCCCCCCTCCCCCCCCCCAACCCTCCCACACACCTCGCCTTGGTTAACTGGCTTCTACCTGTACGCCTTCCCCTCCCCCCTCCCCCTCCACCCTCCCCCTACCCCCCCCCTCTCTCTTTTTTCTCCCTAACCCCCCAACCCCAACCCCCCTACCTTCGACGCCACGTTTGCTCCCTTGATAAAATCCTATATATAATTATCACACCTTTTGCTTTGCCCGGTTCTGTTTACCAAAATATCACCTGGAGGAGAAGGGGAAAGAGCGAGGGGAGAGGGGAGGGAGGGGGGAGAGGGGAGGGAGGGGTAGAGTGGATAAGGGAGAGAGTGAGGGGAGAGGGAGTGGATAAGGGAGAAGGGGGAGAGCGAGGGAAGGGAGGGGAGAGGAAGGGGAGGGGAAGGAGGGGAGAGTGGATAAGGGAGAGGGTGAAGTGAAAGGGAGAGAAAGGAAAAGAGGAGGGAGCGAGGGGAGAGTGAATAAGGGAGAGGGGAAGCGAAGAGGAGGGAGAGAGGGGAAAGAGATGAGAAGGGGAGGGAGAAAGGAAAAGGGAAGGGGAAATGTGGGAGCTGACGAATGGAAAGGGAGAAGGGAGAGAGACAGAGAAGGAAGTGGAGGAAGAAGAGAAGTGAGAAGGATAGAGAAGTGAGAAGGAGAAAGAAGTAGAAAGAGGAATAACAAGAAGGGGATAAGGAGGGCTGAAAAGGGAAGAAGAGAGAGAGAGAGAGAGAAGCGGAAGAAGGAGAGGGGAATGGGGAGATATCGAAATAAAGCGAAAGACAGAGGAAGCAAAATAAAAGAAGGACCCCTTGAGAGCTAATGAGTCAACCTGATAATTAGGAACAAAGAAACATGATAATTAGGAACGAGGAAAAAGAGAAAACGGGAAAGGGACACAGAGAGAAGAGGAGAGGAGACGAACGGAGAGGAGACGAAAGGAGAGGAGAGGAGAGAAGAGAGAGAAAAAAAAAGAAGACAGGAAAAGAGAAGAGAAGAGAGAGAGAAAAAAGAAGACAGGAAAAGAGAAGAGAAGAGAAAATAAAATAAAGAAGACGAAAGGAGTAAAGGAAAATAAAGAAAACAAAAAGGAGCCAAGGAGAAACAGACGAATAAACAGAGAGCGATTGAAACAGGCGCTGATGAATGAAAGGAGATTAGAGACACAGGTGTGATAATAGCAACAGACCGAAAACACTTTTGACACGCCACCCAAACGCCACATCGCACGCCCCTTATCGCTTGCCCCTCGCCCCCCTCCCCCCCACCTGGCCCTCCTCCCCCTCCTATGCCACCCACGCCCCACCATCCCCTCCTTCCCCTCCCTTCCCTTATTCAACCCTCCTCCCCCTCCAAACCACATATTCCCTCCTTCCCACCTCAACCTCCTCCCCTCCCCCAAATACCCACCTCAACCCTCCTCCCCGCTTCCCTCCCTTCCCCCCCTCCCCTCACTCCCCCACCTCTGCTAACCCAATCAAGCGCCCACCTGGCCGCCCGTCCGCCACCTGCTCGCCACCACCCACCCACCCACCCACCTACCCCTCTTCTCCCATTCCATACCCCCCCCCCCGCCCCAACCCCACCGCTACCTTCCCAACCCACCTACCCGCCACCCCCCAACCTCACCTCTCCCACCACCCAACCCACCCCACCCACCTATCCCAACCCACCTACCCGCCACACGCCCACGCCGAGAGAAGCCCCGATAACACACGCAGACGAAGGAAGAAAGAAGGAAGGAAGAAATGGAGGAAGGGAGGAAGAAGGAAAGAAGGAAAGAAGAAAGGAAGGGAGGAAGAAAGGAAGGAAGGGAGGAAGAAAGGAAGAAAGGAAGGAATGGAGAAAGGAAGGGAGGAAGAAAGGAAAGAAGGAAAGGAGGAAGGAAAGGGAGGAAGAAAGGAAAGAAGGAAGGAAAGAAAGGAAGGAAGAAGGAAGGAAAGGAAGGAAGAAAGGAGGAAGGAAAGGATAAAGGAAATGAGGAAGAAAGGAAAGAAGGAAGGAAGGAAGGAAGAAAGGAAGGAAGGAGGCCTGAAGTATGATAAAGTGACACTCAATTATGCATGGAAGAATGACAGCTTCTCTCCCCTTTATCGACTACCTGGCTCTATTCCCCCTCTTTCTCCCTCTCTCTTTTTTTCTGTTTTCTTTCTTTCTTTCTTTCCTTCTCTCCCTCTTTCTCTTCTCTATCTCTCTCCTTCTTTCTCCCCTCTCCCTCCTTCTCTCTTTCTCCCCCTCTTTCTCTCCCTCCTCTCTTTCTCCCCCCTCTCCTCTCTTCCTCTTTCTCCCCCTCTCTCTCTTCCTCTTTCTCCCTCTCCCTCCCTCCCTCCCTTCTCTTTCCCTCCCCTCCCTCCTCCCTCTCCCTCTCCTTCCCTCTCCTCCTCCTCTCTTTCTCCCTCTCTCTCCCTCTCTCTCTCTTCTATCCTCCCCCTTCCCCTCGGTATCGGTGAAGCCATTGTCTCATTATTATTGCTTTACGAAGTTGTCAACCGCCGGCCGTTGCCTGACAGCGTGCGTGCAACAGTATCTTTTACTCTTTTACTCTTTCTGCAATTTGCAACATTCCGATGAACGGCACTTTTTCCCCCTTTCGATATTGTTAGGGAGTTGTGTGTATTGGCGGAAGGGAGGGAGGAGGAGGGAGAGGGGAGGAGGGAGGAAGGGAGGAGGGAGGGGGAGGGAGAGGGGAGGGGAGGGGAGGGGAGAGGAGAGGGGAGGAGGAGAGGGAGGGGGGAGGGGAGGGGAGGGAGAAGGAGGGGAGGGGAGGGGAGGAGGGGAGGAGGGAGAGGGGAGGGGAGGGGAGGGGGAGGAGGGAGAGGAGGAGGGAGGAGGAGAAGAGAAGGAAAGGGAAGAGGAAAGGAAGGGGAATAGAAAGGTTGGAGGGAGAAAAGGGGGGAAGGAGAGGGGAGAAGGGTTAAAGTAGGTGGAGGGAAGTGTGGAAGGACAAAAAGGGGAAAAGGAAAAGGAAAAGGGAAGTGATAGGGAAACTGGGCAGGGGGAGGGAAAGGGAGGGGAGGGGAGGGGAGCGGAAGGGAAGCCAAGGAAGGGGTGGGGGTGGATAGGGAGAGGGGAGGAGGGGGAGGAGGGGGAAAGGTCATGTGTGCGGAAAAAAGTCATGAATTAAAAATACGAGAAAAGAGGGGAAGGGTGTACAGAGGGAGGGAGAGAGAGGGATGGCGAGGAGAGAGGAGAGACATAAAAACCGACAGAAAAGAAATACGTGACACGAAAGAGAAGAGCAAATGAACACACACACAAAAAAGGAAGAAAGAAAAATATAATAATAATAATTGTACTATAACTATACTATACTAATAATAATAATAATAATAATTAATAAACAAACAACGAATTAACACTACAAAAATCCACTTCCAAAATAACCCAAAACATAGATCGAAAAAACAAAAACAAACAAAACAAACAAACAAAAAGCCGCGTCCCGTTTTCTTCGAAGGAATCGCAAAAGTCAACAAAAATTCGGATCGCGTGAAGGGGTAACGACGCTAAAAAAAAAAAAAAGTAATAACGTCCGCCCCAATTACTCCTTTTGGCCCTTTGTGCTTTTCTCGCTCTTTCGTTCTTCCAAAAGAAAGTGTGGAAATGATAATGCTGATAGTGATATGATGAATGAGGATACAATAATTGATGATGATGATGATGAGGATAACAATAATGATGATAATGATGATGAGGATAATGATGAAAATTATGATATATAATAATAAAAACGAATAAAAGCTAATAACACAAAAAACAACAATAATAATGATGATGATGATGACAATAACAATAATAACAAAAAAAACAGCAAAATAAGTCGCAATAAACAATAAAACAATAACAATCAAACAAAACAACATCACTCATCCAAAATAACCAAAATAACAAACATCACACGGGGGTAATTAAACAAACAAAAAAACAATTACACGGAAAAAAATTAAACAAACCAAAAACAAACAACAACAAATAAAAACACCTCGATAATTCACAACAAAATCTAAAGCCAGATGACAAATGAAGATTGATAAGGGAGGAAAAAACAGCCAGGGAAATACCGACTGGCTGAGGACCTTTCCTTCCTTTGACGACTGACAGTCACTCATTCCGCGGCTGTCACGGGAAGGGAGGGAGGAGGGGGGAGGGGGTGGAGGGGGAATGGAGAGGGGGGTGGAAGAGGGGAGAGGGGAGAGGGGGGATGAAAGGGGGAGAGGGGAGAGGGGGGGATGAAGAGAGGGAGGAAGGGAGGGAGGGGGGGGGGATGGAGGGGAAAGGAGAGGGGGAGAGGGGGGATGGGAGGGAAGGAGGGGGGGAGGAGGGGGAAGAGGAAAGAGGTGAAGGGAAAAAAGGGAGGGGTAAGGAGAGGGAGGAGGGAGAGGAGAGGAAGGGAAGGAAGGAAGGAAGGGGATAGAAAAGAGGAGGGGTGAGAGGGGAAACGAATGGGAGAGAGGAGAAGAGAGGAAGAAAAGAGAAAAAAGCGAGAAAAAAAGAAGAGATGGGAAAAAAGAAGCGAGAGAATAATAGGGGAGGAATAGGGGGAGGGGGGGGAGGATGAGGGAAGGGCTCGGCGGACGGGCCTTAATTTCTTAATTGGCTTTGTGAGACCCCCATAAACCAGGACGACTCAAAATATGTCCACACGTCTGACACACACGATGACTTTAGCACTCTTGTGGGGAGAGGGGGAAGAGGGGAAGTGGGATGGGAAGAAGGGAGAGAGGGGAGGCGAGGGGGGAGGGAGGAGGAGAAGGGAGTGGGAGGAGGGAGAGGGGGGAAAGGTGAAGTGGAGAGAGGGGAGAGGGAGGAGAGGATAGGGGAAAGGTGAGTAGGGAGAAGGGGGGGGAAAGGTGAGTGGTGGAAGAGGGAGGAGGGGGGAGAGGGGGGAAGGTAAGTGGTAGAGGGGAGAGGGAGGAGGGAGGGAGGAGAGGGGATCAGGGGTGAGGAGGGCAGTGGGTCGACATGAGAGACGAGAAAGAAGACTCTAAAAAGCAAAATCGACAAAAAACAGTCATTTTTAATTTCTTTCTCGTTTCCAAAGAATATACACAAAACGCGCAATAAAAAAACGCCTCTCATAACCATCAAAAATCACCATCACAGAAACGACCGCCCTCCCCCCCCACCCCCCACCCCCCACCCCACCCCCTTTTATCAGAACCAAGACAATACAAATCAAAACAGATATAAAACAAGCAGAAAAAATCAGCACAATAACCTACAAAATCACACCATCAAGACACATCCCCCTCCCCACCCACCTGCCTACCCCACCACCCCCTTTTTATTCAGAAACAAGACATACAAATAAAAAGAAACGGACAAAAAACACCCATAAAATAGTCATTGCAAAGGTAAACATCGCCTCTTCCACTCAATGACGTCATTCTGAACCCTGTCAGCGAGTCAGTGTCAGCAGCGTCAGCCCGTGACAAGGATGCAAGGAGGGTGTCAAGGAGCTCGGCGACTGACAAAGGGACAGGGGAATACAGGGGAGAGGAGGAGGGGGGGGGGGAGGGAGGGAGGGGGGGAGAGAGGAGGAGGAACAGGTAAGGTGACCACAGGAGGGGGGGGGGGGAGGGGAGCGAAGGAGGAGGAGGAGAGAGGAAGAAGGGGGGAGGAAGGAGCATGGAAGAGGGACGGAGAGAGATGGAGGAGGGAGGAGGAAAGGAGGAAAGAGGAGGAGAAGAAAGAGTGTTTAGGAAAATGAGAAAGAGGAATAAATGAAAGAAAGGATTAAGAAGGAAGGAGAACGGACGAGAGAACAGAAAAAAGCAAGAAAGAACAAAAAAAGGACGAAAGAGAAATGGAAGGCGAGAATGAGGAGGGAAAGAGTAGCAGGGAAGTAAGGTTAGGTAGAGAAGAGAGGGAGGAAGGGAGGAGAAAGACACACGCGAAGTAAAGCGAAGGAAAGGTGTGAGTAAAAAGAGAGGGGATGAGGGGGAGGGAGGAAAAGAATGGGTAAATATGAAGGGAGGAAGAGTTTGGGGAAACAGGGGATTGGGTAAAAAGGGAGAAAAAGGGAGATATCGATAAAAGGAGGCAGGGAGGAGGGACTAGCAGCAGGGAGGAGCTTCGAAGAAAGAAAGAGGAAAGAGGAGAAATGAAGGAGAGGAAGACCTCGCGAAGGAAAAAAGGAAAAAAAGAAAGAAGAAGAGAGAGAGAAAGAGAGAGAGAGAGAGAGAGAGAGAGAAGAGAGAGAGAGAGAGAGAGAAGAGAGAGAGAGAGAGAGAGAGAGAGAGAGAGAGAGAGAGAGAGAGAGAGAGAGAGAGAAGAGAGAGAGAGAGAGAAGAGAGGAGGAGAGAGAGAGAGAGAGGAGAGAGAGAAAGAGAGAGAGAGAGAAGAAGAGAGAGAGAGAAGGGAGAGAAAGAGAAAAGAGAAGAAAGATGATAGAGAAAAGAGCCAGGCAGAGAGAAACAGAGAGAAGCCAGAGACAGAGAACCAAAACATACAAAAGAGAGAGCCAGAGAGAGAGAGAGAGAGAGGGGGGGGGGGGGTTGAGGTATACTAACTGGTGTTTTATGTATGTGTCGGGGGTGTTCCAGGCCAGGGACAGTAATTGGAGAGGGTACACACACTCCCCCTCACTCCCCCCCCCCTAGGCGTCACGTGGGGTCACGCTTGTCAACCTCACTAAATGCCGGCACTGCCTCCCCACTTTGGCCCTCCCTCTCTCGGGCTATCCACCTATCTATCTGTCTATAAATTTATCTGTCTGTCTGTCTATAGCTGGGATAAAATTTATCTATCTGTATGCCGATATTATCTATCTATCTATAAAGTCTAT
>NW_020870063.1:47139-52139 GCF_003789085.1 Penaeus vannamei
GTGTGTGTGTGTGTGTGTGTGTGTGTGTGTGTGTGTGTGTGTGTGTCTGTGTGTGTGTGTGTGTGTGTCTGTGTGTGTGTGTGTGTGTGTGTGTGTGTGTGTGTGTTGTGTGTGTCTGTGTGTGTGTGTGTGTGTGTGTGTGTGTGTGTGTGTGTGTGTGTGTGTGTGTGTGTGTGTGTGTGTGTGTGTGTGTCTGTGTGTGTGTGTGTGTGTGTGTGTGTGTGTGTGTGTGTCTGTGTGTGTGTGTGTGTGTGTGTGTGTGTGTGTGTGTGTGTGTGTGTGTGTGTGTGTGTGTGTGTGTGTGTGTGTGTGTGTGTGTGTGTGTGTGTGTGTGTGTGTGTGTGTGTGTGTGTGTGTGTGTGTGTGTGTGTGTGTGTGTGTGTGTGTGTGTGTGTGTGTGTGTGTGTGTGTGTGTGTGTGTGTGTGTGTCTGTGTGTGTGTGTGTGTGTGTGTGTGTGTGTGTGTGTCTGTGTGTCTGTGTGTGTGTGTGTGGTGTGTGTGTGTGTGTGTGTGTGTGTGGTGTGTGTGTGTGTGTGTGTGTGTGTGTGTGTGTGTGTGTGTGTGTGTGTGTGTGATTCCGTATCTTTCTGTGTAGATCTCTGTTTATATTATTATTATTATTATTATTATTCATCCATTTATCTATTTTTGTGTATTCTTTTTAATGTGGATTTCTTTTCGTTCGATTTTTTTTTCTAACTCTCTGTCTTCTTCTTTCTTGATTTCTCTTGTCCATTCTCTTCTCTTTTGCTTCTCTTATCCTCTGCTCTTTTTTTCCCTCTTCTTTTCTCCTGATTCTGTTTGTCTCCTCCTTTCTTTTATTATTATTATCATTATTTTATCTTTTCTCGCGTTCTCTCTTCCGCCCTTCTTCCAATCGTTCTTTTCTTCTTTCTTTATTGATCTCGCTTTTTATTCTTTCTTGATTTTCTCTGTCTATTCTCTTCTTTTGCTTCTCTTATCTCTCTTCGTTTTTTTCTCAAATTCTCTGTTTATTCTCTCTTCCTCCCTTCTTCCATTCGCTCTTTTCTTCTTTCTTTACTGATCTCGCTATTTATTCCCCTGTATTTATTTCTATAAGCTTGCCCATTGCTAAAGTAAATTATCATAATCACTTAAATAGAAAATTATCAGACACTCACAGATAAGGATAGAATGATAAGATGAGAGGAAGAAAAAAAAATGAAAGAAAAATAAAAAGAAATCACATAAATATTCCAAAGAGTTTTTCGGCATATTCGTTTTTTTTTTTGTTTTTTGCTTTTCCCTGTCATTATCATCATTATCATTATCACCATCATTATCCTTACCATTACCATTATTATCATTATCATCATTATCCTTACCATTACCATTATTATCATTATCATTATCACCATTATCCTTACCATTACCATTATTATCATTATCACCATCATTATCCTTACCATTACCATTATTATCATTATCATTATCACTATCATTATCCTTACCATTACCATTATTATCATTATCATTATCACCATCATTATCCTTACCATTACCATTATTATCATTATCATTATCACTATCATTATCCTTACCATTACCATTATTATCATTATCATTATCACTATCATTATCCTTACCATTACCATTATTATCATTATATTATCACCATCATTATCCTTACCATTACCATTATTATCATTATCATTATCACTATCATTATCCTACCATTATTATCATTATTATCATTCATTATTACCATCATTATCATATCATTATCCTTACCATTACCATTATTATCATTATCATTATCATATCATTATCCTTACCATTATTATCATTATCATTATCATTATCACTATCATTATCCTTACCATTACCATTATTATCATTATCATTATCATTATCACTATCATTATCTTACCATTACCTTATTATCATTATCTTATCATTATTATTATCACTATTATCAATATCAATATCATTATCGTTGTCATTATCATTATCATCATTATTATCAATATCATTATCATTATCATTATCAATATCATCATTATCACCATTATCATTATCTTTATTATCAATACCATCTTTACCATCATCATCATCATCACATCATAACCATAATCCTCATCATAATCATCATCCTCATCATAATCATCAAAATCATCAACATCATCAAAATCACCATCATCATTATACTCATAATCATAATCACCATCATCATCATCATAACCATAATCATAATCACCATCATCATCATCATCATCATAATCATCATCTTCATCATAATTATCAAAATCATCATCATCACCATCATCATCATAATCACCATCATCATCACAATCATCATCATAATCATAATCACCATCATCACCATAATCATCATTACCACCATAATCATCCTCCTCATCATCATCATAATCACCACCACCATCATCACCATCATCATCACCCTTTACATTTCGTTCACCAAGAATCCTACACCTAATCAGATGTCCAAAATTCCACCTCGCTTCCCTTATTATCCTTGCCTACGGTTACTCTCGCCAAGTCTCTCCTTACACGAGCTGTGATGACCAAACCATATTAAGAGTTAAATGCTAGATCAAAGAGCTATTGAAGGTCAGAGGGTTACGTAAGAGGTCCATGGAAAGAGAAAGAGAAAGAGAGAGAAGTAGGATGAGAAAGACAGAAACATAGAGAAAGAAAGAGAAAGAGAAGAGAGACAGAGAAAGAGAGAGAGGAAGACAGAGAAAGTCAGAAACACAGAAACACAGAGACAGGGGAATGGAAAGAGAACAGAACCAGTAAAAGAGAGAAACAGAGAAAGGAAGAGAGAAAGACAGACACAAAGGAAGTCAGAAAGACAGAGAAAGAGAAAGAACAGAACGAGTAAGAGAGAGACAGAGAAAGAGAGGGAGGAAGGCAGAGAAGAAAGGGAAAGAGAACAGAACCAGTAAGAGAGAGAGACAGAGAAAGAGATAGAGGAAGACAGAGAAAGTCAGAAACACAGAGACAGAGAAAGGGAAAGAGAACAGAACCAGTAAGAAAGAGAAAGAGAGAGAGGAAGACAGAGACAGAAAAATAAAGAAGAGAGAGACAGAGAAAGAGAGAGAGAGACAGAGAAGAGAAAGAGAGAGAGGAAGACAGAGACAGAAAAAGCAAACATAATCAGTAAGAGAGAGACAGAGAAAGAGAGAGAGGAAGAGAGAGACAGAGAAATGGAGAGAGGGAGGAGAGACAGAGAAAGAGAGAGGGAAAGAGAGACAGAGAAAGAGAGAGGGGAAGAGAGAGACAGAGAAAGAGAGAGGGAAGAGAGAAAGAGAGAAGAGAGAGGGGGAGAGAGACAGAGAGAGGGGAAGACAGAGACAGAAAAAGCGAACAGAATCAGTAAGAGAGACAGAGAAAGAGAGAGACAGAAAGAGAGAGAGGGGAAGAGAGAGACAGGAGAGAGGGAGAAGAGAGAGACAGAGAAAGGAAGAGAGTAGAGAGAGAGAGAGAAAGAGAGAGAGAGGGGAAGAGGGAGACAGAACCCCTCGCTCTCCAAAGGGGGTTATGAACCAAGTTTTAGCGAAAGGGGAAACAACCAAGAAGTGTCTTTCTCGGGCTTATTTCGGCTCCTTTGTGCTCTTAGCTAATTAATTTCGCATATGGGGGGGGCGGGAAGGAGAGGAGGAAGAGGGAAGGAGAAGAAGGAGGGCGAGGGGAGAGGAAGGGGGAAGGGGAAGAAGGGGAGGCGAGGGGAGAGGAAGAAGAGGGGAGGGGAGGGGGGAGGGGGAGGGGTAGGGGAGAGGAATGGAGGAGAGGAGGAGGGAAGGAGGAGGGGAATAGGGAGGAGGAGGAAGGAAGGGAGAGGAAAAAGCGGGGAAGGAGGAGAATGGGAGAGAGGAGAGGAGGAGGAAGTGAGGAAGGGACGGGGAGGGTAGGAGGAGGAGGGAGGGGAAGAGGAATAAGGGAAGATCGGAGGGGAAGGGGGAGGGAGAGGAAAGAAGAAGTGGGGGGGAGAGGAGGAGGAAAAAGGGAAAGGAGGGAAAAGGAAGAAAGATAGAAAGATCAAAGAAGGGGAGGAGCAAGCAGAAGGGGGGGGGGAGGGGAAATGGAAAGGAAAATGAGCGAAGCATAAATGGAAGAAGGAAGAAAGGGGAAGGGGAGGAGGTGAGAGAAGGAAGGGCCAAGCAAAAGGGAAAAAAAGGGACGAAGGGAAATGGAAAAACAGATAAAGGAGAGGAAGGGAGGAGGGGAGGGGAGGAAGGAAGGTGCAAGCAAAAGGAGAAGAAGGAAGAGATACGTGAAGGAGAGAAGAGATAAGGAAGATGGAGGGAGAAGGGAAAGGATAATAAAGGACCCAAGAAAGTAGGGGGAAAGAGGGAACGGCCAGAGAATCGGAAAAGAAGGAGGGAGAGGGAAGGGATAGATAAGGAAAGATAAGGAGTGGGTGAAAAGAAGAGGAAAAGTGGGGAAGAGAGAGAAGAGGAAGGGGAAGTGGGGAAGGGAGAAGAAAAGAAGAGGAAGCGTGGAATGGAGAAAGGAGGGTGAAAATGGGAGAGGGAGAGGAGACGAAGAAAAAGGGAGTGAGGAAGGGAGAGGAGAGAAGAGGAAACAGTAAAAGAGAGAGAGAGGAGGAGGGTGAAAGTTGGAGAGGGAGAGGAGAGAAAGAAGGGAGTGAGGGAGGGAGAGGGGAGATATCCAAGGAGTGAGAGGAGGTTGGGGATAGAGGAGAGAGAGGATAGGGAGGGAGTGAGAGAGGCTCTGGCGAGGGTGGGGAGGGTAAGGGAAGGGAGAGAGATAGCAAAGTTTGTTTCATTCGCTGTCCTGCAAAAAAAAAAAAAAAAAAAAAAAAAAAAAAGAGAGAGAGAGAGAGAGAGAGAGAAGAAAAAAGAAAAAAAAAAGAAAAATCTAAAAAAGGAAGTTAGATGTTTGAGTTGTTATTATCAAAGGCAAGAAAGAAGAGGATCAATCGTGCACATGGTTTAATAAGGAGGAACAGAAAACTTATGCTAAAACACATAGATGTGCCTATAGCATATACA
>NW_020870063.1:59639-62139 GCF_003789085.1 Penaeus vannamei
CAGGGAGACAACAAGAACGAGAGAAAAATGGAGGAAAATAGAAAGAAAGAAAAAAAAGATAAACAAGGAACTAGGGGAATAAAAAAAGAAAAAGAAAAAGTAAAAAAAAAAAAAAGAAAGACAGAGAAAAATAAAATAGAAAGAAGGATAGAGGGGAGAGAATTAAGAAAGGCAAAGACAAAGAGAGGGAAAGAAGGGGAAAAAACAAACACGGGAAGGGCAAAGATACACAACACAATAAAAGTCTTCACAGGAATACAAATCAGGCGGAAGGAGGAGCGGGAGGGAGAAAGAAGGGGGGGGAGAGAAGGTAAGAACATGTGGGTGGGGGGAGGGGGAGGGGAGGGGTGGGGTTAGGAAGAGAGGAGGAGGAGGGGAGAGAGGGTAGGGTTAGGAAGAGAGGACAAGGGAGAGAAGAGGGAGGAGGGGCGAGGCGAGGTTTAGGAAGAGAGGAAAAGGGAAAAAAGGGGAGGGGAAGGGAGGTTTAGGAAGAGAGAAGGAAGAAAAGAGAAGGGAGGAGGGGGAGGTTTAGGAAGAAAGAAGGGAGAGGCGAAGGGGGGAGGAAAGTTTAGGAAGAAAGAAAGAAGAAAAGAGAGGTGGGAGGGGAGGGAGAATTAAGAAGAGAAGAAAAGTGAGAGGGAGAGGGAGATTTAGGAAGAAGATAAGAGAGGGAGAGAGGGAAGGAAGGAGGTAATATTCCGTTTTAGGAAGAGAGGAGAAGGAGGGAGAAAAGAGCTTGCTGTGTAGGAGGGACGTGAGGGAAGGAAGGAGGAAGAGAGAGGTCAGGGGAGGAAGGAGGAAGAGGGAAAGAAGCAAAAGGAGGGCGGAGGGAGGGAGGTCAGAGAGGGGAGGAGGGAAGTCAGAGGGAAGGGGAGAGTCAAGCAGGGGGGGGGTTAGTGAGAGGGACAGGGAGAGGGGGGGTTAAGCTCCACGCTCCGATGCCCGATTTAGTGTGATCAGCCATAGACTTGCACAAATAGGGCTGTCTGTTCCCCTGATACGCACACACACATGTACATATAAATGCGCACATATGCTTACATGACTATACTCTGTCTGCCACTATCTCTTTGTTTCTCTTTTTCTCTCTCTATCCATTTCTACCGATCTGATTATTATTTATCTCTATTCGAACCACAACCTATCTATCTTATTATTTATCTATCTAACTTCCTATTTAATATTTTATCATATATCTATATATGTAATCATCGTTAATCTATCTCTCTATCTATCCATACACCAATATATATAATATAAATATATATATATATATATATATATATAATATATATAATATATACATAAATATATGTATATGTAATGCTATATAACATATATATATGTACACACAAACACACACACACACACACAACACACACACACACAAACACACACACACACAACCACAAACACACACACACAAAACACACACACACACACACACCACCACCACACACACACACACATATATATATATTATATATATATATATATATATTATATATATATATACATTCATCGTATCCGAATGCAGTTGGGTTCCCTGTGGCGAGCGAGGCCTGTTTACATCCGCGGCGGCAGATCGTGTCTCTTGTTCCGTCCACTAAACCCGAGATTAAGGCGTCTTGGAAGAGGCTGGGTGTTTCTGTTCGAGGTATGGATATGCGACGGTATGGCTGCATCCATTCGTTAATTTTTTTTTGTTTGTTTGTTGTTTCTTTGCGATTCGGGAAAGAGAGAAAGGAAGGGAAGGAAAGGAAAGGAATCTTAGTCGCCGAATCATCTTAATTTCCTTTTCTTTTTATTCATACTATTCTTCTCCCTTTCGCTTTCTCTCACTCCCTCTTTCTCACTCATCTTTCACTCTCTCTTCCCACTCCCACCTCTTTCTTTCCTCCCTCTATCCTACTCCTTCTCTTTCACTCCCTCTATCCCACTCCACCTCTTTCACTCCCTCTTTCCCACTCCCCTCTTTCCCTCCTCTTTCCCACTCCTCTCTCACTCTTCCTTCTCTTCCTACTCCTTCTCCCTCTCTCCCCTCTTCTTCTCCATACCATCCTCTACCCCTCTTCCACCCACCCCAACTTTCCCCACTTCCTCCTCTCTTCCCCCCCCCCCCGCCTCCCTACCTCCCTCATCCCTACTCCCCAACCCCCATCCCTATTTCTTCCCCCCAACCCTCCCTCCCTCCCTCCTACCCACTCCCTCGCCCTCCTCCCCCCCACTCCTCCTACTCTCTCGCATCCTTACCCTTCCCCCCCCCCTCACTCACTCCCCACTCCCACCCATCCCTCTCTCCTAATCCCCCCTACCTCCCCTCCCCTCCCTACCTTCCCCTCCCTCCCTTCCCCTCCCCCTCCCTAATCCCTTCCCTCCCCTAATCCCCTTCCCCTCCCCTAATCCCCTTCCCCTCCCTATCCCTCCCTCCCTTCCCCTTCCCCTCCCTAATCCCCTTCCCCTCCCTAATCCCCTTCCCCTCCCCTAATCCCCTTCCCCT
>NW_020870063.1:75656-85656 GCF_003789085.1 Penaeus vannamei
AACACGCATTGAAATAACAAATCAAATCAATTACTTTTAGATTACAGTTAATAACACTATCGTAAAATGCTTAGTTTTATTGTTTATAGATAACTCTAGCTCTGGGCTCGTAATTGTTGATTACGTTAACAAGTGCCTATTTAAAATTAACATCTTGTTTGCCACGTTCGTTAACTTAAACCAATGACAAGAACACTGTTTGCACGTTCGTTAACTAACCCTGATACTAATTAACTAACACGTCAATTAATACACGTGAAAGCATTTCCCATCATACACTAATTAACAGAAAAATTAGCTAATGATTAAATACTAACACATTAATTGCCTAATTAACTAACACACTAACCACCAAGCTCGATAATTACCTAACACAATAATTAACACAAAAATTAGCTTCGATTAATTACTATCACATTAATTGCCTAATTACGCACTAATTACCTAACACACTAATTACCAAGAGGACGCAATAACCACCAAGCCAATTCCCCGACACAATAACACTAATTAACTAACCATCGCTAATTAGCAGATTAATCAACAGGAACAAATAATGCTAATTAACACAAATGATTGACTTTCCTCTCACTTGCATCTGTCGGAGTGCGTTCCATTCCTCCCTCACTATCTTCACTATGCGACATTTTCACTGTTTTCACATTATCAATACACGTAGATCATTTCACCATTATTGCAATCTATTGGTAGCATCGATCTATCTTTTTCTATCTATCTTATCACTAAATTAATTCATCACACTATTCATCTAGTCATCATTAATTCTTCAATTATGGCAATGACTCACTATATATACATTATCACTGTTCTTCATTAGTATGCAGCTGAATAACGAATATGAATATTAAGGTAACATGATGATATTCTTCACTATCATGCCACTATTATTCACTTCATTATCATCACTAATCTCACTATTATTCACTATTCAATTCATTATCATCACTAATCTTCCCTATTTTCACGATCATTCACTTCATTATCATCATTATCTTCACTATTTTTCCCTATTATTCATTTCATTATCATCACTATTTTACACTATTATTCTCTTCATTATCATCACTATTTTCACTATCATTCACTCAATTATCATCAACTATTTTCACTATTATTCATCTTAATTATCATCACTATCTTCACTATCATTCACTTCATTATCATCACTATTCGCCATCAGTATCATCCTTAATTATATAATACTTCATAATCATCATCACCATTGTTACTGTTTTCTTCCTCATTATCATCGTCACTATCGCTATCCTCTTTATCCTCCTTCTCCCTGTCTCACATCTTCCCCAAATCATTCTCTCCCCCATCACCCTCACTCTTCCCTTCCCACACCCATACTTCCCCATCACCCACCTTCCTCCCCCCCCCTCCACATCCTCCCTCCCCCACTCCCTCCCGCCCTTCCCCACATTCTCTCCGTCCTCCCTCCCCCTCCCCCTTCCCTATCACCCATACATACCCTCCTGCCATCTCCCCCTCCCCGTCCTCCCTTCCCTCCCCTCCCCCCTCCTCCCCCTTCATCCACCCCTCCTTCCCCTCTCCCCCTCCCACTCCCTCCTCCCTACCCCCTATCACCTTCCCCTCCCCATTGCCTTCAACCTCCCCCCCCACATTCTCCCCTCCCCCTTCCTATCACCCATACTTCCCATACCTCCTGCCTCTCCCATCCCCCCACTCCCACCCCCCCCCCATCCCTCCTCTCCCCCATCACCCTCCCCATCCCTCCTCTCCCCATCTCCCCCTCCCCCTCCCTTATCACCCTCCCTCCCCCTCCCCCTCCCCCTCCTCCACTTCCCACCCCCTCCCCTTCATCCCACCCCCTCCTTCCCCCATCCCACTTCCACCCCTCCCCCATCCTCCTCCTCCCATCCCCCCCCACCCCCCACCCCATCCGGCGCGAGAGCACAACCGACTAATTATGAACAATCAGCAATCAGCCGCTTTATTGTTAAATTGATCTTCAAACAGCGGACCTGAATTCGGGGTGGGGGGGGGGTAGGGGGGATGGGGGGTGGGGGGGGGCTCCGTCGATGGGGTGGGTGGGTGGGGTGGGGGGGAAGTGGGGGATGAACGAAAATAAATGAATGAAATAGGGAAGGAGAGGGAATGGAAGGAATAAATAGATTAAAGGAAAATGGGTTACATCGACCGGCGGGGGTAGGGGTGGGGGATGAACAAAAATAAATGAATGAAATAGGGAAGAAGAGGGAATGGAGGATAAATAGATTAAAGGAAAATGGGTTACATCGATTGATCTGGGGGGGAGGGGGAAGGGGGGGAGAGGACTGAACGAAAATAAATGAATAAAATAGCCAAATGGAGTAAGAAGAAATAAAGGATAAATAGGTTAAAGGAAAATGAATAAAATAGCCATAGGAAAAATCAAATGAAATAAATAAAAAATAGCCAAAGGAGATAAAATGGAATAAAGGATAAATAGATTTAAGGAAAATGAATAAAATAGCCAAAGGAAATGAAATGAAATAAAGGATAGAAAGATTAAAGGAAAATTAATAAAATAGAGAAAGGAAAACCAAATGAAAATAAATAAAATAGCTAAAGGAAATGAAATTGAATAACGAATAAATGATCGAATGAGAAATAAACAAAATAGCCAAAGGAAATTAAATGAAAAAAGGATAAATAGATCAAATGGAAATGAATAAAACAGCGAAAGGAAAATAGCCAAAGGAAATGAAATAAAGGATAAATGATTGAATGAAAATGAATGAAACAGCCAATGGAAATGAATTGAAATAAAGGATAAACAGATAAAATGAAAATAAATAAAATACCCAAAGGAAATAAAATGAAATAAACGATAAATAGATCAAGTGAATATAACAAAATATAATTAATATAGTAAAATAAATAAATGAATACATAAAATAAAAAATATACATATATAATAGAATATATAAAAAGAATGAATGAACAAAAAATAAATAGAATTAAAAAATATAACATAAAAAAATAATATAACCAAAACAGACATAAGTAAAAAAAGAGAGAAAAAAGGAAAAAAAATAGTGATGTAATTTCTTTTTTTCCTTTTTTCTTTTTTTATGGTGTGATATGCGAGGATCGTGAGGTTAATCAGAAACCAGTTACGGAAACAATTATTGATAAATATGAGAAGAAGGGGGAGGGATAACGGTGGAATAATGTGAAAGCAAGAGGAGAATCTGGAAGAGAGAGATAGAGATAGAGAAAGAGAAGAAGAGGAGAGAAGAGAGAGAGAGAGAGAGAGAGAGAGGAGAGAGAGAGAGAGAGAGAGAGAGAGAGAGAGAGAGAGAGAGAGAGAGAGAGAGAGAGAGGAAGAGAAAGAGACCGACAGACATACAGACAATAGAGAAATAGATAAGAAGAAGAAAAAGAACAGCAAAAAGGAAAAGACAGAAAAGACAAACAAAGAAAGCGAGAGACAACAGACGAGAGAGAGACGCGGAGCGAGAGGAGAGAGAGAGAGAGAGAGAGAGAGAGAGAGAGAGAGAGAAGAGAGAGAGAGAGAGAGAGAGAGAGAGAGAGAGAGAAAGAGGAGAAAGAGAAAGAGAAAGAGAAAGAGGAAAGAGAAATAGAAGAAAGGAGAAAGAGAAAGAGAAAGAGAAGAGAGAGAGAGAGAGGAAGAGAAAGAGACACAGACAGAACAAACAAGAGAAAAGCGAGAGACACAGAACGAGGAGAAGAGATGCCGGGAGCGGAAGAGAGAGAGCGAGAGAGAGAGAGAGAGAGAGAGAGAGAGAGAGAGAGAGAGAGAGAGAGAGAGAGAGAGAGAGAGAGAGAGAGAGAGAGAGAGAGAGAGAGAGAGAGAGGAGAGAGAGAGAAGAGAGAGAGAAGCGAGAGAGAAGAAGAGAGAGAGAGAGAGAGAGAGAGAGAGAGAGAGAGAGAGAGAGAGAGAGAGAAGAGAGAGAGAGAGAGAGAGAAGAGAGAGAGAGAGAGAGAGAGCGAGAGCGCGCGAGAGAGAGAGAGAGAGAGAGAGAGAGAGAGAGAGAGAGAGAGAGAGAGAGAGAGAGAGAGAAGAGAGAGAGCGAGAGGCGAGAGGCGAGAGCGAGAGAGAGAGAGAGAGGAAAGAGAAAAGAGAAAGAGAAAGAGAAGAGAGGAAAGAGAAAGAAGAAAGAGAGAGAAGAAGAGAAAGAGAGAGAGAGAGAGGAGAGAAGAGAAAGAAAGAGAAGAGAGAAAGAAGAAAGAAGAAAGAGAAGAGAAAGAGAGAGAGAAAGAGAGAGGAGCGAGGAGAGAGAGCGCGAAGCGAGGGAGAGAGAGAGAGGTTTCGCAACGGCGGTCGCGACCAATTTTCATAAATTTGAACGGCCGATGTCCGTCCAAAATGACTGGGTTTAGAATTTCGTTTTAATTCGACGAACAGCGAGAGGCGGATATGTCAGTCCGCTCTCTGGCTCGTTTCGGGATCGAGAAATGTGTCTGCGGCTCTCTCTCTCTTTCTCTCTCTTATTCGTCTTTCTCGGTTCTTTCCTTTGTCTCTGTGGCTCTCTCTCTACGTCTTATTCGTCTTTTCCTTTTCAATTTTTCTCTCTGTCTGTTTTTCTTCTCTCGTCTGGTGGTCTGAGTGGCTCTCTTTTCCGTCGATCTCTCTTCTCTCTAATTCGTCTTTCCTCTTCTTCATTTTTCTTATCTGTTTCTTGTTCTCTTTCCTTTCGGTCGTGACTGCGGCTCTCTATTCTCTCCATCTTATTCGTCTTTCTCTTCTTTGTCTTGTCTTTTTCCGCATTTTTCGTTTCTTCCTTCCTTTGTTTTTTTGTCTTTTCTTTTCGTCTGTGACTCGTGGGCTCTCTCTCTCCTCTCCTCTTATTCGTCTTTCCTCTTCTTCTTTTCTTTGTTTCTTTCTTCTCTTTTCCTTTCTTTCGTCTGTGCCCTGGTGGCTCTCTCTTCTCTCTCTCTTCATTTTTTCTCTCTCTCTCTCTTGGGCTTCTCTTCTTCCTTTTCTCTTTCTGTTTCTTTTGCCTCTGCTTTTCTTTCCGGCTGTGTCTGCGGCTCTCTCCCTCATTCCTCTTGCTTTCTGTTCTTCCTCTTCTCTTTCTCTTCCATCTTTCCTTTCTCTCTTTTCGTCTGTCTTTGGCTCTTCTCTCTCTCTCCTCTTGGCTTTCTCTCTTCCTTTTCCTCCTCTGTCTCTTCTCTCTCTCTTTCCCTTCCTTGGCTTTCTCTTCTTCCTCTTTCTGCTTTCTGTTTCTCTTCTCTCCTTTTCGTTCTGGTGTCTGTGGCTCTCTTCATTCTTCTCTCTCTTGAGCTTCTCTGTTTCTGTTCTCTTCCTTTCTCTTTCTGGTTTCTCTTGCCTCTTTCGTCTTGTGTACTGCGGCTGCTCTCTCTCTCTTCTTGGCTTTCTCTTCTTCTTTTCTTCTGGCCTCTCTCTTCTCTTCTGTCTTTCTCTTCTTCTCATTTTGTCTTGTTTTCTTGTATCTTTCTTTCCGTCTGTGACTGTGGCTATCTCCTCTTTCTTGGCTTTTCTCGGTTCTTCATTACATTATTTTTTTCTCTCGTCTCTCTTGGCTTTTCGTCTTCTCCTTTTCTCTTTGCTGTTTCTCTCTCCTCTTTCGTCCTGTGTCTGTGGCTTTCTCTCTCTCTCTTGGCTTTCTCTTCTTCCTTTTCTCTGTCTCTTCTCTGTCTCTCTATTGTCTTTCTCTTCTTCATTTTCTCTTTCTGTTTCTTTTCTCTCTTTCGGCTGTGTCTGCGGCTCTCTCTCATTCTCTTGGCTTTCTCTTCTTCCTTTTCTCTTTCTCTTCCTCTTCTCTCTTTCGTCTGGTCCTTTGGCTATCGCTCTCTCTTATTTGTCTTTCGTTTTCTTCATTTTTTCATTCTGTTTTCCCTTCTCTCGTCTGTGACTATGGCTCTCTCCTCTCCTCTCTCTCTCTCTTGGCTTTAATCTTTTTTCCTTTTTTCTTTCCTCTTCCTCTTCTCTCTTTCGTCTGGTCCTTTGGCTATCGCTCTCTCTCTCTTATTTTTGTCTTTCGTTTTCTTTATTTTCTCAATTCTTGTTCTCTTCTCTTTCTCTTCAAATAATCAGCGTCATAAATGATAACAACATTATTAATTGTAACGTCCATTCCAATATTCATTCAATAACATTTATTATAACTTTCAAATCAACAATATTCATTCCAAGAGAAGGCACGCACAAATATAACATATATATAATAATCTTAATAATAATAACAATATTTATTCAATATTCATTCAAGACAAGGCACAAATTAATATACAAATAAAAAATAATCATAATAATAACAACAATATCATTAAAACTTCATTCAATATTCATTCTAAGACAAGGCACAAATAAACATATATACAAAATAAATCATGATAATAACAATATTCATTTTAAGTCAAGGCACAGACAAATACACACACATATATATAATAATCAGACTAATTAAAAGCAATATTCATTCCAACGCTGTGTTAAAATCACCGTGGATCGAAGATCGAAATACGCGCGGTTTTATTTTCCCCGGGAAAGATATGTCTCGTGACGTCATTCCTAAACTTGCCAGAGGTACGATGTTAACTTTAATTTAAAACGCAGTGAATGTTATGAATCAAATGCATAATATAATGTAAGAACGTAATAAAAATTATATAATGAATTATTTAATATAATAACCTAATGAATTATTAATATAATTGAATAATGTAGTGAAGGATACAATAAAATAACGCAAGGAATGATAAAGCGGAATATTCCAATTGATGATAATATGGAATAACGTAATGGATAATGAAATGGAATAACGCAGTGTATAATATTATGGAATTACGTAATAAACAATATAATGGAATAATATAATGAATATAATGTAATAACACAATGAATAATATAATAGAATATCGCAAAAATATAACAGAACAACGCAACGAATAATAAAACGGAATCAGATAATGGTAATAATAAATATAATAATAATAATAATAATAATAATCAATAATAATAATATAATAATCAGATAAAATAATAATCAGATAATGAGATAAGAATTATCTAACACTAGACAGACAGAGAAAGTGAGAACCTTGCGGAGTGAGAGAAACAGAAAGAGAAGAGAGGAAAGGTAAAAAAGAATAAAAAAAAGAAAGATAGAGATAGAAGAGAAAGAGATGAAACAGCCAAACGGAGGAAGTGACAGATAATTATCTATACATCTATATAGAACGAAATGAATGATATACAAGCACCAGGCACGGATATTATCGCTCACTAAGCAAAAAAAAAACTCCGAGAGAGAGAAAGAGAGAGAGAGAGAGACGGAGAGAAAGAGAGAGAAATTGCATACACATGTCCCAATTCACAGATCAAACACCATAACGCAATAATCAAATATAATCACACATAATAAAAACTACAACTATTCATCACAAACATAATTATACAGTGCACTGTTATCAGTGGCTTATCTATCACTGTGTTTTCACTCTCCCATTATTCATCACACATAATTATACAGTGCACCGTTATCAGTAGCTTATCTATCACTATCTTTTCATCTCCCTATATTCATCACACATATTATACAATGTACTGTTATCAGTGCGCTTATCTAATCACTGTATTTTCATCTCCACTATTCATCACACATAATTATACAGTGCACCGTTATCAGTAGCTTATCAAGTATCTCACTGTATTTTCATCTCCCACTATTCATCACACATAATTATAACAGTGCAACCGTTATCAGTAGCTTATCAAGTATCTCACTGTATACTCACAATACATGTAGACTTCGTTTTGCTTTTAAGTGAGAGCCATTACGTGTCACCTTTCCATTATTAAGGATCAAGAGAACTTGCAAATGTTGCATGCTGCTCTTTTGCCTCGAAAGTCTCTGTAATGCCTGCTAATGTTGCAATTGCTACTATTCTGTTGTGCTATTTCTGTGCTAAATGGTGTTGCTATTTATCGTAATTGTTATTGTAGTTTTGTGTTAAGTTATCATTATCATTATTATCATTATCATCATTATCAGTATCATTGTCTATATCAGTATTGCTATCATTATTATCATTATTATTATTATTATTGTCATTATTATTATTATTATTAAAATCAATATCAATATTATCATTATCATCATTATCTTTATCCTTCTTTATCATCATCTTTCTTATCCTTGCCATTATCATCATTATGATCATTATCATTATCGCTTTTATCCATACAATCATTAACATTACAGCCATCATCATCATCACTATCATTATCACTATCATTCCTATAACTATACTACCGAAACCATGATAATAAGTATTATCATTATCATCATAATCACTATTATTACTATCAACACACTATCATAATCATCATTGTTGATACTGTTATCATCGTCATTATTATCAGTCGTTATCATTATCATCAGTATTAATGTTATTGTTATCGTTGTTATTGTTATGGCTACTAATGTTATAATGATTATTATTATCTTTATTATCATTACTATCATTATGAACAATATCAACAATTTTGATATCAGTAAAAAACATTTATAAAGCCTTTTTTTTATCATTATTTTGCGAATTAAAAAAAAAAAAAACAGGAAATCCTTGAATGAGAAACACAAAACCCGAAATAAAAATTCAGTGTTCAAAGTTGTTTCCTTAAGTCTGTTTTTATTACTTCATACAACGTGATTCTTGCTTTATGTCCATTGCGTGACCTCTTCTCCATTACCCTTCGTCTCTTTTCTCTTTGTTTTGATCCCATTCGTCCTTTTCTTCCCCCCGTTTCAATCCTCTTATCATCCTTATTCCCCCTAATCATCTATTATTCCATCCCCCACCATCTAACCAACTATCGAACCGCATTTAAAAACCACAAAAAAAAAAATCCCCCAAAATAGTCCTCTAAACAGACGAGCTTCACTGAACGAAAACCCGGAGCGAAAAATTATGGAAGACGGACGCTAATGAATGGGATATTTCGAGGGTGCTCCGCCAGCTTCTATAGAGGAAATTGGACCATAATGTCTGCTGTGTGTCTCATGTCGGGGGAAATTTGTTAGACGCGGCGTATGTGGTGCTGGCGAAGAAAGGGGGGGGGGGAAGGGAGAGGGAGAGGAGAGGGAGGAGGGGTGAGGGGGAGAGAAGGGAGAGGGAGGAGTGTAAGAGGGGAGGGGGAGAGGGAGGGAGAAGGGAGAGGGAGGGGAGAGGGTGAGGGAGTAAGTACAAGAGGGGGCAGAGGGAGGGCGTGTAAGAGGGGAGGGGGAGGGGAGAAGGGAGAGGGAGGGGGAAGTTTAATAGGGAGGGGGGAGGGAGAGGGAGGGAAGGGAGCGTAAGAGGGTAGGGGGAGGGGAGTGAGAGGGAGGGGAGAAGGGAGAGGGAGGGAGAGGGATGGGGAGGGAGGGAAGGAGAGCGGGGGAGTGTAAGAGGGGAGGGGGAAGGGAGAGGGGAGGGATGTGCTGTATCTCTGTAGAGAGAGAGAGAGATTTGGGGACTTGTAGAGACAGAGGGGTTAGGCGAGAGGAGAGAGAGATAAGGATGGGGGAAAGGAGAGAGAGAGAGAAAGGAGAAGGCGGATAGGGAAGAGAGAGAGAGAGATAAGGATGGAGGGAAAGGAGAGAGAGAGAGAAAGAGAAGGATAGGGGAAGAGCGAGAGAGAGAGAGGAGAGAGGAGAGGGGGAAGAGAGGAGAGAGAGAGCGATAAGGGAAGAGGAGAGAGAGAGAGGATAGAAGAGAGAGAAGAGAGAAGGACAGGGGAAGAGAGAGAGAGAGAGAGAGAGAAGGACAAGAGAGAGAGAGAGAGAGAGAAAAAAAAAGGACAGGGGAAGAGAAGAGAGAGAGGAGAAGGATAGGGGAGAGAAAGAGAGAGAAAGATGGCTTTGGGAAGGGAGAGGGAGAGGGATCAGAGGAGGGGAAAGGATAGAGAGAGGGAATTAAAGGAAAGGAAAGAGAGAGGGATGAGGGAGAAGAAAGAGAAAAAAAGGGGTGATAGGAAGAGATAAGGAGAAAGGAGAGAGAG
>NW_020870063.1:93959-98959 GCF_003789085.1 Penaeus vannamei
TTACACACATGAGTTTCCGAATGTCTTGATCCATTTAAATTTCAGTCGATTACCTCTTAGTACATCGATCGCGGTCATTTCAGATCAGCTTAAAATTAGCGAGTGGTTAGCGAGTGACAGGAGACAGGAGGAACTTATGATGACTTAATTGTATCCAATGCTCTCGTGGTCATAGGGCCAAGACTGCAGACGAGCAATGGGTTGGTGTTTTAGCTGAAAGGGGGTTTGCTGCAGAAGGGAGTGAAAATGAATCTTTTTTATGTAAAGATTTTCCTGAACTGAACCATTGCACGTCCCATGGACCCATTACCCTTACACACATGATGGGTCTCCGGGCAAACCAAACAATATCATTGTTTATGGTAAAAAATATCAATAATTTTGTTATTCTGTAATCGGGGCTATAACTGTAAAGTCATATGCATTACAATGGCTGAATATATATGGGTAAAAGGAAGGGTTGACCACTCACGCATCTAACTGAGCAGTTTTCACTGCACAGTCAGCCTAGTCGTTATGACCCTAGGACGTCGTTTACACCATCCCTACTGGACTGCTACATTTTTTTTTTTTTTTAATATGGACTATGGCCTACAAAATTGACTAAAAACTGTATCTAATTTGATTGTTCTGATCAATTGCAAATTTAAGATACTGATGATGGTAGTGGACAACTAGTGGACTGCACTGCAGTCACTGCAGGCAGAGGGAGGGTGTTCCGCCTACGACGAGTATATGTTTTGGCAGAAGCTCCACCATAAACCATACTAGTATAAAAAAAAATCATAGTAGTATAATTTTTTTTTACAAAGACAGGCTCAGAGATTGGATCATAGGTAATAATAATAATAATCAGTGTGCCAGTGTTTTCATATTTTTTCATGCTAGCGGAATTCATGGTCGAGCTTCTTTAGTTATGTTCAAAAGAAGGACAGGTAGGTGATGAACATGAAACTATACAAAGGATTTAACAAGGGCACACTACATGATTGAACATATAGTAATAATGATAACAATAATAATCTATATTAAAAGAGAGAGTGAGAAACGTTTTCGTCATCTATGCTGTCGCTGGCAAATTGCAAATTGGGACAATCACTATAGTTGCACTGCAGTTAATGTAGGACGGTTTTGCGAGGGAGCTCTGGATCAGTTTGCACTTGCCAGTGCTGTGTTGTGTGTGTGTGTGTGAGTGAACTCTTTCTTTCTCCCCCTGTCTCTCTCTTCTCTCCTTCTCTCTCTATCTTTCTCTAACTTTCTCCATCTCTCTCTATCCGTTGCCTGTGCAGCTTCAGGACTATATTAATTTGTGTGTGATGTGATCGATTGAGTTGTCGTAGTCGGATCGGGGGGTGGGGTTAGTGGGCTGTTCAAGGGGGGGGGGAAGGGGGGCTCGCCCCTGAGTGTGCTAATAGTAATGATGATAATAGTAATAATAATAATAGCAATAATAATAATAATGATAATAATAATAAGAGAGCTGATAATAATAATAACAATAACAACAACAATAATAATAATAATAAGAAGAATACTATTAATAATAATAATAATAGTAATAATAATAACAGTAATAATAATAATAGTAATAATAATAAAGTAATAATAAAATATAATAATAATATAATAATAATAATAATATAATAATAATAATAATAATAATAATAATAATAATAATTAAACAATCCTGACCGATGTTGAGAAATATTCCGTATCATTAGGGTCCTTTCCTATGCTGGAGAGAAAAAGAATACAGACATAGAAAGAGGGTGAGAGACTGAGAGAAAGAGAGAGAAAAAAAATAGAGAGAGAGAGGAGAAAGAGAAAGAGACAGAAAGATCTCTGCATGATGGGGAATATTTTCCATAGCGTAATACATGATAATAAAGAATAATAATATATGATAAAGAAAATAACAATGATAATAATATTAAAGATGATAATGATAATGATAATAGCTAGCCTACCCAGGGGCGTACTCCCAAGCAAATAATTTTTAAAAAACTCTATCGCCCCCTCTCCGACCCACCTACATCCCACCCCCATCCTACCACCACAACTCAACCAACTCACACGTAAACAGCTGCTGAGGCGACGGACAGATAAGAATTTAAATTTTGACATGTTGCCAAAACGCTCAGAAGTCGCCTACCCAAGAAAACATGCAGCTATATAAGTTTTTGAACGAGTGGCTAACCATCTCTATATTTCCGTTCTCGAGATATTTTGTTTCTAAATTTGTCATACCTCTATATGTGTATGTATGTATGTATTTATGTATATACGTCCCAGTAACGGTCGGATGGACCCGCATTGTATCTCGGCTTCTCTTGGGCTGATTCCAATGAAACGCTACTCTTGAACACTTTTCTAGAAGCCTCAAAAACCGCTAATCGGCATAAACGTGTATCTGCACTGGCCCGCCTTCAGATGGAAGTTCTTGGATCTGACTTCGTAGGTTATTGTTATATGGCTATTCTTTGGGAGTGGATAGTGTTAGTTCGAGTTGATTTAAGTTGATTGGATGAGTTTCAGGGGAAGGGGGAAGGAGGTTTGGGTTATGGGTCCCCGGGCACTGGCCAGTGCAGTGATATATATATATATATATATATATATATATATATATATATATATATAATAATATATAATATATATATATATATGTGTGTGTGTGTGTGTGTGTGTGTTTGTGTTCCTATATATGTGTATCTATGGAATTATCTATCTATCTATCTATCTCTCTCTCTCTCTCTCTATATATATATAATATATATATATATATATATATATATATATAATATATAACATATGCATATATAGATAGGTTGATAGAAAGATTGAGAGAGAGAGAGGAAGAGATTCACATATATACATATTTAATTATATGCATGTATAGATTTGTAAATATGTATAATATATACAGAAATATATATATTATATATATATATAATATATATAATATATATATACATATATATACATGTAATAATTATATATATATATATATTATATATATATATATATATATATAATATATAATATGTATATATATATATATGTATATGTATATATATATATATTATATATATATATATATATATATATATATATATATATATATATAATGGGTAGGTGCTTCATGCACAGTGTGATGTGAAATGCATGTTTGGTACTCTAGTGCCGTGTCACACTAGCACTTTTTCCGTCAGTTTTCTTACAATTTTATTTAACATAAATACAAACATTTTCGAATATAACTCTTGATTTGACTATGCTTGGCTGAAAAAGTTGACGTTAAAATTTTCAGACTGAAACAATCATTATCGTCTGACTGGAAGATCGAGAACTTTCAGAAAATTGTAAAAAAAAAAGAAAAAAAAATTGATGGAAAAAGTGCTAGTGTGACACTACCTTTAGTGTTAAGTGCTTGCTGTCACCGCTGGCTAGACTAGTGCAAAAAAGGGAGCAGCTCTGCATAAGCCTCCCCCTGCCAGTGCATAGCCTCTCCTCCATCGAGGCTTCCGCAGTGCTCCTTGTGGCCTCCCATGGAAACTGGGTACCTTGCGGTCCCAGGTTAAACTGTGGGGGATTTCAGAGCAGCAGGAGGCCCCAGAGGTTCAGGGTCATGGCCCACCGGCGTGTGGACACGCCCTAGCCCTGTACCAACTTCTGCCCTTAAACCTCCCTGGGGTTAATGGGAGGCTAGGGGGAGGTGGGCCTTGCCAGTCCTCCTCCCCACAGATATAACCAATCAGCAGTGCTTTATATAAAAGGAAAGGCTGGGAGGAGGGGAAAAGACCCTCCCACCCAGCAAGACAGACTGTGGGCCCTGTTGGGAGGGCAGCTGCTGGAGCGCAGGCTGGGATCGGGAACTACTCGTCCTGCCTGCGTTCTGGCAGCTGCCAGCCCGGAGTGAAGTTTCTGGGGGAAAGCCCTAGGGAACCCCAAAGGTGGATGATGGGCCTGCAACCCACCACCCCCTTTTATATGGGGCAGCGTCGGTGGGGGTGGCAAAGGTGGCTTCCACCCGGAGTAACTGCCCGAGGGTGAACCTCAGGCGGGAAGTCAGGGTGGGGGCTAGGAACATCCGTTCTTTGCATCAGGATAATCGGTTACCTCTACTATCGAGGGAATTGGGGAGGCTGAGAGTTGAGGTGGCTGCTGTCTCAGAGGTGAGGAGACCTCGCAGCGGCATGACCAGTAGGTGGCTATACCTATTACTGGTCGGGCCGCAGCGACGACCACCATCTCCAGGGAGTAGCCATTGCCATCTCCAGCAGACTCCAGCCCTCTTCAGTGGAGGTTACTCCTGTCAATGAGCGTATAATGGTATTGAGACTGAAGCTAGCATTTGGTTTCATATCTCTTATTGCTGTGTATGCTCCTACCAATGTTTGTAAACTTAACGAGAAGAGATATTCTACACCAAACTTGCATCTGTAGCAGATAGTTGTCCCTGGCGAGATATTCGAATTTTTCTGGGTGACTTAAATGCAGTATCTGGCTGTGATCGAGCTGGATATGAGATGTCTGTCGGTCTCCATGGCTCAGGAGCTGATGCCGGTAGTGAGAATAGCCTCCTTTTCTGGGATTTCCTAGGTCCCAGATATTGAGGATTTTTGGCTTGTTGGAGGATCCTCCAGAACTGCAAGGTGTATAGGAGTGCTGTGTTCTGTGGTACGAAGCAATGATTGGTTGCGGCTACCCTCCGATCCACTTCAAAACTCCCCAGCGGCCCAATGATCACCCTAGGTGTTTCATTTGGACAGGCTGAGGCAATCTCTGGTCGTTTCACAATGCTCGACAATCTGACAAACCCTGTTCTTCTGTGAGACACCTTCAAGTGCGAAACACTTGATGCAGCTCAAGAGACGATTGGTGAACGCCCGAGAGCAATACAGAATTTCATCTTATAGGAGACACTGAAAGCCACAGATGCTTGTCGTGTGGCTCATCTGATGGGATCGGTTATTGCATGTGCGCAGAACTCGGTCTCTGTT
>NW_020870063.1:103959-116459 GCF_003789085.1 Penaeus vannamei
CCCCGTTCTAGTACTACGTGGGATTGAGTGTGTTTTAGAATATACTGATTATGTATTTATAATTGTATATATTATATTAATTAATATATATTATATATATTAGTAATTATTATATTATTATATATATATACATTCATATATATTATTTATACATATATATTAATATATATAGTTATTATATATATATATTTATATATATGTAATATTTTATTATATATATATTTAATTTATATTTTATAATTTATATATTATTTCTTAAATCATAATTATACATTAATATTATTATATATCACGATATATAGGTATATTATATACATTATAATATTATGTATGAATAATATATTTATCTACTATATTATATATATATTAGATTGTATTTAATATTTAATAATGTGTGTGTATGATAATAATACATAATTATAAATACTAAATTATATATTATATTTATTATTTCATAAATATATTACTAAGTAAATATGAGATATAGCATCTGTAATATACATTATATATTAGTGTTATAATGTTATATAATTATATAATTATTTATATTAATATATATTATAATAGTAATACTATATATGTTTGTGTTTATTAATTATATATGCATTATATCCTATATATGTATTATTTTTTTATAGAAGTTAATGTTATGCATTATATAGATTTTTATATATATATATTAAGGTAATTAAATTATATATTATATAAGTAATACTTATAATAAATATATATAGAATTACAATATTTATGAATTTATGTTTATAATTAATAATTATTTTTATTGATTATTAAATTAGTAATAAATAGATATATAGGTAATATATAGAAATTATATTATAGTTTAAATAATTATATTATACTATATATTGTGAAAATATTGTTTTATTTTGTTTATTTTTATTTTTTTTTTTGTTATTTTTGTTATGATATATGCAGTATATATGATAGTAGATATGCATACTATATGAATAGTAGGTTAAAGACTATAGTAGATTATACGTGTATAGTAGTACAAAGATATAATAGGTGTAATATAATAGTAATATATATATACTTATATAAATAGTATTAGATATATATGTGTGTGTCTTTGTGTGAGAGGTGGTGGTGTGTATAAAATTTATTCTGGATAATTATATATGTAGTATATATATATATAAAGATTATACCTATTATTAAGATTTTAAGGGTAATATACTTAGATATAGTAAGTATATAGATTATAGTATAATATATTATATATAGTATATAAATAAGTATATACTATATTATACATATAATTATGTACAAAGACGTATACACATTGATCTATACGATAATGTAGTAGATACATATACTATATTATATATATTTATATAACTATATATATATAATCTAATATTATTAACAGCATATATTAATATATATTTTATTTATTGTATATATATATTATAATATTATGAATATATTAGATATATAATATAATATAGAGATGATGGGTGTGTGAGTGGTGATGGTGTGTGTATTTGTGGTGGTCGTGTATCAGATATAATGAGGTAAGACGGATGTTACGTATTATAATAATATATAATAGTAATATATATGATACTATATATATATAATAATTACTATACTAGAAATTATATAATGTATATGTACTGTTATAATATATAGAAGTATATATATATACTATAGTATACTAGAAGTAATATATAGTAATGTATATTATTATATAGATATATTATATACGATATATCAATATTATATTATAGTATATTGCTATGATATATAGTATACACACACCACACACACACAGACGCAACACACCAACACCACACACCACACACACACACACACACATATATTTATATCTATTAATAGTACTATATATAATATATAGAGTAAGATATATAAGGTGTTAATATAATATATGAGTATATAAATACAATATGAGAATTTATTGTATATATACATACTCATAAATATATATAAATTTATAATATATATATATACTCTATAATAGAGATATATATATACATATACTGTTATCATATTATATAGTGTAGATAATATATTTATTATATAATATACTGTGTGTGTCGTGTGTGTGTGTGTTGGTGTGTGGTGTGTGTGTGTGTGTGTGTGTGTAAAATGATTAATATATATGGATATTTGTGTGTACTGTAGAATATATATATATATATATATATATAATATATTATAATATATTATATATATATTATATATACACTATATCTATGTACTATTTCAATATATATTTACATATATATACGCATTCAAAAATAATGATATATGTATCAATATATATATAATTATATAATATATAATATATATCGTATATAATAGTTAGAGATTATATATATTTATTCTTATATAATTACGTAGAGGAATATTTTTGCTATTATAACAATTTTCTTTATTTCTATTTATTCTAATCATTTTTGTACCATTGTCATATTAAATTTCTTCACATGCCATTTTTATTTATATGTAGGCCTATTTTTACAGCATTTACTGTACCATTAAATTTTGTGGTAGCATAACCTAAAGGTCTTTAAAGCTGGTGGCGCTGGGAATGAATTCATTCTTTGTTGTGTGCCTATTATCATAACGGTCATAGAAAAACATCTTACCCTAAATAATTATATATTTGATAAATATATATATTCCTAATATACTATTCATAATATATTATATATATTCATTATATATTTGATATATCATATATCTAATAAAATTCAGTAATATTTAGTCCAGCATTTCGTGTGGGCCGGACAGGGACGCACAAAGGGCCGGGTGTGGCCTACGGGCTGTAGTTTTGCCAGGTCTGTGTTAACTGTACCATGAATCCGGCGTAGGGACTTTGTTACAAATGTATCGAGACGTAGCTCCAAGCATCCAGGTTTCGCTTCCATATAGCAAAACTGGCAATATCAAGGCCTTGAAGGCATGTAACTTAGTCCTTCTGCATAGATACCGACACTTCCAAATACTTATTGACTGAGTTCATGGCTCTTCTGCTGCCAACCATCCTTCTACTGGAGGGGTCTACCTGGTCTGACAGCCCAGACATGAACTGGCACTACCAAGGTATGTAAAGCGTCTTCTGTTTGATGTGGCGTGTATGCGATTGACAGGTTTCTCCTTAGTGAGCCCCCAAAACTCTGAATCTTGGGCAAGGTCACGGTTGTGGCTTTGAAAGTTGCCCAATTGTGTGAGTCCACAGCTGACTTTGGAAAAATAGGTGTCTGCCTAATCATTCCAAGTGTCCGTGCAAGTTGTTAAAACAAATGTTTGGTGCTAAGGACGCAGGCCGTATNCGTTATTTCTTATCCTTTCCCACGATCGTACCTCTCTTTTTCTCTAATTTACCTTCCCCTTTGGTCTAGCGCGTGCGCGCTCCTCCCCATTAGTACAAAAAAAAGGAAAAAAAACCTTCGAACAAAGCTACAAACACGGCAAGAAAAAGAAAATGAATAAAGAAAAAAGGAAAATAATCTACGGTCTTAACTTCCTGCAAACTTTCCAAATAAAAGGTAAAATCACGGATGAGGTATTGCGAGGCTCAATATATATACTGTACTCACGTGGCGAAAGTAAGGCGGCGGGAATTACGTCGACTCAGCTGATGGCAAGTAGCGGCAACGGACTTAAGCTGAATGGTGGACGTGAATGCCACTTGGGTCAGCGCGCTTACTTGGAGCGGTGAGAATTGTGCCGTTTATGGTGACTGTGGATTCTGCTAGGTTCGATCTCATGAGGAGGTGATCGTGGTGGTCGATTGTGGCTCCGTAAGATGGATAATTATGGCTACGTAAGACCACTGATGAGCACGACGATGGTGAAAGTAATGATAAAAAGACACCTACGAATCGATACAAGCAAAACGACCATCTAATATGGAAAACTGATAGAAAAACGATAACACATTGACATTAGTATAGCCAGAAAATAACCAATAATAATTCACTTAAAACAAAATGAGAGAAAATATAGGGATAACTGGATAAACAACATATTTTAATATTGGGAGTAATAATGAAAATAGTAAGACACAACGAATATGACTAAAACGCAAAATGATATAAACAATTACAATTAAAATAATAGGTAAAAAACAATGAATTATAATATACTCTATCAATTTATTAGAGGCGAAGATAGCGGTTATCTAGGAAAACTATTGATAATACTTATGCAAAGGATCATAATCCGCGATATAAAACTGATAAATAATAATCACCATTGATCTCTGTAAAAAGTATAAGCAGTATGGAGTAACGTGGTAACAAAATCGTAAGTATATGATGTTATTTTGTGGATACTTATCGGTAGAGAGACAAATATATATAGGACCATAGGTGGTGTTGTGATAATCAGAGATTATTATTACTGGCTGCTACTATCATAGGTATATCATTAGTACGCGCTTCGGTTCTTGCTCAGTCATCCGCCACATTGTGTATAGCTTTTTTTTATGATAACAAATCAGAGTGAATAGTGAATACTGAAGTAACATACTACATAATGAGAGGAGAATGAACTACTAGAGATCATCATTGTATGTTAATTGCTTATCGAATCGCGTTATGCAATAAATTATTATATTAATCCTTATGTTATTAATTATGAGGCATTATTATTATCAATGGTATCATTATTACACCTATTTATCACCATCCTTATTATCAAGAATCTTTACTAATCATTATTACCATCGCCCTTATACTTCCTTCCTTTACACATTTCATCATCTTTCTAACTTGTTCTTCATCGCGGCTATCTGTGAGTACGATATTTTCTTTGGTGTTTTGGCTGTGTCGGTATGAGTTTTTGTTTGTTTTTGTATATATTTTTATGGATCAAAATTTGTTATCGCGCTTTCTCTCTCTCTGCATCTCCTCTCTCGGGCTGATCATAATCATAGTCTCTCGTCCCATTTCTATCTGACTTGTCTGGCAGCCTCTCGATTCCATCTCCGATCGGTTTTACTATGCGTTGCTAAAGAGTAGTTTTAACTCATCCTCATCTTCTCTCTCTCTCTAGCCTCTCTCTCTCATAATCTATCTCTAACTCTTCTCACTCCTCACTCTTCCTCTATATTCTTCCTATACTTTCTCTCCTCTTATATCCATCTTCCATTCCAACTTCTTTCGGGTCTGTTTTTTCACTCATTCCTTCTGTCGTCCTCATCTCACATTTTCACTTCCATCCCGCTTTTTCCTATCTCTCATATTCTCTTCTATCTCTCCTTTTTCTCCCACTCCTTTCCCCTCACTCGCTTTTTTCTCTCCCTCCTCTCTCTCCTCTTTTTCCCTACCCTCATCTCTTTGACTCATCGTTTTTTCTCTCTATCTATTCACATTCTCTCTTCTCTCCTCTTTCCCCTTCCTTTTTGAATCTCTCGCTATTTCCTCTCTTCTCTCTCTCTCTTTTCTTATTTCCAGTTCCTCGGTTCGGGTTCACACGCCTCCTGGCTCCTCTAAGGAACCCGAGAACCACTTCTTCGCACAAGTGTAATCCCATCAAAGTCTTATTCCTAGATTCTCCCTACCTCTTCTCCTCTCTCTGCTCTTCTCTGTCCTACTGCTCTTCCCGCACTCTCTCTCTCTACTGTCTCAGTCCGTCTCTGTCCTCTTCTCTGTCTCTAGTCTCTGTCTCTCTCTCTCTCTTTCTCTGTCTCTCGTCATCTCTCTCTCTCTCTCTTCTCTCTTCTTCTCTCAGTCTTCTTATCTCTCTCCTCGTCTCCCTCATCTTCCTTCTCGACTCTTCCTCATCTCTCTTCTCCTCTCACTCTCTCTTTCTCTTTCTCTGTCTCTCTCTTCTCCTCTCTCCTCAGTATCTCTTCCATCCTTCTATCACTACTTCCCTCTTTCTCTCTCTTCTCTCTCTCTCTCTTTCTCTCTCCTCCTCCCCTTTCCCCCCCCTCTCTCCTCTCTCTTCTCTCCCTCTTCTCTCCTCTCTCTCCTTGCCCTTATTCTCCATCCCCCCATTCATCATACACCATCATCCTACATCGCTATCACTTTTTCAAAAATACATTTCATATTCATACCAAACAAATTTTTTTGGAAATCAGAGGAAGAATGTTAAAGGTCGATGTTTTAACCCTGACCTTGCTTTATTGGCCGCTTCAACACTATTCATAATTATATACTTCTTTAAAAATAATTCGCCTTTAATTTGGGGACACCATCATCCTTATCACTCTCATTTTTGTTGTGGTCTCTTAGGGGCGGGATTTTTAGCAATTTATCTATTATAAAATGGTATTGCCTATTCATTGTGTCTCACATCTACATATAGTCGTGCGAATCTCTTCGGTGGTTGTTCCTCACACTCTTGATCTGACATACATCATTATTCATTTTCATCATTCTATCATATCACCATTATTCTTCTCTCCTCCTCTCCTTCATCATAATCCTTCATTTCAATGGCGATCATCAAATTCATTGTATCCATCAACAGAGAATTGGTTGTTCGCTATAGCACTGCACTAGTCTTACTCCTTATCATTAGATCAATTCTTTGCTCCTCCGCTAAGTCACATCTGCCAACAGCAAACTAGTATATCTTATTCCACATGTCTGGATCTTATCTGTGCCTGTCCCTTCTCTGGGTCTCAATCTGATGTTCGGTCTCTCCTTCTCTTTCTCTCTCTCCGTGTCTATCTGCCATTTCTCAAAATCACGTATACTATATACACCATAATATCCTCCCTGAACCCTCGAAAATAAGGATAATATTATCATCACCATACTCCTGTCTCACTCTGTATCTCCAAAGTAATCTGACACCATTTACTTGGCATGTATGGTGCCCTCTTCTCTCCCCTGTGTCTCCAATATCACTGCACGTCTCTCTTCCGCTAGGCCGTTATGGGCCTGTTGCTACTTCTGTCGTCATCGTCATCATCTCCATTTAAATCTCCCCGTTTTTTACTGGAGTAGTTCTGTGTGTTCTGAAACGGCAGACTCCTGTATTCTGTGCTCTGATGTAACGGGCTCTCTCTCATGTGTCTCTCGGTGCCACTGGGCTTCTCTCTTCGGCATGAACATCCCTATACCCTGTGTTCTATCTGGTCTGTACTCTGTCCTGCTCTCGTCTCATACTTTCCATCTCTCTGGTCTTTCTCTCTGACGGTCTGTGTCTCTCTCTTCTCCATTCTTCTCTTTCTGTCTGGAAGTTCATCCTCGTTGCTTGCTGAGAACAGTTGCTTATCCTATGTCTCTGAGTGTTTCTATTGTGTGCCATTTCCTCGCTCTGGGTCTCTCTCTCCTTTGCTTGATCTGAAATCACGATCTGCTCTGATACCTCCTTGTCTTCTGTCACTCATCTTTCACTTGATCTTTCAGTTTCTGTTCCTATGGCACTGTCTCATTAGAGTGTTACTCGCTTCTTCTGGTTTTCACTCCAAACATTGTCTCATTCTCCTTTGCTTCTCTCTCCTATTCATGCGCTCAATGGTGCCCTCTCATGCTCGTCTCCGATAAACAATGGTCGCCCTTTGAAACCCTTAAAACCTTTGAGCCTTGTCGCCTGAACATACACCTCCCCGGTGATCGCATGACCATCGCACAACGCGTGGAGTGCCATGTTACGTGATCCTACCGATGCATGATGCTCGCTAGGAATGGCAACCTCATAACGAGGCCAAGGCATGCAGGCAAGAAGGGCGCCAATATATCAAGATACCAGAAACCCCCCTCACCCCTCCCCCACCACCATCACTCATACACCCCCCATTCCCCCTCCATCCCCCACAACCAACTCACATCACCCCCATCCCCCCAACCCATCCCACCCACCTTCCCTCCATCCTACCGCCATATCAAGATACCTATCGCCCCCCCCCCTTCCCCTACGCAACTCACAATCACCCCCACACCACCCTCACCACACACCACCGCCATCCCCGCCACCAACCACTCCCCACTCCCCTACCAACTAAACACCACCTCATTCCCACCCCAACGCCCACCCCCACCACTCTCCCACCCCTCTATCCCGTTGCCTTAACAGAAACAACAAAGTTCCATGACTCTGACAGAAACCTCTTCGCTCGCAAACAACAGGGTGGGTGACTGAGCCGAGGGGGAAGCAGAGGGGAGCTCCGAGGGAGGCATGAGGGGATAGCACCCGAGGGGACAGCCGCGAGGGAGGCGCAGAAGGGAAGGCAGAGGGGAGGCAGAGGGGAGGAAGAGGGGAAGCAAGAGGGAGGCAGAGGGGAGCCCCGAGGGGACCCGGCAGAGGGGAGGCAGAAGGGAGCAGAGGGGAGGAAAGAAATTGGGGGCAGCATAGGCGGGGGCAGAATGGAGGCAGAGGAAGCAAGAGGGGGACAGAGGGGATTGGCATGAGGCGTAGGCCAGAGGGGTTAAGCACGTAGGGAAACAGCAGGGGTCAGAGGGACCAGAGGGTAATGCAGAGGGAGTGCCACGAAGGGGAGGTTCAGAGAGGGGAAGGCAGAGGGGAGGCAGAGGGGAAGCAGAGGGAGGCAGAGGAAGGCAGAGGGGACGCAGAAGGGAGGCGAGGGGATGTGCCGAGGGGAGCAGAGGGGAAGCAGAAGGGGAGGTAGAGGGGAGGCAGAGGGAAGGGCAGAGGGAGGCAGAGGGAGGCCACTACGAGGGGAGATTTGGGAGGAAAAGTTTTAGGGAGGCGGCGCGGGCGGGAATAGGTTAAAAACCAATACTGATTAATGATTTGCTGAGAAATAAGTAGGTCTTCTATGGGGAAATGTACATGGGTATTATCTGAATGATAATATATATTACTATTCTTCACCATATATTAACTATATATATCTCTTTATATAATATTATTATATATATATCCTAGTATATATATATATACTTGTCTTTCTTATCTATCTACTATCTATCTTCCATCTGTCTCTCTGTCTTTCTTTGTCTATCTACTCCCATCTATCTACTTAACCAAAATTTTAAATCCATACCACCTATACAACCTACCTACCATATCTATCTATCATATTTATCTATCAAATGGACTATCTATCATCTGTTGCTGTTGTCTGTCTATTCTGACCGTCAGCCTTTCTTATCTATCTTCCTAATCATTGATATTCTTAAAAAAGTCATGAGGAGTGCCATGAGGGAAATGATGAGAAGAATCACTGAAGGCAGCCATGGGGTTTCGCCAATAAGGTGACCCGCATGAATGGAGCCATGAGGTGATCCCATAAGGGTGCCATTGAGGGTTGCCATGAGCGGATGCCATCAGGGTGCCATGAAGGAGCCCATGTAGGGTGCCAGAGGGAGCTATGAAAGGATCCATAATGGTCCATGAGGAGGCCATGGTGTGGTGGCCATGAAGGTGCCATGAGAGGAGCTATGAAGATCCATAAGGGGTGCCATGAGGAGCCATGGGGTAAGCCACAAGGGAGCCATGAAGGAGCCATGAGGGAGCCATCGAGGGTGGCCGTGAGGGAGCCCATGAGCGTGCCATAAAGGAGCCATAAAGGAGCCATTGAGGGTGCCCATGAGGGATCCATAAGGGTGCCATGAGGGAGCCATAAGGGTGCCATGAGGGAGCCCATAAGGGGTGCCATGAGGGACAGCCATGGGTGGTGCCCCGAGGGGAGCCATGAAGGAAGCCATGAGGGTCCAGAGGGAGCCATGAGGTGTGCCATCGGAGGGACTATGAGGGAGCCATGAGGTGCCCATGAGGGCAGCCATGAGGGTGCATATCAGGTGAGCCATGAAGGGTCGCCATGAGGAGCCATAGGGTTGCCATGAGGGAGCCATGAGGTGCCATACAGGGAGCCATGAAGGAAGCCAATTTGAGGGATCCATAAGGGTGCCATGAGGGAGCCATGAGGGAACCATGAAGGAGCCATGAGGGTGCCATGAGGTGAGCCATAGACTCGGTGCCATGAGGGATGCCTATGAGGGAGCCATGAGGGTGCCATGAGGGAGCCATGAGGTGCCAACTCGAGGGGCCATGAGGGTGCCATGAGGGACGCCATGAGGGTGCCATAAAGGGAGCCATGACGCCGGTTGCCGCAGAGGGAGCCATGAGGTGCCATAAGGGAGCCATGAAGGGTGCCACTGAGGCCGAAGCCTTGGAAGGGTGCCATGGGACCATGAGAGAGCCATGAGGGTGCCATGAGGGAGCCTTGAGGGTGCCATGAGGGAGCAATGAGGGTGCAATTCCGAGGATCCATAAGGGTGCCATGGAGGGGAGGCCATGAGGGTGCCATGAGGAGAACGATGGATAGTTAAAAAGTGAGAACTCGCCGAAAATATCGAAATGAGGAAGGGTTGAGAAAAATGGGAACGATTAAGGAAGGATAGAGAGAGAGAGTTAGAAGAGAGCAGAGAGTAGAGAGACGAGAGTAGAGAAGAGAGAGATGAGAGAGAGAGAGAGAGAGAGAGAGAGAGAGGAGAGAGAGAGAAGAGGTTAGATAGATAAACAAGATTATTATTGATAGATGGATAATGGAATCATTATCTCAATGTAGTACTAGGTACATAGTCAACGCGAGAAATGAAGCGAAAGACAGAAGACCGAGAGAGAGAGAGAGAGAAGAGATGAAGAGAGTACTGACGAGAGACCCCGAGCAGAGAGAGAAGAGAGAGATCTCGTCGCCAGTCGAGAGAGTACAAGAGATCACAGAGAGCGAGATGAGTTAAGAGAGCAGACCCGAGATTGATCGAGAGAGAGAGAGAGTCACAAGAGGTGCGATGAGATCCCATCTGCACTCTCTGATGGATCCACGTAGGTGTAGTAACGTGGGTTGGATACACTCGAAAGTCTAAATGAGGAAATATAATTGGGCTCGGGGCGGAGGGGGTGAAGAGGGGGAAAATCCTGGGCCGTCCAACCAGAAAACTTGCCGAAGAGGTAAAAGAAAATGTGACAAGAAGCTAAAGAATGCGTGCAAGATAAGTGACAGGAGATTAAAGTAAATCGTGGAAAATTAACGGATAGTGGGATCAACTCGTTTTCCTCTAAGCGATGCTAAGAAGAAGAAGATCTAGAAGGAGAAGAAGAAAGATTAGAACTCCTCGAATGAAAGAAGAAGAAGAAAGAAGGAGAAGAAGATCAGAAGAACGAGGATGTTATGTAACAATGGAAGTAAACGAAAACAAGAATAAAAAATCAATTGAAAAAGAAGAAGAATAAGAACGAAGAAGAGATGATGATGATAATGAATGATCTGGAAGGAAAGAGAAAGAAAATAATGATAAGAAAAAAGCAGAAGAAAGTGAAGACTGAAAGGAACATTCACGCATTACAGAGGAGGAAGAAGATAGAAGGAGAAAAAAGAATTGATGATGAAATGAAAAAGATAAACAGAAAATTGATAATCCACAGAAAGAATAGCATTTTAGAAAGAGGGAAACAAATAAGAAGAATAAAATTAGAGAAAGCAAAAGAAGAGGGATGAAAAAACGCAGAAGCAAAATAGAAGAAGAAATAATCATTAGCAGAAAAAAAAAGAAGCTTATAATATAACGAAGAAAATTATAATACAGAAAAAGAAGAAGAAGAATAGAAGACATAAAAGAAAGAAAAGAGATAACCAGAATCAAAGATACATACAATATTACCATTAATAATCACAAAGATAAAATCATATAATACATAAACTCATAAAATCAACAATAAATACCAATTTAAGACAATAATGGATTAAGGAACATCACAAATGAACAAAGGAATCCACTTATTTCCGGGAATCGTGAAGAAGGAAATACAAGAACATCTAACAAAGACTTCCGTGAACTGATAAGAGGTCAGAATAGGGGCATCGAGATAAGTCTGCCCGATAAAACGGTGGAATAATACTTGATAAAGTCAAATCTCTTAGGTGAAAAAATAAGATTCATTTTTCTAAAAGTCTGATAAAATTTATGCCGTAATTTTAGTGGAGATTTTTTTTGGGGATTATCTGATCGTCTTGAAGGATGAATTTCGTATCTTGACAAAATGCCGTAACACCTGGAGTATGTATATCTAATATAATTTCCTTCCTATAATACCATGGTCTTTATATATATATAATTTTATATATATAAATATATATATATGTATATATAACATATAACTTATATATTAGTATACATATAAAATATAATGTGTGTGGTGTGTGTGTGGTGTGTAGTGGAGTGTGTGTGTTGTGTGTGTGTGTGTGGTTGTGTGTGTGTTGGTGTGAGTGTAATATATATATATATAAATATATATATAATAATAATATAGTATAATATATATAATATATATATATAAATATATATATATATAGAAGAGAGAGAGATGAGAGAGAGAAGAGAGAGAGAGAGAGAGAGAGAGAGAGAGAGGCTAAAACCCTCAGATATATCTACTCTTCTGTAACCTCCAGCCAACAACACCAATTTCTACCACCCGCACTGTTTAACAATCAATTTCATCCTTTTCTCCATACATTTTCCAAACAGAAGAGATCATTACACATACTCTCGGCACACACTCTAAGTACCCACATCAATACACTCGGT
>NW_020870063.1:121459-123959 GCF_003789085.1 Penaeus vannamei
ATGAATCCATGTATAGTTGTTGGAGTCGTTTTAAGGAACAAGAAAAGTAGTTTCGAAGCGTTTTTTGGTAGTTGTAGGAGAGTTTTTTTTTTCATTCTGTTTGTTGTGTAAAAAAGGAAATTAATATTATTTTTGATATGAAGATATTTGAGATGTATTTGGGTCGCTTTAGAAACAAGTGGGATAGGATAGATTTTTTTTCACTTTATAAACAAGGATAAGATAAAATTCTTTTTTTTTCGCTTTAGAAACAAGTGGGATAGGATAAAAAAAAAAAAAAAAAATCGCTTTATAAACGTGGGATAGGATAGATTTTTTTCGCTTTATAAACAAGTGGGATAGGAAAGAATTTTTTTCGCATTATAAAGAAGTGGAATAGGATATATATTTTTTTCGCTTTATAAGCAAGTGGGATAGGATAAAAAAAAAATCGCTTTATAAACAGGTAGAATAGGATAGAATTCGTATTTTTCGCTTTATAAACAAGTGGGATAGGAAAGAATTCGTTTTATTTTTCGCTTTAGAAACAAGTGGAATAGGATAGAATTCGTATTTTTCGCTTTATAAGCAAGTGGGATAGGATAGATTTTTTTTTTCTTTATAGATAAGTGGAATAGGATAGAATTGTTTTTTTTCGCTTAATAAACAAATGGAATAGGAAAGAATTCGTATTTTTCGTTTTATAAGCAAGTGGGACAGGAAAGAATACATATTTTTCGCTTTATAAACACGTGGGATAGGATAAAATTGTTTTTTTTTTCGCTTTATAAACAAGTGGGATAGGATAAAAAAAAAAAAAGGGCTTTATAAACAAGGAGAAGATGAAATTCATTTTTTCCGCTTTATAAACAAGTAGAATAGGAGAGAAATTTGTTTCGCTTTATAAACAAGTGGAATAGGATAGAATTCGTTTCTTTCGCTTTATAAACAAGTGGGATAGGATAGAATACACACAGCATAGTACTTTTGATTGGCTTGTAAATTCTGCGATTAGTTGCTAGCACTTGGGTCGCGCTAGTAATCAATGTGTAAATGCTAGTTTCTCTAGGGAAATGCTAGTAAGCCCTTGGAACATCTGGCAGTACTGTGAATAGGCTAATAGTCACTGTGACCAGCTTGTTAGTGGTACAACGTAGTATTAATCCCTGTATGTATGTTGGTTGTACCAGGAACATGGTATTGATATCTGTGGGTATGTTGGCAGTACTGAGGAAGGGGTATCAGTCATTGTGGGTATGCTGTTGGGGGTGGAGAATAGGTGGAGGAGGTGGGGCATAGTTGGAGGGGGAGCATAGGTGGAGGAGGGAGGGAGATGGAGTAGTGGAACACAGGTGGTGGTGGATCATAGTTGGAGTAGTGGAGCATAAGTGGAGGGGATGGTGCATAGGTGGAGGGCTTTAGTAGTGAAACACAGATGGAGGTGGTGGATCATAGGTGGAGTAGTGGAGCATAGATGGAGGAGGTACAGTATAGGTGGAGTAGTTGAACACATGTGGAGCATAGGTGGAGTAATGGAGTATAGGTGGAGCATAGGTAAAGGAGGTGGAGCATAGATGGAGGGGCGGAACAGAGGTGGAGATTGAGAATAGGTGGAGGGGGTGGGCTTAGTTGGATGGGTGGAACATAGGTGGAGGGGGTGGAGCGTAGGTGGAAGAAGGGGAGCATAGAGAGACGCAGAGGATTGCAAGGACTGAGTGGCAAACAGGACGCATACGGAAGAAGCAAAAGAAGAAGAAGATGAAGAAGAAAGCAAAAGAAGAAAATTCGATAAGAAGAAGACGACGAAAAGGAAGAAGAACACGAAAAGGAAGAAGAAGAAGAAGAAGAAGAAGAAAAGAAGAAGAAGAAGAAAAGAAAGAAGAAGAAGAAGAAAAGAAAAGGAAGAAAGAACACGAAAGGAAGAAGAAGAAGAAGAGAAGAAGAAGAAAGAATACGAAAAGGAAGAAGAAGAAGAAAAGATAGAAGAACACGAAAAGGAAGAAGAAAAGGAAGAAGAAGAAGAAGAACACGAAAAGGAAGAAGACGACGAAAAGGAATAAGAAGAAGACAAAAAGGAAGAAGAATAAGAAGACAGAAAAAAGAAGAAGCAGTAGACGAAAAGGAAGAAGAAGAAGAAGAAGAAAGCGGAGAACAGTCGCAGTTCCTCTTTAACATTTCCTCAGGTCGGGTGGCAGTGGCGGACGCGGCCAGAGCTGCCTCTCGGGGCGAGTCGGCTGCTCGTCCTGCTGGGGCTGTTGTTGGACGCACACACACATACATACACACACGCACGCACACACATACATACAGATACATACTCTCACAAACACACACTTACATACACACACGCATGCAACACACACATACATAGCAGATACTCACTTTCACACAAACACACACTCTCACAACACACACACACACAGCACAATACTCACTCTCACAAACACACTCACACATGCACGTACGCACACACACACATACTCAATCTCACAAACACATATTCACAAACACACATACTCAG
>NW_020870063.1:128959-132266 GCF_003789085.1 Penaeus vannamei
GGATTAGAGAAAGGAAAATCTTGTAGGGATACCCTGTGGTGTGTCCCTGGTATTGTCTTATGGTTGTTTGTGGTATTTTTGTTGATTAAGGAAAGAAATATCTTATGGAGATACCTTGTGGTGCGTCCCGTGGCAATGTCTTATGGTTTTGTGTGTTATTTTGTTGATTAAGAAAAGAAAAAAGTATCTAATTTTGATTTTTTTTTCCCTTTTTTATGAAAATGTGTGGTGGGGGAAGGGGGGGGGGAGTGGGGGAGGGGAGGATGGTCGTTTTTTCTGGCAATGTCCTACTAATTTTTTTCCTCTTTTTCTTGAGGGGAGATTTGGGGTAGAGTGGGGGTAGAGGATGAGGGAAATGTGTGTTAGGTTTCTCTCTCTCTCTTCTACTTTTATCATTGTTATCATTGTTATTTGTGATTTTTCATATCCTGGTGTGTATCTTTTGTCTTTATCTATACAATAAGTGTCCCCAAACACTTGATAACTAACTTTTTCTCTTTTTACGTTCTTTTTTATTTATTTATCATTTTTTATCATTTTCATCTTTTTCATTTTGTTTCATTTTCTATTGCGTCCCATTAGTCCTCGAAAAAAAAAAAACATCAAAGGACAGCCCAACCCATCAACATTTTCATTATCAATTCATCCATGGAGTCTATTATCTTCTTTTTTTCACTTTCTTAACCATCTTTCACTCTGTCTACCCATCCCTCATTGCCAGGCAAAGTACCCACCGCTTATAATCACCGTAAGAGACCATGCGATGTCAGTAATCACCGTCATAAATCACCCATAGTTATATCTCCATAATATCTGGTCATCCATCACACCGTCATCATCGACAGAGCAAACCCTCCATCATTGGTAATAACTATTATCATAACAGCCAATCATCCATTTATAGTCAGCATTATCATATCAATACGTCGAATCTCTAAATGGCCATCATCACCATAACAATCCATTTGTCATTAAGTCATCATTATCATAAACTATCCACCTTTATATCATCACCATAACGAGCCAATTACCATTAACAATTATTATCATAACGAACTATCTAACATTAGGAATTGTTGTCATCATAACGACTCATTCACCATTAACAGTCACCATCATAACGACTCATTCACCATTAAGTCACTATCATAACGAACCGTCGACCATTACATCATCATTATCATCATAATGATCTATGTCTGGTCTGTCTGTCTCTCTCTCTTTCTCTTTCTCTCTCTCTCTCTCTCTCTCTCTTTCTCTGTTGCTCTCTCTCCCCCCCTCCCTTCCCTTCCCTCCCCCCTCCCTTCTCTACCACCTTTTCCTTGACTTTTTTTACATATCATCAATTATCATCTATCTATCTTTATCCTCATCATAGCGTTAACAAACCCAATCATCATTAATAGAGACCCAAGCGCTATGCTATTCTTATCGCAGGTACTTCCATCTGAACGACATGTGTAAGTATTCACCTGTAGTCTCTTTACCCCGAGAATATGGTAGGACAATTTTATTAAACGATTTGGAGAGACTGTCAAAAGCAATTTTCCCTCAGTAATGGCTAGTAATTCCCAGAGGCAAACGGTTGTTAATGCTTACAATTTTTTTTTTCAAGTTGTTTCATCCTTTTTTATTATTATTTTTTTAATGTTGTTTCATCCTTTTTTTTTTTTTATGTTATGGCTTTTGAATTACGATCTGCTTTTCTAAATCTAAGTATACGATCTTGTATTATGATTCCCAACTATTCTAAAGAAACATGTAAGTCTTCTAAGTCTTACTTGTTTACGATCTTATGATTTCACGTCTTTTACAAGGATTATAATTCTGCCCTTCCCCTCCTACTGTCCTGTTTCAAAGCTACGACCCTATGAAACTGCAACTGCAATGCAACTGCAAATCAAACCTTGCAACTTTACATCAACCCAGCTATTCTACGCATAGCCTGTTAGCCTGCAATTTCCTGTAGCCCCGCCATTCGGCAGCTCAATAGTCTCAGATCCAAAGCTGAAACACAAACTTTATTTAATTCAAATAGTCAACAGAAAGTACATGTATGGGGGGGGGGGGGCGGGGGGAACGCGATAAACGCTCTCTCTCTGTTGGTATCGCTTTCTCTCTCTCCGACACACTATGTCTTTCTGTCTGTCTGTCTCTCTCTCTTTGTGTGTGTGTGTATGTTTTATGTGTGTTTCTATCTCGTTTCGTCTCTCTCTTTCTCTATTTGCTCTATGTGCGTCTCTCTCTCTTTCTCTCTATCTATCTCCTTCCCTTCCTCCCTCCCTCTCTATCTATCTCCTTCCCTTCCTCCTCCCCCTCTCTCCTTCTCCTATTCCTTTCCTCCCTCCCTCCCTCCCCCCCTCTCCCTCTCTCTCTCCTCCCCTTCCTCCTCCCTCTCTCTCTGCTCTATCTAATCTCCTTCCAAGATCTATCTATCTCCTTCCTCCCTCCCTCTCTCTCATCTCCTCTCCCATCCTCCCTCTTCCCCTCCCCCATCCTCCTCCCACCCACCCATCTCAGCCAAACAACCAAAAGCCCAAAGCGGAGACCCTCCCCTCCCACCCCATCCCTCCTCTTCCTCCCTCCCTCCCTCCCTTCCCACTCTCCCACCCTCCATCCCATCCTCCCATCCTCCCTCCCCCTCCCTCCCTCCCCCGCCCCCCACCCCCATCTCAGCCAACACCAAATAACCCGGACGCGGAGAACCAGATCCTGATTACAAACAAAGCAAAATTACGTCCCGCTCACCCTGTCCGCGCTCCCTATGTAATGCCCGGTATGCCCCCGTAATCAAAACCTAATAAGGACTTGTATGCCTCGGTTAACTATGCGTGTCTTGGTGATTATGTTCCAAGTCCGGGACCGCCTTCTCGAGATGCCGATGGAGGAGGGATGGCTTATATGTGGATTCCCCGATCGTGTATTATTATTATCATTATTATTACTATTATTATTAATTATACTTATATATTATTATATATTATATATTATCATTTATTTATTATATCATTTTTTTTTTTTTTAGAAAGGAAGGTAGGAAGATGGATAACGAATTGGGAGTACTTTTAACTTCTTTTCATTATCCCTTTTCCATTAAGATAAGAACATCTGTCGTTTTCCTCTATTTCTCTTTCTCTTTGCATCTATCTCTCTGTCTATTTCTTATATATCTATCTGTCAATCCATTTGTCTATGCACACCCTACTCTCTTCCCTTTCTTTTTTTTAAGATATAGATATATGAAAATATATATATATATATATATATATATATATATAGATACATACACACACACACACACACACAT
>NW_020870063.1:182833-185333 GCF_003789085.1 Penaeus vannamei
GAGGGCGAGAGCGTTTCCTTTATTAACAACCTCCCCTTGGTGTTTCTTTGTAAATATGTTGGAATGTCCTTGTCATAAAGTGCTTATGAGAATTTTATCTGTTTGGATTGTCGTTAAAGGGTTTTTGGAGGCTACGAGGCTTCCATTTTTTTCCTCAAAAGTTCGAAGTGCTTTCCTTTTTTTTAGACTTGTTTCTTGTTTAGTGTATTTGTGAGTGACTTCCGTGCGCAGGAAATTCGCTCATTGATCAGTATAGACATAGACACAGATGCAGACACAGGACAGGCACACACACCACACACACACACACACACACACACACACACACACACACACACACACACACACACACACACACACACCACACACACACACACACACACACACCACACACACACACACACACACACACACTCTCCCTCTCTCTCTCTCTCTCTCTCTCTCTCTCTCTCTCTCTTCTCTCTCTCTCTCTCTCTCTCTCTCTCTCTCTCTCTCTCTCTCTCTCTCTCTCTCTGTCACTCTCTCTCTCTCTCTCTCTCTTCTCTCTTCACTCTCTTTCTCTCTCACTCTCTCTCTCTCTCTCTCTCTCTCTCTCTCTCTCTCTCTCTCTCTCTCTCTCTCTCTCTCTCTCTCTCTCTCTCTCTCTCTCTCTCTCTCTCTCTCTCTCTCTCTCTCTCTCTCTCTCTCTCTCTCTCTCTCTCTCTCTCTCTCTCTCTCTCTCTCTCTCTCTCTCTCTCTCTCTCTCTCTCTCTCTCTCTCTCTCTCTCTCTCTCTATGAGACATACACACAGCGCCCGCGGCTACACTTAAAATCTTGCAAGCTAACAAAAATAAAATGAAAGAAAAAAAAAGTTTCAGACAGACTTAAACAAACTAAACGTTTTAGTAATTTAAAGATCTACATCAGCTGATCCTTTTAGGCCTATCTGACAGCCGACGTCGAATGTAAAAGCCTTAAAAATGATTGAAATAATCGTTCATTTTTTCATTAGAGAGAGTGCACAATATAGACAAGGAAAAGTCGATGGATATTGTAAAGAAGAAGAAATAGAAACAGAGATAGAGATAAAGATAGAGACAGATACAAACACAGAGAGGGAAACAGAGATAGAGAAAGGCAGATATAGATATAGATACATATATAAATAGATGAATAGACAGACAAACAGACAGACAGACAGACAGATAGATAGATAGAGAGACAGACAGAGAAAGAGAAAGAGAGAAACTCAGACAGAGAGCGACGAGACCAAAAAAAAAGGACAAAAAATACTTAACTGAAATACGATACTCATCCTGACTGGCGTGTGTGATTGTAACTGGAATAAAAGATTTACTGGGATATATTTTTCTTTGATTTTATTACGATTTAAATGATATCGACCCGAGCTATTCTTAGGGCGAGGCGAACTCACAGGGACTCCAGGATATGCTGGAGGATATGTGTGAGTGTGTGTGAATAAGGGGGAGGAATGGATGGTTGTGCGAATAAGAAATGGATCAGAAGTGTGTGTGCGAATAAGTAATGAGGAATGGGTGAGTGTGCGATTAAGTAATGAGTTTTGATAGTATGCGAATGAGTTATGAGAAATGAGCGAGTGTGCGATTAAGAGATGAGGAATAGATGAGATTGCGAATAAGTGTTGAGAAATGGGTGGGTGTGCGGACTATGCGTGTGTGCGAATAAGGAATGAGTTATGAGCGCATGTATGAGAATAAATGATAAGAAATGGGTGAGTGTGCGAATAAGTAATGAATCAGGAGGGTGTGCGAATGAGTGATGAGAAATGGGTGTGCGAATACGTAATGAGTCATGAATGAGTGTGTGTGAAGAAGGGACGCCTTATGCGTGAATGTGTGAACAAATGGTGAGGAATGAGTGAGTGTGTGTTGATGAAATATGGACGAGTGTGCGAGTAAAGATGAGGAGTAGATAAGAATGAAAGAGTGTGTCGTCCTTGTGTGTAGTTGAGTGAGTGAATGTGTGAGTGAGTGATTGAGTGAAAGCAACGGGGAGATGGGTGCGTGAGTTAGTGACCAAGTGAGAGGATGAGGAAGGGACCAAGTCCGAGATAATATGTGTATTTGAGTGCGTGGGTGAGTAAGTGTGAGTGTAAGTGATCGGTGTGGAAATGGGTAAGTGAACGTGAAAAAGTAAAGGAAAGAGAGAAAAGGAGGGGAAGGAGGGAAGGAGGGGAAAGGGGAGGAAGGGGAGTAGGGGAAGGGAGAGTAGGGGGAGAAGGAGGGGAAAGGAGAGGAGAAGTAGGGGGAGTAAGGGAAATGGGAGTAGGGGAGGAGGGGAGGAGGGGAGAAGGAGGGGAAAGGAGAGGAGGAGGAAGAGGTAAGGTAAAGTGGGAGAGAGGATATCGAACAAATGTCTTGCAGCCGCCTTGGCTGCTCTCCCCCCATCTCTCTCTACCTCTCTTTCTGTCTCCGTCTCTGTTTCTCTTTCTCTCTTTCTTTTTCTTTTTAAATAAGATATTCAGAATCAAGCAGTTGA
>NW_020870063.1:190333-192833 GCF_003789085.1 Penaeus vannamei
TATATATACCTGAAATATATATATAATCGAATGCGCATGCCCAACTGTCATTCCCAGTTAGACAAAACATGATATGGTTAACCTTGGTGCGCTGAGACTGAAAGCGTGTCAAAATGAGGGCGTATGACAAATTCTGTTGATGCAGATGCTGTGCGGGTTGTAATTTTGTCACGTTGGAAATAGAGAAATGGAGAAGAGGAGAGGGAGAGAAGGAAAGTAAGGGTGAAAGGGGGAATAGGGCGAGTAGGAAGAGAAGAGAGGGTGAGGAAGAGGAAGGAGAGGGAGAAAAAGAGGGAGAGGGAAGAGAAGGAATAAGAATGGGTATAGGAAGAGGAAATGGAGAAAGAAGGAAAAAAGAGAAGGGGAAGGAGACGTAAAGGGAGAGGGAACGGGTAAAACAGAGGGAATGAAAGTGAGAATAAGAAGAGAAAGGAGAGAAAGAACGAGACGACTGAAAAAAAGAGGAAAAGAAGGAGAAACAAGAAACAAGCAAGACGAACAAACGACCTAGGGGCGCATCCTCCCCCCCGACCTCCTAAAATGATAGATCGCCGGACTCTCGGGGCCAATCGAGAGGCGTCGGGAGCCCCGAGTCCCCAAGGGCCGCTTCGCGTGCGTGCGGATCCTTCACTGCGGACAATTAACCCTTTCCCTTCTGAGACGACGCGGCGGCCGAGGAGGGGGGGGGTGGAGGAGGCGTAGTGTGAGGAAATGTTATTAGACTTTTATTTGCTTGTCAGGAAAATGATATTAGATAGAAAAAACTCTAGGTAAAAAAAAGAAAAAAAAAAAAAATGAAAATATTACGAAGGTTAAAGGTTTTATTAAGAGAGGGTTGCTGTAGATGTTGTCGTAGTGAAGACATGATATTAGACATTTCTTAACCTTGTGAAAGAAGTGATATTGAACGTATTGCAGATAATGAACCAATATAAATTGAAGTAAAGATGGAAAAACGAAGGCGAGTTTCTTTAAACCTGCTATATGACTATATGCAAATAGAAAAATAGTAATGAAATACTGAAATACCTACCTTTTTCACTAATGCTTAAATTTCTGAGGGCTTAATTTCGATAATAAATATGATCCTTCATTTTTTCCTGACATTTGCCATTGAATTCGATCAGTGTTATATTGCTTTTGATTTGATGCAATTATCAGTGTTAATGACGAAACCAGTGGAGTTTTTAATTAGCCATTAGGAATAATCAAAATAGAAGCGCCCTGATATTTTACATAGCTATACATATTTTTCGGTATTTCCTTTTTCTCCAACATTATTTATTAATTAATCAATTTGTTTAATTATTAATTTATTGATATTTATATATTTTATCTTTCACTGATTTTGAAAGATCTGTTCATATTCTAAATTATCTATTTACTTTAGTCTTAGCTGACCTGCAGGAGAACACATCCGGATCTGTGGTGTGTATTGATGTTTCAGTCACTGCATGAGGCGACTGCATAGTCAGAGGCAGAGAGGAACGACGTAAATAATAACAGCCATGGCGATAGCAATGGTGGCGATGGTAATAATGGTGATAGCAATGAAACTGGCGAGGATTGTAATGATTATGTGATATGGTAATGATGGTTATCTGTCATTAGTGATGATGATTATCTATCATAATCTTGATGGTTGCTAAAAATAGAAATAGAGATGATGGTGTGATGATGACGATGACAGTAATAATGATCATGGTAATGGCAATGAGAACAATAATAATAATGATAATGGTAATGATAATGATAACAGTAATGATAATGATGACAAGAAAAATGACGATAATGATACCTTTAGATTATGGTAGCTCGCTGCAACTGCATAGTTACCACAAACCACTGCATTGGTATTTCAATAATAGATATTTCTGTTAATGATAATTTTCTTCTTTTCCCATGAAACATGTTGAATATTTTACTTTTATTTTTCAACGCCTTACAAGTTCGTTATGCGTATACTGTTCTAGCATCATTATTTTTCTGCTTGAGTTGTCAAACAGTGGCAACGCTGTGGAAAATACACATTTTTATTAATATTGTTACTGTGAATAATTTAATTATCTACACAATGTGGAACTTGTGCCGGAGCAAATCAGTTAGGCATAAATCAAGAGAAATCAAGTGATTTTATTGATTATACTGTTGAAATTAGAAACACTCGTACATGTAATAAACGCTGTTAGCAATAAGTTCCGTGGGCGGCCACGCTACCAAATCCATAACATTCAGATTAACGGCCTGCGATCCCAGTTTGTTTTCATATATTGTCACGTCTGTGCGTGTTCCTGGAGCGTTCGCCTATGGATGACGAATGTTGCGTTGAAAAGGGCCACGGTAACACTGGACTTTGAATTCAGTGTTCAGTAATGTTTATTTATTTCCAGGGCTACACACACGCGCGCGCGCACACATACACGCACACGCACACGCACACGCACAGACACGCATGCGCACGCTCACACACACACACACACACACACATACACATACACAT
>NW_020870063.1:200333-205333 GCF_003789085.1 Penaeus vannamei
CTCCTCTCACTTCCTCCTCTCTCCACATTCTTCTCTTTCACTTCCTCTTTTTCATATGTTCCTCATATCTTTATCACTGAGTCGCAATCCTCCTCCTTAATTGTCTCATCACTTCTTTATACCTGTGTAATTCTAATCATGCTCGCTCAATAAGTTTATTCTCGTGTAAAAAGCGGTTGACGAGATATAGGGTTATCTTTTCCCATGAGCGCTCTGTACCCCCGGGAGAAATAGGCAAAGTCAATAACCCAGGAGAAGGAGAGAAAATGAAAAGAAAAAGTCGTATAAGCAATCCATCGGGATATATTCATCTAGTAGATCTCCGTTTAAAATAATCCCCATGATAAAGACTGGTGATATACTCGGGAACTTCTTCTGGTCTACTTCCTAAGAGCGTGAAGATAATACAACTACGCCCGGAATTCGGGTGAGCTATAGCAGGGATACTAACAGTGAATATGAAGTAGATGTCAATCAAAGATTAAAATCAGTCTCATTAGTTTTTATATATATATGGTAGAAAAAAGAGTGATTGATGGAATAAGATAGTTTTCGCATGAAACACAAAGGGAATGGAATTTGTGGATAATTAACAGAGAGATATTGAAATAGAAATGTTGTAATGTGAATAATAAGCCGGGAAACAAAGAACGATGGCAAAATGTCATGAAAATAAAGTCGTGGCATTACGATACACACAAATATAAAAGACTAACTGTAATATGTTAAATGATCATCCATTGCTCCATCATAATAAATTCGAATATATCTGTTTATAACTCATTTTACTGTTAATCCAGAAATTGTCTGGGGGTAACATAAATGAAGCCTGGTTCAATATAAAAAGACCAGTTATAGTTAGTAATAAGAAAGCGACAGAGAAATATACAGAGTTATACGGGCGATAATATTCGAAAGAAATGAAATTGAAAGAATATAAATGCATGTTGAGTGTCTATCGGCTCTGTGGCAGTATCAATTAAACTTACTCAGAGGTGTGGATGAATCAAAGGTGGATAGATGAGCAAAATATAGCCCGTAGAAGCAATATAAGTGTACAATCAGTATAATAACGATAAATCTTGTTTGTTGAATTTGGAATTAATAAAACGAGGGGTGAAGGAGTATATTTATTTAATTTATATTCATATGCGTAAATTTGGTTTAAATGGGTTCTTTATACGATATTTTATCTTGTTTTTTTGGGGTGGGGCGGTTGGCCCCCTATTTTTTGAGGTGTAGCCCCTTTTTTCTTCTACACAGGTCTTGTCATAGTGTTTTCGGGATGGTATCCTGGGAAAACTTCTCTTCGTTATTGTTAGTAACTTACTCAAAATGAGTGCCATGCACTTGTAACCCGTTTAGCGAAAGGTTAGACATGATGCTTCATTTTCTTTTTTTTTAGTCGTACCTGGAGTACAAGAAGGGAGGAGTGAAAAGAATGAAGGGCACGGCAATAGTGATGTGACTGGGTGCGTTAGTACGGTAATGTGTTTTTATAGGTATGGGGTTACATTATAATTAAGATTACTGACTTATTATTTCACGCAACACACGTAATCTACACATACACTCACTGTCGCTAGCTTGCTTGCGCTGTATCTTATTTAAATGTTATAACTTAAAAATTATTTTTTTTCATGCATGTGTAATAAGTAGGTATGTGTGATGAGTGTGTGTTGTGCGCTCAACATATAACGATATACCAATAATATAGTAAAACGATTATAATATTACAACACATATATTACTACTCATATAATATAGCTATAACTATAAATATAGGGTATTAAATATTATATATAATAATATAATAAAAGTAATTATATACCTAATGTGTGTGTGGTGTGTGTGTGTGTGTGTGATGTTGGTGTAGATGTGTGTAGTGATGCAGTGTAAGATAGTGATGTGTGTGTGTGTGGGGTGTGTATGGCTATGTTATGGTATCGAATATACAATACATGTACTTATTGCTAAATAACGTGCTTATATATATAAATATGTATGGTATATCATAATACCTTATATATACATCATTATATCATTCATATCATAATAGATATGTATGAATAATATATATATATATATAATAATAATATAAATAACAATTTTATTTTATTTACATACATTATTAATCATTACATATTATTTGATTTTTTTTATGGGTTAATATTGGGATAAATTAAGGGTATATGGGATAGACTTATATATATATTAATTATATACATATAGTACATACACCTATATATAAGACATATAAATATATATATATATATATATATATATAATATATATATATATATATCCATCCATGCCATCCATCCATCCATCCATCCATCCATCCATCCATCCATCCATCCATCCATCCATCCATCCAACCATGATATGTATATTAATACATACACACTCCTATACATGTGCAAGTTACCGTTTATTGTATGAATATGTATATACTGCCTGGTGCTTTATTAGGCAGACATGAATATTCCAAACACAGATCAATATCCTTACAATCTGCAATATCAAACTCTGCTTAGACAGACACCAGCCAGCCCGTCTACGCCCTTGCGGTTCATTAACCCTTTTACCCGCCCACTCGCCACTTCAAAACACCCACCCACCCAGCCAGCCACCCATCCATTGCGGGCGGGCGGGGCGGCAGGTGGCGGATAGGTTCATTCGATATACGTAGATGGGCGTGGGTTGCTGAGCGCTAAGGAAGGGAGGAGGGAGGAGGAGGGGGGGGGGGGTAGTAATAATGATGAGTTGATGAGTTGGGGGATGGGGAGGGAGTGGGTAGCCAGGGGGGGGGTTACATGGATAGGAGGAGGGGAGGACGATGGTTGATGAGGATAGGAGGATTGGGGGTCTGATGGGATGTGTGGTTGGGGAGGAAGGGGGTACGTCCGTAGGGTAGGGGTGGGGGAGGATGTTTGGATGGGCGTGGGGAGGAGGAGAGGAGGAGGAGGAGGGGGGGGGGCGGAGGGACAGTGCTTGATGGCCGATGGCGGGGAGAGAGGACGAGCAAGAGGGAGCAGTTAAGTGGGTGGGGAGGAAGGGGGTGGGGGTCCCTGTCTGCATGGGGCGGGGTCGCTTGTGGTCGAGAGTAACCTGAGCGATGAAGATGGGTCTTGTTACTAAATCCACAGCTGTTTGCCATCTCCGCCGCCGCCGCCCGTTCCCCGCCGCCTGCCCCTCGCTCCTCGCCGCCCGCCGCCGCCCCTCGTTCCTTCCCGCCCCCGCCCGCCGCCCGCCTCGCCCCGTCGCCCGCCGCCCGCCCCTCGCTCTTCGCCCCTCGTTTCCCGCCGCCCGCCGCCCGCCCCTCTCCTCGCCTCGTTCCTCGCCGCCCGCCCCGCCCTCGCCCTCGCTCCCCGCTCGCCCTCGCCCCTCGTTCCCCGCCGCCGCCCCTCGCTCCTCGCCCCTCGTTCCCCGCCGCCCGCCCTCGTTCCTAGCCGCCCGCCGCCCGCCCCTCGCTCCTCGCCGCCCTCCGAGACCTGCGCCTTCCGAGGTCCGCAGGAACGGTTGTCCTTTCAACCTCGCCTTTTCTCCTGTCTCTCCTCCACTCCATACGGGCCTGAGGGAGAGGGAGATGGACACGGACTGAGAGGTAAGAAGAGAGACAGCGAGACAGATAAGAGAGGGGAAGAGAGAGAGACAGAAAGACAGACAAATGAAGATAATTTTTTAAAAGATTGAGAGAGGCAGAGATACAAGCGGATTAAAAAAATACAGACAGAGACACACTGAGAGACAATGAGAGAGACAGAGAGACAGGGAGAGAGACATAGAGACAGGGAGAGAGACAGAGAGACAGGGAGAGAGACAGAGAGACAGCGCGGTGCCTCTCTGGAACAGCTTGTACATAAACATCCCTTCCATGCATTTACGAGACCGAAATGAAAGGGGTCAGGGCTATTGAATTCATATTTCATTGGCTTTTTAGGAGATTTCAAAATAACTGCATTCAGCTGGAGAGAGGGAGAGGGAGAGAGAGAGGGAGAGAGGGAGTGGGAAAGAGAGAAAGGGAGAGGGAGTGGGAAATAGAGAGAGAGAGAGAGGGAAAAGAGAGGGAGGGGAAAGAGAGAGAGAGGGGGGGAGGGGAAGAGAGGGGAAAGAGAGAGGAGAGGGAAAGAGAAAGGAAGAGAGGAAGGGAGAGAGGGAGGGGAGAGGTGAGAGAGGGAGAGAGAATGAGAGAGGGAGAGGGAAAGAGAGAGGGAGAGGAAAGGAGAGAGGGAGAGGGAAGGAGAGAGGGAGAGGGAAGGAGAAGAAGAGAGAGAGGGAAAGAGAGAGGGAGAGGGAAATAGAGAGGGAAAGAGAGAGGGAGAGGGAAAGAGAGAGGGAGGAGGGAAAGAGAGAGGGAGAGGGAAAGAGAGAGGGAGAGGGAAAGAGAGAGGGAAAGAGAGAGAGAGAGGGAAGAGAGAGAGGGAAAGAGAGAAGAGAGAGGGATGAGGGAAAGAGAGAGGAGAGGGAAAGAGAGATGAGCAAAGAGAGAGAGGGAGAGGAAAGAGAGAGGGAGAGGAGGGAAAGAGAGAGAGGGCGAGAGGAAGGGAAAGAGGAGAGGGAGAGGGAAAGAGAGAGGGAGAGAGGGAAGAGAGAGGGAGAGGGAAAGAGAGAGGGGAGAGGGAAAGAGAGAGGAGAGGGAAAAGAGAGAGGGAAGGGAAAGAGAGGAGAGGTGAGAGGGGGAGAGGGAAGAGAGGGAAGAGGGAAAGAGAGAGGGAGAGGGAAAAAGAGAGAGGGGAGAGGGAAAGAGAGAGGGAGGGGAAAGAGAGAGGGAGAGGGAAGAGAGGGTAGAGGGAAGAGAGAGGGGGAGAGGGAAGAGAGAGTGAGAGGGAAAGAGAGAGGGGGAGAGGGAAAAGAGAGGAGGAGAGGAAAGAGAGAAGAGGGAAGAGGGAANACAATTAAAATTGGCCCGATCATATCTAAACCTATTCAATATATCGCAATCCTTGTTTATATATCTCTTGCGTCATATGGATATATCCAGTTTCATTTCGTCATAT
>NW_020870063.1:215333-221039 GCF_003789085.1 Penaeus vannamei
GTTCTTTCGCTCGTTCTCTCTCGTCTCTCGCTCTTTCTCTCCTCGTTCTTTCGCCTCGTCTCTCTCGTCTTTCGCTCTTTCTCTCCTCGCGCTCTTCTCTCATCGTTCTTCGCTCGTTCTCTCTTCTTCTCTCGCTCGTTCTCTCATCGTTCTCGCTCGTTCTCTCTTCGTTCTCTCGCTCGTTCTCTCATCGTTCTTTCGCTCGTTCTCTCATCGTCTCTCGCTCTTTTCTCTCATCGTCTTTCGCTCGTTCTCTCTTCGTTCTCTCGCTCGTTCTCTCCTCGTTCTTTCGCTCGTTCTCTCTTCGTTCTCTCGCTCGTTCTCTCTTCGTTCTTTCGCTCGTTCTCTCTTCGTTCTCTCGCTCGTTCTCGTTCTCTCGCTCGTTCTCTCTCGTTCTTTCGCTCGTTCTCTCTTCGTTTCTCTCGCTCTTTCTCTCTCGTTCTTTCGCCGTTCTCTCTTCGTTCTCTCGCTCTCTCCTCTTCGTTCCTCTCGCGCTCGTCTTTCATTGTTCTTTCGCTCGTCTCTCTTCGTTCTCTCGCTCGTCTCTTCTCTCTCTCGCTCGTCTCTCGTCGCTCGTTCTTCTCATCGTTCTTTCGCTCGTTCTCTCTCGTTCTTTCGCTCGTTCTCTCCGTTCTTCGCTCGTTCTCTCTTCTTCTCTCCGCTCGTTCTCTCCTTTTTCGTTCTATTTTCGCTCGTTCTCTCTTCGTTCTCTCCTCGCTCTTCTTCTTCGTTTCTTTTCGCTCGTTCTCTCTTCGTTCTCTCGCTCGTTCTCTCTTCCGTTCTTTCGCTCGTTCTCTCTTCGTTATCCTTTCGTTCTTTCGCTCGCTTCGTTATCTCGCTTTCTCTCCGTTTTTCGTTCTTTCGCTCGTTCTCTCTTCGTTCTCTCGTTCTTCTCTCTTCGTTCTTTCGCTCGTTCTCTCTTCGTTCTCTCGCTCGTTCTCTCTTCGTTCTCTCGCTCTTTCTCTCCTCGTTCTTTCCTCGTTTCTCTCCTCGCTTTCGCCGTTCTCTCTTCGTTCTCTCGCTCGTTCTCTCATTCGTTTATCTCGCTCTTCTCTTATCCTTTCTTCTTTTCTCATCTTTCGCTCGTTCTCTCATCGTTTCTCTCGCTCATTCTCTCCTCGTTCTTTCGCTCGTTCTCTCGCTCTTTCTCTCATCGTTCTTTCGCTCGTTCTCTCATCGTTCTTCGCTCGTTCCTCTCATCTTATCTCGCTCTTTCTCTCCTCGTTCTTTCCTCGTTCTCTTCGTTCTCCTCGCTCGTTCTCTCTTCGTTCTCTCGCTCGTTCTCTCTTCGTTCTCTCGCCGTTCTCTCTTCGTTCTCTCGCTCGTTCTCTCTTCGTTCTCTCGCTCTTCTCCTCGTTCTCTCGCTCGTCTCTCGCTCGTTCTCCCTTCGTTCTCTCGCTCATTCTCTCATCGTTCTTTCCCTCATTCTCTCCTCTTTCTCTCGCTCATATGATGTTGTTCAGACAAGCGGTGTATATGGATGAAGGTTCGCCCTGTAATGTTATTACTACATTACAATATTTGAAATACATGCATGATGAAAAGTCGTTCCTAATATGTGCTCACGACTTTTTTAAACAGTAAATAAATAAATGCGTTATTTTGAAATGAGGTAAGAGGATAGATAAGATAAATAGGTATATATACAGTATGTATATCTTTATGTATGTATGTATGTTGTACACACACACACACATACGCACACACACACACACACACACACACACACACACACACACACACACACACACACGACACACACACACACACACACACACAACACACAAACACACAACACACACACACACACACACACACACCACACACACATACACACACACACCACACACACACACACACACACACACACACACACACACACACACACACACAACCACACACACACACACACACACACATATATATATATAATATATATATATATATATATATATATATATATATATATATATATATATATATATATATATATACATATACATATATATATATATATATATATATATGTATATATAATATATATAATATATATAATTAATATATAATAATATATATGTGTGTGTGTGTGTGTGAGTGTGTGTGTGTGTGTGTTGTGTGTGTGTGTGTGTGTGTGTGTGTATGTGTGGTGTATGTGTGTGTGGTGTGTGTGTGTGTGTGTGTGTGTGTGTGTGTGTGTGTGTGTTTATATGGTATATATATATATATATAATATATATATATATATATATATATATATATAATATATATAATATATATATATATATATATATATATATATATATATGTTTATGTGTTGGTGTGTATGTGTGTGTGTGTGTGTGTGTGTGTGTGTGTGTTGTTTCGTGTGTTGTGTGCTGTGTGTGGTGTGTCGGTGTGTGTGTGCTATNCCCCCCTCCCTCCCTCCTTCACACCCCCACGGTGCTGTCCTGCTTTCCACAACGAAGAGAAAGTCAGGCACTCAACCCAGGCCTATAGAGGGCGCCACTCACTCCATTACAGCTCACTCACGCCTTGTTGTTGTATGTCGTTAAAAATACGCTATTTTATTGTTTTATTTTATTTAAAAGTAAATTAATGAAGTTTTTTTTAATTTTTTTTATTTTATTAAGTGTTTCTTCCCATCTGAATCTTGTTGGTAATAGGTCTGATGGGTTTTAGTAGCAGTGCAGACGATATCTTTGTTCGGAAAATTATTATTTTTATGCGACGGAACTGGCAAGTCAACGAATTTCCTTACTGATTCCACTAACCTTTTTCTTTCACGTCTTTACAACACGCTTCGGCAGCATGTTTATGATACTTGGTGTCAATTACAATTGGAACTTACTTTGTTTCAACGATTAACCTTCCAAACACGCTGCCATTTTAAATAAGATATAGATTGAAGATACATTGTTCTATTTTCAGTATCCTGGAACACAGGGAAACGTTTGGAGGCAACGCTATTGCAACGTAAGTCATTTCTCAAAGTAAGCTTTTTCAAATGGTTATCTATCTAGACGAGTCCTAAAAAAATTATATATTACAATTAATTCCAAGCCTAAAGCATTGATGTTCCTCGTTTAATCGATCGACATTTTCTGGAATATGCTTCAAACTAGCGGGCCATTATGCAAATTTGTCTCAAAGTTCAATAATCATATATCTTGAGAAGAAAGAGAGATAGTGAGGGAGAGAGAGAGAGAGAGAGCTCGGATATCTTCGCATAATGTATGCTATACGAAGTTATTACGATGTTCCTCGTTTAATCGATCGACATTTTCTGGAATATGCTTCAAACTAGCGGGCCATTAAGCAAATTTGTCTCAAAGTTCAATAATCATATATCTTTCGTATAACTTCGTATAATGAATGCTATACGAAGTTATTACGCATGGGTCTGGTTTTTTTTCTCCCATTCGTATGTGATGATGTGTCGCTGTGTCATCCTATCATTAAATTCAATATCCTTAGCGTGTAGAATCTTTTCCTTGTATTCCGTCATCTCTTGGTGTCACTTTTCCTCGGGACATCGCACTACGAAGTTGCTACAGCGTCCTTTGTCCCTCCGGTCGTAGAGGGAGAGGGAGAGAGAGAAAGAGGGAGGGAGGAAGGGGGAGACAGGAAGGGAGGGGCGAAGGGAAGGAGAGAAGGGAGAGAGAGAGAGATCGTATAACTTCGTATAATGTATGCTATACGAAGTTATTACGCATGGGTCTGGTTTTTTTTCTCCCATTCGTATGTGATGATGTGTCGCTGTGTCATCCTATCATTAAATTCAATATCCTTAGCGTGTAGAATCTTTTCCTTGTATTCCGTCATCTCTTGGTGTCACTTTTCCTCGGGACATCGCACTACGAAGTTGGTACAGCGTCCTTTGCCCCTCCGGTCGTAGAGGGAGAGGGAGAAAGAGGGGGGGGGAGAGAGAGAGAGAGGAGTATAATTTTGTATAATATATGATATACGAAGAGATTAGGGAGAGAGAGAGAGATAGATAGAGAGTGAGAGAGAGAGAAAGAGAGAGGGAGAGGGGAGAGAGGAGGAGAGAGAGAGAGACAGACAGAGAGAGAGAGAGTGTGACAGAGAGAGAGAGAGAGTGTGACAGAGAGAGAGAGAGCGAGGGGGACAGAGAGAGAGAGGGGGAGAGAGATAGAGAGAGAGAGAAAGAGAAAGAGAAAGAGAGAGAGAGGGAAAGAGAGAGAGAGAGATCGTATAACTTCGTATAATGAATGCTATACGAAGTTATTACGCATGGGTCTGGTTTTTTTTCTCCCATTCGTATGTGATGATGTGTCGCTGTGTCATCCAATCATTAGATTCGATATCCTTAGCGTGTAGAATCTTTTCCTTGTATTCCGTCATCTCTTGGTGTCACTTTTCCTCGGGACATCGCACTACGAAGTTGCTACAGCGTCCTTTGTCCCTCCGGTCGTAGAGGGAGAGGGAGAAAGAGGGGGGGGAAGAGAGAGTGTGTGAAAATGAGAGAGCGAGAGAGGGAGAGAGAGACAGAGGGAGATAGAGACAGAGGGAGAGAGAGGGAGAGAGAGGGAGGAAGGGAGAAAGGAGTGGGGTAGGGGTTTCTGCCTGCCTGTCTTTCTCTCTCTCTCACTCTCTCTCTTTCTCTCTCTCTCTATCTCCCTCTGTCTCTATCTCCCTCTCTCTCTATCTCCCTCTCTCTCTCCCTCCCTCTCTCTCTGTCCCTCTCTCTCCCTCTCTCGCTCTCTCATTTTCACACACTCTCTCTTCCCCCCCCCCCTCTGTCTCCCTCTTCCTCTCCCTCTGTCTCTATCTCCCTCTGTCTCTCTCTCCCTCTCCCTCTCCCTCTCCCTCTACGACCGGAGGGACAAAGGACGCTGTAGCAACTTCGTAGTGCGATGTCCTGAGGAAAATTGACACCAATAGATGACGGAATACAAGGAAAAGATTCTACACGCTAAGGATATTGAATTTAATGATAGGATGACACAGCGACACATCATCACATATGAATGGGAGAAAATCCCCAGGCCCATGGCACTTTTCAGGCGTGCTCTCGTCAAATCACTCACCCCATTTTGCGCCAAGTGTTCCAGAAGAGGGCACGGGGCGCGCGCTTTTTCCCGCGACCATAATGCATGACTCTCCATTATGTGCATACTTTCCGAACGACAGAAAAAAAACAAATTGAAGAAGAAGCAACAGGCTGTTCTGCCCTCTCGCAACTCCCATCCCATTTCCTCGCTTTAACGATGAGGCAGAATTCCCCCAGCTTGGGAGGAGAATTGTGGCGAGGTGTGCTGAACGAAAACAGTTGGTCTCTCCTGCCTTACTATCGGCATCAGCTCCTGCTCCAGCGCCAACTTCAAGGTCTGCCTCAGCCCCTTCAGTGCCAGTTTTAGCTCCCGCTACTTCGGAATCTACTGCAGAACCTACTTCGACATCAACAACACATGTTTCAGCATAAACAACAGTTCCGGCTTCTGCACCTGCTTCAGCGCCAGTGCAAACCTCTACACCACAGTTTTTAGATAGTTAACAAATAAGGCAAGCACTAAGGTGCACCCTATCAGGCATGTATATCTAATGTTTGACTTCGGCCCTTAAATCAAGCCAGATTAGGTAGATGCTCGGACATCTTTCCCTAACTGTTTACAGGACATGTACACTACTCTGTAAGTATTTTTTAAAATCAAATCTCTCTCTCTCTCTCTCTCTCTCTCTCTCTCT
>NW_020870063.1:221407-231407 GCF_003789085.1 Penaeus vannamei
CTCTCTCTCACCCTTTCCCCTTTCTCATCCCCTCTCTATCTCCTTTTTCCACTCTTTCTCTCTTCCTTTCCTTTCTCTTTTTTCTCTTCTTTTCTCTTCTACTCCTTCTCTTCCCTTCTCTCACTTATCCTCTCCTCCATTTCCTTCTCCTCTCCTCTGCTCTACTTCCCTCTCTCTCTTCTCTCTCTCCTTTCATTTCCATGTCCGTGTGCGTGCGTGTGTGTATTTTATATAAAAAGGTTCAATTCATTATAAACTTCATTTTTTCTCACTCTTAAGCCATGCTTTCTTCCTAACTTTTTCCTCTCTGCTTAATAATTACACTCTTGTCCGAATTCATTATTCCTGAGACATCATTTTACATTAATAATTTTTCATCACTACAGTTTTCTTAATTTTCGTAATCTTTTTATTTCATTTTATTGTCTCTCTCCCAAGTTTCTTACAGCTGATAGTGGTTTCTTTGCCGCTCACTGAACCCCATGTACTTTACCTAAGTACTTCCTCTGTGTACTAAATGTGGACTCCATGTAGCGTACTCTAGAGGTGTCCCTAATGATATTTTCTGTCTGTATAACACTTTAATTTACCTTAAATGCTCACTTCAAGTTCACGGTCATCAATAGCAGTCCGTGAACTTTGACATTCACGTGTTCCTCGCGGGTTAGGTTATCGTTCAGTTATTTCCTTCTTCATTCGTTTCTCGGCGTGTAAAAAAGAATACTTGGCAGCTGTAATGTTCAATGTCGTATTCAAGAACAAAACCTGTGTGAATGTGTGATTAATGTCTCTTTGTGGAGTTTCCCCGAACCTTTGTTTATTTTCGATGACAATATGAAATATAATGGGTTCCAATAGGAAACATAATGGGTTCCAATNTGTGTGTGTGTGTGTGTGTGTGTGTGTGTGTGGTGTGTTGTGTGTGTGTGTGTGTGTGTGTGTGAGTTGAGTGAGTGAGTGAGTGAGTGAGTGAGTGAGTGGAGTGTGTGTGTGTGTGTGCGTGTGTGTGTGTGTTTTGTGTGTGTATGTGTGAGTGTGTGTGGGTGAGTGAGTGAGTGAGTGAGTGAGTGTGAGTGAGTGTGGTGTGTGTGTGTGTGTGTGTGTGTTGTGTGTGTGTGTGTGGTGTGTGTGTGTGTGTGTGTGTGTGTGTGTGTAGGTGTGTAGGTGTGTAGGTGTGTGTAGGTGTGTGTGTGTGAGTGTGTTGTGTTGTATGTGCGTGTGCGTGTGCGTGTGTGTGTGTGTGTGTATATGTTGTGTGGTGTGTGTGGGTGGATTTAGAACCACGCGAGTACGTATCGTATTCTGAATCCAATAATCCCTCCTTGATATTAAATCGTATCAGATAAAATTATTTTTTTCTTTCAAATGAAATTAAAACATGACGCAGAAAAAAAATCTTGTCCTTGCACATGATTCAGTTTTAAGACCTATTTTTCTGTCATTTTCCTTCTTTCTATTCTTTCCGCCGTGGAGAGAATCTACAGCAAAAAATAAATAAAATCTTCCAATAGGATGCAGCTGATATTCTATTCCTTCTTTTTTCCTTATTTTCTTTTCCTTCTTTTTTTCCTTATTTTCTTTTCCTTCTTTTTCCTTAGTTACATTTTTATTGTTTTTCTTATACAGTTACGATTCATGGAAGCGGTAAAGTTCCAGCCAATTCTTATTAATGTTGGTATCATATTCCTTGGAAAGACAAGTCACTGCATTGTCGTTACCAATTTCATTTTACGGTTCTTTAGCTTGACTAAGCCCATCTTTCTTTCTTTCTCTCTTCTCTCTCTCTCTCTTCTCTCTCTCTCTCTCTCTCTCTCTCTCTCTCTCTCTCTCTCTCTCTCTCTCTCTTCTCTCTCTCTCTCTCTCTCTCTTCGTCTCTCTTTCTTCTCTCCTTTCCTTTCCTCCCTCCCTCCCTCCCCCTCTCTCTCTTAATATCTTTCTGTTTCTTTCTCTTTTTCTCTTTCTCTCTCTTTCTATCAATATCGCTTTCTCTCCCTTTTTCTTTCTTGTTTTTGTAAAAGTAACAACTAAACTTGATCTCGGGTCACTGGAGAACCATGATCTGACCTACTGACCGTGACCTCTGACCTGTCCTGTCCCTATTGTGAGTCGTAAATACACCACGTGGTTGTTAAAAGTTCTATTTTCGATTGTTTTTTATTTATTTATTTTGATACTGGGAAATAAATGTTAGACTTAAATGAGGAAAGTAATAAATTTGTATATCAGAGAAAAAACACATTCAGATGGTGGCTACAAGTCCAATCTCACAGGGTAATATTTTGACCTATCCATGCTTTTCCATCTGTCAACCTACACTATGCAGGTTTCTTGTATCGCAAGCAGATATAAGAATACACGTGGAAAGATAAAAAAAGAATATGTAATTCTATTTGGTTGTTGACTGTCCTACGGGGTACATCCTCAGAACACGAGATGTGAACGAACACATTTTTTTTTTCCTTTTAATTCGTAATTTTACCCTTGGCGTAAACTTAAAACTTCCCCGGCACATGTGAATGGCGTATCACATTATCACAATCACAAACCCTTATTTCGCCACTAACACGAGCACTCTGATATCCCGCCATATTTATGTATGTGCAGAAAAAAAATAAGCAAGGTCTTTCTCACTTGCCAGCCATTTGTCCCCCAACATATCAGATAACAAGCTCGCATCCAGCTTGGTGTAATCATCTCATTCGGGTAATTGAACAGACGGCAGTTTCCATAGTCGTATGGAAGAATTCGCGAGAGCAGAAACAAGGTGGCGGAATCCACGCACTTGCTGAGGTTAGGCCGCTGTATAGTCCTATTTGGTTTTATTGACAGCGATGCACAGTTCTTCGCTCGTCTAATGGGAAACCCACACACGTAAGCCGCAACAGATTTACAATGTAACCAACAGTCGTCGCCTGGTATTCGTGTGGCAGAGGGCGCTGGGTTTGCTTATTTTCTCTCTCCTGTAGGTGTTGTTGTTTTTTTTTTCCTTTTTTCTTCTTCTTCTTGTGGCTGACGTAGAGGGTTTGTTTGTTTTCCTGTTCGACTGTTTGGTTTGTGTTTTTGCTTTTTTTTTATGATCCTTCGTGAGTCATATTCTTTTTTCTTTTAGCAAGGAGGTAAAAAAAACTAACCTTGGGGTGCATCCGAGTTCCCTGTTAGCTTTAATAGTGGGTGTTAATAATGGATTAATATATCTATTGTCTCATTGTCATCATCATCGCCGTTACTATTTTTGAATATAGTATCATTACTGCATTATTACCGTTATTCTGATATATGTAACTTGCTGTTGCTACTGCTAATTATAATCACTATTATCGTTTTTAGTCTTCTTATCCCCAATTACCCTATTAATGTTATCATTATCATATATCAGTAACGGAAAGATCTTCAATACTTAAGCCTAACCTTTTGCAAGCATCTATGAATCGTAGCTCGAGATCACCATCTGTGTGGTTGAGATGACAGATACCAGTTGTAAGCTTTTTATACACACACACACACACACACACGCACGGCACGCACTTACTCACCGCACACGAACGCACGCACACGAACGCACGCATGACCACCGCACGCACCAACCCACACACACACACACACACACACACACACACACACACACACACACACACACACACACACACCACACCACACACACACACACACCACACACACCACACACTAACACACACCTCCCCCCCCACCCACACACACGCACACACACTAACATCCAAACACTCACACACACACACACACGCACGTGCAGGTGTGCGTGCGCATCCCAATAACCAGTCATGGGGGAGTCTTGTCGGTCGCGATGGGTCCCTCGCGCCACAGTTGTCCAAGATACGTGACAGATTTCCACGTCAAATGCGTTCCGGGGTTCTGTTAGTTGCAGCTGGTGTCCCCCCCCCCTGTGGTTCGCGTCAGATTACGTGGAATGCACTTTTACACTTATGCAAGTTTAGGCTTCGTACTGTGTGTGTGTGTTGTGGCTCTTTTTTCTCTGCCACACTGATTGTCTTTTTTGTTGTTGTTGTTGTTGGGAGGAATGGTTTTCCCTCTGGTATGCTCTCTTCTTTATCTTCTCTCTCTGTCTGTCTCTGCCTCTCTCTCTCTCTCTTTCTTTCTTCTTTCCCCTCTTTCTTCTTTCCCCTCTTTCTTCTCTCCCCTCTTTCTTCTCTCCCCTCTGTCTTCCTCTCCCCTCTGTCTTCCTCTCCCCTCGGTTTTCCTCTCCCCTCTGTCTTCCTCTCCCCTCTGTCTTCCTCTCCCCTCTGTCTTCCTCTCCCCTCGGTTTTCCTCTCCCCTTTTCGTCTTCCCTTTTCTCTATACCTCGCTTTTCTTTTTCTCCTATTTGCCTCCTTTTCTCGCTGTGCTTCTCGTATATTTACACCTTCGGCGCCACTTCCAACGTGAACGATTTCCATCTAAGGATCGACCACGTTCGCAAGTTCAATCAGCTACGAATACTGGACATTTAAGGAATCAAAGCAGAACATTGACGATAAACAAGGACTTACCCAATTACTGCGTTCGGATGAGACTTGTGTTCGTCGACTTGGTGCTTCGTTTTTGATTTCCGAAGTCGAGGGACTGTTGTGAAACTTCAGACATTAGCACGATCGAATCGCCAGGTTAAACTTTGCTTAGGCTTACGTAAGCGGAATGTGCAAACGTTTTTTTCCTTTTCTGCACTTTTCGTGGTGTGTGTTTTAGGTATATACGGGTTTTTCTATCGGTCAGTTTCAGTGTTTCCGATGTTCTGTGACCCTGGCTCGCACTCGCGTCTCGGTCAGTTGACACTATAGTTCATATTTAATGTCCTTCAGTCTCCCACGATACCTGTTTTTTGTAATGAAAAGCCTCAAACGGAATCCACATTAACACAACACCCAACAGAATATCAGAGGTTCACCACAGGCAGACGGGTTCATAGTACAATCAGAAGGGCAATGTGTCATTGAGGTGTAAGGGTCATCTGATGGTTTGCAGTTGCCGAGCAGGAGGGTGACGCATCTTCTCCCCTTCGCTACACACTCAACACTGCCCCACAAGCTCTTCGTGTCACACATCTTAACTGTCTGAGTGCAACCCTGTGGGAGGGGCTGGGCAGATTCACCATGTAAGAAGCGGATGTGAAAAAAGTGGGTGTTAAAAATTAATACGGGGGAATGAGGGTACGTTTGTATTCTCTTTGTCTCTTATTTTCTTTTCTTATACTTCCCTTTTTTATTTCCCTACCATTATTTATATTGTTGCTACTGTTCTTTCTCATTTTCTTCTGCTGCTTCTTTCCTATCCCTTTAGTTCTGCTTCCTTTTTCTATATCTTTAGTTCTGCTTCGTTCCTCTTTCGGTACTTCTGCCTCTCTTATCTGTACTACTATTACTACTACTTGTAACTATTATGAATGACCCTCAGTCAGCTATGCCGGCCATTTCTTCTACAGCTGCTGCTACTTCTGCTACATAATAAAACAACTACATAAACGACACTTTCTTCCTCTTCTCATTCTTTGTTTTTTACACTCTTCATCAGCAGAACCATATGGATAGTTTCTCAACCTTTGACCTCCAGAGAACCCCCAATTAAAAGCAGAGAGAACGGGTATAACACAAACCACAATGGGGTCCGGAAAATCCTTTTTTTTTTTTTAGGCTCGCAGTCCCTCAACGCTGCTCCACTGTTATACATGGCAATAAGAACTTTAATGTCTTATTAAGTAAAGATGTTGCAAGTTGGTAGCTTTGCTCTTGAGTCTGAAGGGTCAAAAATTTTATGACGCAACAAGGGCCGCCACTGATGCAGCTGACGAGATGTAAATATGCTATGACCCATTGCTCTCTTACCTTTTGTCATAATACACAGGATGTCGGGAATTTGAACCACAGACTGTTTGGGGATACGCTTAAAACACACATAGATGTATTTTTCAAGTATGATAGTGAAGCACTGTACTCGATACTTTAAAAAAGGTACTATGTGTACCCTTGCTTTAATTTTTTTTTTTTCTTCTTGCATCGAGACACATCTGGTGGGTATCAAGTTATATTGATTGTCATTACAAAGCATCAACTTTTATGTTTTTGTCCCCTTTATTTTTCTTCTTTTTGTCGATGCATGGGAATACATTAGCATACAGCTGTGTATGTGTCTACAAAGTGTTAATGACATGTGTACTTCACGTAGAAGTTGGTGTATCTAGGATGTTTGTGTGTGGAGAAGGTTGATAGGTTGGATATTTGGTTGGTAAATAGACTAATGTCTCTCTCTCTCTTCCCCCCCAATCTCTCTCTCCCTCTCTCTCTCTCTCTCTCTCTCTNATTATTATTATTATTATTATTATTATTATTATTATTGTTATTATTATTATTATTATTATTACTGCTGTTGAGATTACTCAACAGCTATTAACAGCACTACCAGCAAAAAGTTGTTTCTTTCCCCAAAATCAAGGAAAATGATAAACAGGTGTGATCAATTTGTAATTTTAACAGACTAAAAATTGAAGTGGACATCTACATGCCACCATGGTGTAAGCAAGTTAATGGATGTTTGCCAGAAACTTTCTTATATATTTATTTGCTAGTATTTTTTCCTTATAGAACACTTATATGTGGATGAGAAATTTCAAATGACAAGCTGTTAGGTATCATATTTTTTTTCTTTATCTGTCGTTTATCTTGTTTTATAATATTTATTATAATATTTAGATTTCTTTTTTTTCCAAGCTCCTGTAAGTACAAGAAGGAAAAGGAAATATGTGACTGCGGAGAATCTGAAACTCCTGTCGGGCCAATATGTGTAGGCATCTTCTCAGGGATATTGATAATTGGATTTTGGATCACAACTATTAACAGGACGATTGACAGGTAATTAAATGCTGTACTTGTTCTCATTCTCTCTCTCTCTCTCACTCTCATTCTCTCTCATTCTCTCTCTCTCTCTTTCTCTTTCACTCTCTTTCTCTCTCACTCTCTCTCTCTCTTTCTCTTTCACTCTCTTTCTCTCTCACTCTCTCTCTCTCTCATTGTCACTGTCTGTGCTGAAAAATAACTTTCTTTCTTTCACTTTCTCCCTCTCTCTCTCTCTCTCTCTCCGTAATAACTTCGTATAGCATACATTATACGAAGTTATACGACTCTCTCTCTCTCTCTCTCTCATTGTCACTGTCTGTGCTGAAAAATAACTTTCTTTCTTTCACTTTCTCCCTCTCTCTCTCTCTCTCTCTTTCACTTTCTCTCTCTCTCTCTCTCTTTCACTTTCTCTCTCTCTCTCTCTCTCTTTCATTCTCTCTCTCTCTCTCTTTCTCTTTCTCTTTCTCTCTCTCTCTCTTTTTCTCTCTCTCTCTCTCTCTCATTGTCACTGTCTGTGCTGAAAAATAACTTTCTTTCTTTCACTTTCTCCCTCTCTCTCTCTCTCTCTCTCGCTCTCGCTCTCTCTCTCTCTCTCTCTCCGTAATAACTTCGTATAGCATACATTATACGAAGTTATACGCCTCTCTCTCTCTCTCTCTCTTTCTCTCTCTCTTTCTCTCTCTCTCTTTCTCTCTCACTCTCTTTCTCTTTCTCTTTCTCTCTCTCTCTCTCTCTTTCTTTTTCTCTCTCTCTCTCTCTCTCATTCTATCTCTCTCTCTCTTTCTCTCTCTCTTTCTCTCTCTTCCTCTCTCTCTCTCTCTCTCTTTCATTCTCTCTCTCTCTCTCTCTCTGTCTCTGTCTCTCTCTCTCTCTCTTTCTCTTTCTCTTTCTCTTTCTCTTTCTCTCTCTCTCTCTTTTTCTCTCTCTCTCTCTCTCTCATTCTATCTCTCTCTCTCTTTCTCTCTTTCTCTTTCTCTTTCTCTCTCTCTCTCTTTTTCTCTCTCTCTCTCTTTCTCTCTCTTCCTCTCTCTCTCTCTCTCTCTCGCTCTCGCTCTCTCTCTCTCTCTCTCTCCTCTCTCTCCCCTTTTTCCCACATATATATAACTGTGCCCTTAAATGAGGGTAGACAAAGCATCAAAGGTTGGGCCTCAGGATATATGTTATTACTTTTTCTTCCTTTTTTTAAGCCATAAGCAAAAGCAGTGTATTCAACAAGTAGACGTAATAACTTCGTATAGCATACATTATACGAAGTTATACGCCTCTCTCTCTCTCTCTCTCTCTTTCTTCTTTTCTTTCTTTCTCTCTCTCTCTCTCTTTCTCTTTCACTCTCTTTCTCTCTCACTCTCTCTCTCTTTCTCTCTCTTCCTCTCTCTCTCTCTCTCTCCCTCTCTCTCTCTCCCTCTCTCTCTCACTCTCTCTCACTCTGTCTCACTCTCTCTCACACTCTCTTTCTCTCTCTCACTCTCTCTCTCATTGTCTCTCTCTCTCATTGTCACTGTCTGGGCGGAAAAATAAGTTTTTTTGTTTCATTTTTTCCCTCTCTCTCTCTCTCTCTCGCTCTCTCACTCTCACTCTCACTCTCACTCTCACTCTCTCTCTCTCTCTCATTCTCTCTCTCTCATTCTCTCTCTCTCTCTTTCTCTCTCACTCTCTTTCTCTCTCACTCTCTTTCTCTTTCTCTTTCTCTCTCTCTCTCTCCCCCTTTCTCTGTCTCCACCTCTCCTCCTACACCCTTCCTCTCTCTCTCTCTCTCTCCCTCTCTCTCTCTCTCTCTCTTTCACTTTCTCTCTCTCTCTCTCTCTTTCACTTTCTCTCTCTCTCTCTCTCTTTCACTTTCTCTCTCTCTCTCTCTCTCTCTCTCCCCTTTTTCCCACATATATATAACTGTGCCCTTAAATGAGGATAGACAAAGCATCAAAGGTTGGACCTCAGGATATATGTTATTACTTTTTCTTCCTTTTTTTAAGCCATAAGCAAAAGCAGAGTATTCAACAAGTAGAAGAATCTGCTTCAGAGCAATCAACTCCACGAGCATATCCTCTTACTCCGGTTGCTTCTTCAGCACCAACTGAAACAGCTGCAGCACAGAATACAGGTGGCACTGAGGTTACATCAGAAGAAAAAGAGGCTGATCAGTTGCCAGCAAAATCATCAGCACTGTTTCCAATTAATCCCCTGACACCACCACCACCACAACCCTTAGGTTTTCAGGATCCTGCTTTAAATCCAGCTGCAGCACCGCCGTGTCCTCCGTACTCTTTTAACACCCCAGAAGCTCCAAGTTTTGCTCCCACGGCACCAAATGAACCTCCTCCACCATACTCTCTCTACCCTTCAAATGATCAGAGTTTACCTTCTCACACGCCTAGTCAGTTTCCTAGTGCCACTGTACCACCTGTTTCAGAAAGTTCATCAGTAACACCATGCCCTCCCAATCCGTCAACTCTACCTTATCCATACAGTCCTTGAGCAAATACCATACCCTATAGAAATCTCTTTGAGATCTCTTCTTAGGATTTCTTTATTGATGTTGCAATATATACTCCTAAACTAGATTCATCTATATTCTCATGTTGCTATATAACAAGAAGAAATTGCTTCTCCATGTTCATAGCAAAGAGGATTCTCATGTACAGTGAGAAGGTACTATGATGATTTAGAGAAGTATGGATGAAGAAAAGGTTGCATATTTTTAAGATATGCTTAACATCAACTTTACTGAGTGTGATTGCCTGGTTAACATCTACAACAGCTGAGAAAGAGCCTGGAAGTTATGAGGGTTTATGACGCACACAAGTAAGCAATGAGTTTTGATATTCAGTGACGATGATATTATTAATTTAAAATGTCTTGTTATGCATATTACTGTAGTGTCATTAATATCAAATACTAATAGTTTTAAGTGATGACAGAGCTCAGAGTTCTGTACTGCAGTTTCCATCCTAACAAGAACACAATGTAATGAGTCAGTTTTCCAAGGATTTATTAATAGTTTTGCCAGTAGTTTTGAAGGATGTTCCTGCATTGGCTTTTGGATTTTTTTTTCACCTATGCTATCAAGAACTCTCAATGGTTCCTATGGATTAATATTTCTTGCTAGAAAGGTCATGTAGCAGAAATGTAAGGCAGAGCCCAAT
>NW_020870063.1:250838-253338 GCF_003789085.1 Penaeus vannamei
GAAATGGGGGGAGGGAGGAGAGAGAGAGAGAGACAGAAGAAAGACAGACAGACAGACAGACAGAGTGAGGGGAGAGAGAGAGAGAGAGATAAGGAGGGAGAGGAGTATAAGGGGTAGGGAAAAAGAGATAGACCTAGAAATGAAGGGTGACTGAAAGGGAAAGAGAGAGAGAAGAGAGAGGGAGAACGAAAGAGAGAGAGAGACCGGGAAAGTGACAGAAAAGAAGGAGAGAAGAGTAACAAGAAAAAAGATCTATTGAAGAATAGTAAGAATACACTTTTAATTTCATTTTCCCGCATGGACGATTCCTCGCTAGACAAAACACACGAGCAATGCGCATTCAAGCACAAAGTGAATAAATTGATGAATAAATAAATGGATAGCGTGGTTTTTTTTTTTTCCATTTCTCTTTACTTAAGGCATTTGATTTTCTGTCAATTTCAGCATTTCATTTAGATTTTTTTTTAACTTATGAGCGTCCTTATATAAGGGAGACACACGCACACACACACACACACACACACACACACACATATATTATACATATGAATACGGTATTGTCTCCTCCTTAAAGACCTTCCACGAGCGTAACCACATCACCAAGCGAACTCAACCGGATGTTGTAATTTTCCTTGCGTCATAACAGTCTACTTTCGAGCCAAAAATATAATAGTTATCCCTAGTACTTGTCCGGAAGAAAACGGATACTGTGAACGCCGCGAACGACACATCCTGAGGGAGGAAAAAAAAGGAGTAGTAATTATTATTATTTTTTTTTTTTTTGGATTTATGGTTGAATCCTGATATACAGTTGTTTTATTATTATTATTTATATTATTATTATTATTATTATTATTATTATATTATTATATTATTATTATTATTATTATTATTATTACTGTTTTTTGTTTTACTTATTGATTTTGAGTGATGGGGTGATTTTCTTTTTCTTTTGTTGCACATTGATATTGCTCGATTCCACAATGATGATAATCGTTATGATGACTACAACGATGATATATATGGATAAATTATTGTATGTCCAGATATGTTATCTTCATATCTTGACGTCTCCATTTAAACAATATCAGAAATCCGATTATTTTCACTCATTCTGTAGCTCTTATCTCTTATCTCTTAAACCTCTTATCCTTTCTTCCATCTTCCCTTCCCACTCGAATTCTACGCATGTTTCTGTTCTTTTAAATCTTTCTTTATATTCCCCTTGTTTTTCCCTTCCCGCTTTCTTTCTTAAGCCCATTTTCTGTTGCTCGAATCTTTTCATTCTAAAGAAAACGAGAAGCGACCGGGTGTGTGATAACGAAAAAAAAAGCTGATTTCTTTTCCAGGGAGCGAAAGAAAGCTAGAGGAGAGAGAAAACAATGATTTAGCAAAGACCAAATTTAAAAGAGGATATTTCTTTATTGTGACTATTCGAGTGTAATATTTGTGTTCCGAGTAAAAAAGAAAATTAAAACATCGTTTCCAAACCTTTCCAAGATTTAACTCTCTTCCCTTACCTTTGAATTCTATCTTGAGACTTTGCTTTTTCTATCAGTGATAAAGTGTAAATATGTGCTTCTTTTGAGAGAGAGAGAGAGAGAGAGAGAGAGAGAGAGAGAGAGAGAGAGAGAGAGAGAGAGAGAGAGAGAGAGAGAGAGAGGAGAGGAGAGAGAGAGGAGAGAGAGAAGAGAGAGAGAGAGAGAGAGAGAGAGAGAAGAGAGAGAAAAGAGAGAGAAAGAGAGAGAGAAAGAGAGGAAGACAGGCAGACATAATATGTATATCACCATCCCCATTGGGGAACTAACGCCGACAGGGGCGCATAGCTGCATCCACCTTTCGTTTCGACCTACGGAGGGCCCTCATGGCGAGTCGCCAGGCAGGGACTCGGCCCACCTCTGACTTTTCATGACCGTTCTGATCAGTCTTCTCAAGCCACGACTTCTTGGGTCTCCCCGCAGGCTTCCTCCACCAGGATTGCCTCGAACAGAGTCAAGCTGGTGAGCAGGATCACCCTATGGGAAACAGACCAGGCGGCCGGACAGACTGAGTTGGCGATCACGGATTGTGCAGGTAACAGGTCCGGTTTCATGGCGTAACCGATGGTTGGACGCATATTCCGGGAAACCGTACCCCATGATCTGGCACTAGGACCGACACAGGATAGCATTCAGGTTTCACTACCATATATCAAAGATGGCATTATCAGGGTCTTGAAAACACGTGCTTGGCCCGTCTGCACAGCTACCGGTATCTCCCAAATTTAGTCTTGCTTTCGGGTGTTCACAAATCGATTCTTGGGCTGTATCAAGTATTCCACGCATGGAGGAATCCTACAGAGAAACAGGATCTGTCAGGCAGCAAAGTGCTGCGAAACGACCAGAGATTGCCTCAGCAAATCCCCGAGCACACTCCCCTCCAACAACCTATCCACACGAAACACCCTAGGATGATCAGTGGACCAATGAGGAGTTTTGAAGTGGACCCGCAGAGTATCCAC
>NW_020870063.1:270838-273338 GCF_003789085.1 Penaeus vannamei
CACATAATCATTAAAATATGTAATATTCTCAAATCATTCAATTCAATTTTCCCTATATACGCTACCTTTCCTATTAACTAAAATCAATATTTAAAATAATAAAAATATATGTGTGGCGAAATCGAGACCCTTACACCCAGTCTAACTGTGTTCTTCCCATGTTTTTACCTAGGACATGAATCGATCAATCCCTTTCATTTTTACAATTTTCCTCTCTACACTTTGCTCTAATAATATAACATCCTTCTCAATCTATTCACTGATGCCGGAACTGTCACCTGTGACTATTTCCGTTACTGTACCTACGGAAAATAACTACAAGAATAACAAAATGTCCCCTAGCACAACATGGCGGCTGTTCTCGCTGCATTCTCCATTTCTCCTCTCTTTTCACCGGGAGAGAGTCAGAATTCGTCTCAATTATCACAAATCAATGCAAAGAGATTTAGCAATTATGTGAATAAACTTATCGATCACCGCAGTCTATTATATGTGGGTAAAAATGTGATCTTAAGTACTAGCACTCAGCTTATCTGTTCACCGGGAGAGAGTCAGGGTTCGTTTGGCGAGAAATCGTTAAAATAACGAACTTATTGCTTTCCCCCAAATGAATTGCTAGCATTTAAACCAACAAACAATTTATAAATGATTATTATGATTTACTCTTATCTATTGTAACACTAAATTTTGCTATCTTGATATGCCATCAGATTTTTTTTTGATGTAAACAAATATTTCAGGGACGAATGTACATCTTTCAAATCAGAGATGGAGCACCTTTTAAATGTCGAATAAATAATGATCCCAACATATACATATATACATGTGTGTGTGTGTGTGTGTGTGTGTGTGTGTGTGTGTGTTTGTGTGTGTCTTCCTGTGTCTTTGCGAGTCCCTATTCGTGCTTCTACCTCCACGTGTAGATGGCAGCACAGGCGCCTCTCCCGAACGCGATTCCCGTCAGTCCCTTCGCGTCTCCTCCTCATCGGGTCGGGGATCGATTCCTCCGAATGCCTTTGAAACGCCCGTCGCCATTTCGCCAATTACGGGACTCGGGAGACTGAAATAACCATCAAAAGATCGAGACGAAATGGAGTTCTGTTCTATCTTTATGTACTTTGTGGTATTATGTAAGTTTTATCATCATCATCATCATTATTATTGTGGTGGTTGTTTTATTATGATTATTATCTTTATTATCATTATTATTATTATCTTCATCATCAGCATCATCATTGCTGTTATTAGTATGATTCTCATCATTATTATTAATGCAGTAATATATTTTTTATTAATAATCTCATCAATATTATAGTTATCATCATTATCATCAATCATCATTTCCATGATTATCACTTTTACTTTTATTGATTTTACTATTGTTGTTATTATTATTTTGATTGCCATCATTATCATTATCATTATTGTTTTTATTATTATTGTAATTATCATCATTATAATTATCATTTTTATCACCATAATCAGTACCAATACTACTATTGCTGCTTATTATCATTGTAGCTACTATTATCACCACTGTTATTATTATTATTATCTTAATTATCGTCTTTCAGGGGAACGTTCACCAGAACCCCGTGTAACATAGGTTGTATTTTTACAATAACCCACAATACGATCTCTTCAAACATAACGAAACCATCCGAAGTGAGTCCATCTTAACGCAAGAAGAGGCGCGGATTTGAAGGTTTGAACATCACCCGGTCCTATTTCTGCCCTAATGAGTCCTTGCTTATATGCCAGTACTAATAGCTCTTATATCGAAGTGGTTAATTACTTCGTGATTAAACCGTAATGACTTACAAGGAGGTTTCTCATTAAGTCAGCTGTTGTTAATGAACCTCATAAAGACATGATGAGACGGCAGTTTGTCAAAATTATATCTTTCGGTACACACGTGTATGTGTTGCGCGCACGTATACAGACATGCGATCAGATGTACAGTTACATGAAGACACTATAGATAAGTATGTGTGCGTTTGTGTGTGTGCTTTGTGTTTGTGTCTGTCTGTCTGTCTATCTGCCTTTCAACGTGCCTGTCTGTCTATCTGCCTTTCAGTGTGTTTGTCTGTCTATCTGCCTTTCAATGTGTCTGTCTGTCTGTCGGTTTGTCTCTCTACCTATCTGTCTGTCTCTCGGTATGTCTCTCTGTCTGTCTGTCTGCCCGTCTCTTTGTCTGTCTGCCATTCCAAGCCCGTGTCATATCAAACTGCATCATAAAACACACAAGCGTATATCTTAATCTTGACCATTAAATCAACTTAAAACACCCCAGTGAGCAAATAACGTTTTATCTCTTCCATACAACCATTGAACAATAAATGCAACACACGAGTTGCTCGCTGATACCTACAAAAGAGATTGGATCTTGCACATGTTGCAGCGGGACCTGTGAAATGTATCTTTTCATCTCTTTGTCTATTCAAAGATGTACACATATATATTAGGAGAAATATTGCAAATTTTATTATATTATTATTAG
>NW_020870063.1:290838-293338 GCF_003789085.1 Penaeus vannamei
TTGGTTAGTATGTTATTGTAACAAAATTATTTAGTGTTTTCTAAGATTGATAGCTCGGCGGAAGCGTGCAGACAGTGACAAATCCTGGTGTTGTCCGACAAAGCATAAGACTGATTTTTTGTCAGTTAAGTGGTTGATTTTTTTCATAATTATTAACCTTATTTGCTTAATGGATGATTAATGTAATGCCGTGGAAAAGTAACTAGGTTTGTGCTTATTAAAATCAACTGTTTATTCTATTACAGGGATACTGAATTCACATTTCAATTCCATTCTTTGCACACAGGGGAAATTTGGGCAAAATAAAACAGACAGCATGTCACAGCAAAGAATATCCATTGTAACAAATGGAATTAAAACTAAATCTTTAAAAAAATCTCTCTCTCTCTCTCTCTCTCTCTCTCTCTCTCTCTCTCTCTCTCTCTCTCTCTCTCTCTCTCTCTCTCTCTCTCTCTCTCTCTCTCTCCCTCCTTCGCTTTCACTTTCACTTCCATTTCCCTTTCCCTCTATGTCTCCATTTCCCGGAAAAAGGAATTTGCATAACCAAATGTTCTAAACAAACATATCTGGATTGAGTGTATTACAGTGAGTGATCGCTGCCACACTCACACCTAAAAAGTTTTTATTTATTCCGATCCGCTTAACCCATGATACTTTTTTTCGTTTTTTTTCTCTCTCTTTTTCTTTCTTTCTTTTTTCTTCTTTTTAATTAATCTGTACGATATCTAGAATTAAAAGATTATGTAGGCTACATTCCTACAATCAGATTGATTTATCATATATCGAGTTTTTATTTATTTGTGTTTCGTTTATATTGTTTGTTATCAAGTAGTGAGAGAGAGAGGAGCGGGAAAGAGAAGGAGGAGAGAGAGAGAGAATGGAGGAGGAGTGAAGAGAGAGAGGGAGGAGGAGTATGAGGAGTGAGAGTGAGTGTGAGAGAGAGAGAGAGAGAGTGGAGGGGGAGTGAGAAAGAGAGAGTGGAGTAGTGAGAAAGTGAGGAGAGGGGGGCGAGTGGGAGAGGGAGAGGAGTGAGAGAGAGGGGAGGGGGAGTGAGAGTGAGAGAGAGAGAGAGTGAGGAGGAGTGAGAGAGAAAAATTGGAAGGGGAGTGGGAGAGAGAGAAGCAGGAAAGAGAGAGGGGGGGAGAGAAAGAAAGAGAGTGGAGAAGTGAGAGAGAGAGGGGGGGAGTGAGAGTGAGTGGAAGAAGAGTGAGAGACAGAGTGGGAGGGGAATGAGAGAGAGAGTGAGCAGGAGTGAGTGAGAGAAAGATTGGAACGGGAGTGAGAGAGAGAGAGAAGCGGGAAAGAGAGAGAGAGAGGGGGGAGTGAGGAGAGAGAGTGGAGGAGGAGTGAGAGAGAGAGTGGGAGGGGAGTGAGAGAGAGAGAGTGAGGAGGAGTGAGTGAGAGAAAGATTGGAACGGGAGTGAGAGAGAGAGAAGCGGGAAAGAGAGAGAGAGGAGAGGGAGTGAAAGAGAGAGAGTGGAGGAGTGAGAGAGGGAGGAGTGGAGGGGAGCTGGAGAGAAATAGAGAGCGGGAGAGAGGAGGAGTGGAAGGGAAGGTGAGGGGGAAGAGAGAAAGGAAGAAAGGAGTTAACGTGAGCGAGTGAGGGGAGAAGAGTGAGAGAGAGAGAGATGGAGCAGAGTAAGAGAGAGAGAGGAGGGTGAGAGAGAGATAGAGGTGGAGGAGTGAACGAGAGAAAGCAACTGAAAGAAAAAGGAACGAATCTGAAAAGCTTGTGACGTCAGAGATCCTTCAATCGAGGAAGTCAGGCCACGCAGCCAGCCGACCTGTTTTCATGACGAATTCTTCTGTTCACTATTTCAACTCTGATTATAGGAACCGAAAAATAAACATGATAGTCTCATCAAAATAAACGAACCGCATGGTAGAAAGTGCTTGATAGGAACAACTTGATAGGAACCACTGAGGAGACCCTTGCTTGATAGGAACCACAGGATAAGAACCACTTGATAGGAACCTCTTGATAGGAACCCCTTGATAGGAAGTACTCGGTACGAATTTCTTGGTAGTAACCGCTTGGAAGGAACCACTTGGATGGTACTGCTTGAAAGGAACCAATTGGTAGGATCCTCTTTGTAGGAATAGCTTTGTTGAAACTACTTGATAGGAATTCTTTGGTAAGAACTACGTGGTAGGAACCACTTGATAGGAACTGCTTGGTTGGAATCACTTGGTAGGAACCGCTTGGTCGGAACTGCTTGATTGGACCACTTGGTGAGAACCACTTGGTAGGAACCACTTGGTAGGATCTTGGTAGGAACCGAATGGTAAGAACTTCTTGATAGGAACAACATGGTAGGGACAGCTAGGTACGAACTGCTTAATTGAACCGCTTGGTAGGATCTTATTGGTAGGGACCGCTTGAGAGGAACCACTTGGCATCAACTGTTTGGTAAGAACTGCTTGGCTGAGGCACTTAGTAAGAACCACTTGGTAGGATCCGCTTGGAACAGCTTACTAGGTACTGCTTGATAGGAACCAC
>NW_020870063.1:298338-300838 GCF_003789085.1 Penaeus vannamei
ATCCACCCACGATATCTCCGAGATACCAAGATAAGTATTATAGCATTATGGTTTTTATTAAAATCAAGATTCTTAACTGGCACGGGAATAACGCTAAAATAACTATGTGCGGGTGTATGTGGCTGAGGGTTTGGTCCTTTGCTCCGGCCTTGTTTTGTTCGATTTTTAATCATGTGTCCGTATGCATGCTTTAATGTTTGTTTGTGGCATGCTGTGTTCATTCTTTTATGTCCGTCTTGTGACGTATCCAGTGTTTTGTGTATGTTTACCAAGCGTATTTAATAAATGCTGTGTATGTTTTGTGAATGTTTAGTTACCCTGCGTAATGATACTTCCATCTTAAAGTTCCAAAAATAAATAAACAGTGATCAGTCAAGAGACATTTAATGGGCACTGCAAATATTACATATACAAGTACACATTTACATACATAGACACATACGTACAAACATCCATACATACATAAACACATACACGCAGATCACAGACAAAGAGAGAGATGGAACATTCCCACAACAATCGGGACGCCTGGCAGATGTTCCACGCTACAGCAACACGTGTATCCGACAGGTGCTTCGCCTTCCCCCTAACACCTGTCTGCTCGAGCCGGGGAATCGGGCTGAAGGGAAGAAGGGAAGGAGGACTTCCCTTGGATCGGGTTGTGTTTCTGTTTCTTTGTTTGTTCTTGTGTATTTGTTATTTGATTCATTGGGGATTACTAGTTTGTATTTTATGTTCTTCGATGTATGTGTGTGTGTGTGTGTGTGTGTGTATGTATGTGTATGTATGTGTATGTATGTATGTTGGCAGAGGTATCAAAATTAGACAAACTTAAGTCTAAAAACAGGAATGCTAGGGTGTGTAGTTACGATATTGATCTGCTTAGAAGGGATGGAGCGAAAAAGGAGGATTTTAAATGGGATTGTAGGAATAGGTTTGTGGCGATGGAAGCTTTGGAGGAGGAGAGGAATCTGGTGTATATGGGGTGATGTGAAGTAGGTTTTGAAAGAATCCGCAGATTGTAGGCTCAGAATAAGTCGCACAGCTAGGAGAAAATAGTGGATGTCGGAAGAAACGTGGGACATAATTAAGAAGAGGAGAGATGTCACGTTTAAGGAGGGTGAAGCAAGGATAGATGATCGTTAAATCGAGCTAGCAAGGGCAGAGTATAGGAGTTTGCATTCTGAAGTCAGGAGATTGACGAGGAGGGACAAAAGAAGACAAGTAAACGATAAGGTTAAAAAAAAACAAATTTTGATAAGTAAAAATGATGGGCAAAATCATAGATTAGCATATAAGGCAATAAAAGAATTGAATGGAAATTTCTAAAAGCAAAAAGAAATTCTAGTTAAAGATAGAGAGGGAAATTTACTGACTAGAGATAATGACATAAGGAATAGATGGAAGGAGCACTTTGAAACTGTACTAAATAGACCGATACCACCGGAGGAGGATATACCAGCTGCGGAAAATGATTTGGATATAGAGAGTGGAGAGATAACAGTAATTGAAGTTGAGAAGGCAATAACACAATTAAGAAATAACAAAGCACCTAGGATGGTTGAGATTTTTTCAGAGATACTTAAAATGAATGAAAATAGCTTGACGTTGGTTTTGTTAAAGTTGTTTAATAAAGTTAAGGAGAGTGGGGTGTTACCATCTGAGTATAAAATTGGGGTAATTGTCAAGATTCCGAAGAAAGGAGAATTGAGTGATTGTGGAAATTGGAGAGGGATTACTTTGTTACCAATAGCTATGAAACTGTTTTGTAAAGTTTTGCTTAATAGGGTGGAGTTGGTGAGTGATAGAATTTTGAGGGACGAGCAAGCTGGGTTTAGAAAAGGTCGTGGTTGTAATGATTATATATTTGTGGTTCGTCATGTGATGCAACAGGCGAATGAAATGAAGGTCCCACTGAGTTTGTGTTTCCTTGATGTTGAGAAAGCATTTGATAGTGTTTCGAGGGGAGCGACGGGGAAGGTGTTGCGGCATTATGGTGTTCCAGAAAGGTTGGTGATTCTGGTGACAAATCTACATGAGAATACAACGTGTAAGGTTATGGTTGATGGTCCATTGAGTGATGTTTTTGAAGTTAAGTCTGGGGTAATTCAGGGTGGGATTTTGTCTCCTTTGTTGTTTGTTGTGGTTCTAGATTATGTTATGGAAAAGGTTGCAAGGGAAACTGACGCAGGAATTGTTTGGTGGGAGGAACGGAAATTGCTGAATTTGGACTATGCTGATGACATTGTGCTTTTTAGTGAAGGAGAGGAGATGCAGAGAGTACTAGATTGTTTAGTTAGAGAGGGAAAGGAAAGTGGTTTGGTAATTAATTGCGCAAAGACTGAAATTATGAATATTAATAACCCAAGAGATTGTGTAATTGATGGAAGAATAGTAAAGAAAGTAGAGAGTTTTAAATATCTAGGAATGTTTTTATCAAAGGATGGATCTTTAAAAGTAGAGTTTGAAGAGAGGTTGAGGAAGGCAAATCAAGCGATGG
>NW_020870063.1:310150-315150 GCF_003789085.1 Penaeus vannamei
CGGTCTTTTTTCTTCTTCCTCTGACATTCAGCTTCTTTGATTTCTGCTTATCATATTTTAGAGAGAGAGAGAGAGAGAGATGTGTATATGTATATGTGTGTGTGTGTGGTGTGTGTGTGTGTGTGTGTGTGTGTGTGTGTGTGTGTGTGTGTGTGTGTGTTGAACCTGTTGGACGAATTAACTACAACTGCATTAAACATGGAAAATAATGTTGCATCTCGACATTTGCAACGATTCAAGCCGTAAAAATTCTATGATATTTTTTTCTCTCTTTCTCTAATCTGACGTTGAAATTCCGAACATTAAACAAAATAGACTGAAAAGAAGTGTTTCAGTATATTCCAAAATCATAAACAGCTTCATATTTCCATGAAGTGGCATATTGAAAAAAATATATATTATAAAGTAGAAGAAAAATATATTTGAAGTTTAAATAGAGTGGCAGTTCTAATATAGGTACTTGCATGGATATATACATACGTACATATATATATAGGTATAGAGATACATGAATAGATAGATAGTTAGATCTCTTATATCAGAATAACTTTTTTTGTCTATTCTTGTATGTCTTAGAAAGATCTTTGAATCTTAAGACAATCTGAAGGAAATTCCTATCAGTCTCCTCCCTATCTATCTCCTCTCTCCCCCCCCCTCTCTCTCTCTCTCTCTCTCTCTCCTCTCTCTCTCTCTCTCTCTCTCTCTCTCTCTCTCTCTCTCTTCTCTCTCTCTCTCTCTCTCTCTCTCTCTCTCTCTCTCTCTCTCTCTCTCTCTCTCTCTCCTATTTACATTGTTTCCCATATAACCCCCCCCCTCATCCGGCTTTCTTGCTCATAACTAGATCAACTTAATTTCTTGAATCAGCTGTTAACATTGCAAGCGCCTGAATCATGGATTTTGTTTATCAATCCGTATTTGATGTTTCGTTTTAATTTTCTATGTTTGTTTTTGTTTTTTGTTTTTGTTTTTCAATTATTATTATTAATGGTTGCATTACGAGTAATTCTATGTTCTGGAAAGTTGTTGATTCAGCTTTTGGTGCTCGTGGCGTAGTTTTTTTATGTCTCTCTCTCTCTCTCTCTCTTCTCTCTCTCTCTCTCTCTCTCTCTCTCTCTCTCTCTCTCTCTCTCTCTCTCTCTCTCTCTCTCTCTCTCTCTCTCTCTCTCTCTCTCTCTTCTCTCTCTTCTTTCTTTCTCTCTTCTCTCTCTCTCTCTCTCTCTCTCTCTCTCTCTCTCTCTCTCTCTCTCTCTCTCTCTCTCTCTCTCTCTCTCTCTCTTCTCTCTCTCTACTCTCTTTCTCTTTTTCTTTCTCTCTCTCTCTCTCTCTCCTCTCTCTCTCTCTCTCTCTCTCTCTCTCTCTCTCTCTCTCTCTCTCTCTCTCTCTCTCTCTCTCTCTCTCTCTCTCTCTCTCTCTCTCTCTCTCTCTTTCACCCTATTCTCACTCTTCTCTCCCCCCTTTATCACCCTGTTCTCTCCCTCTCCCCCTGCCTCCCCTCCTAGACACACCCCTTCGCGCCTCTTATCCCCTCCCCCTCTCCCCCCCCCCCCTTTCCTGGCCATTGTGAAAGATTCATTCTATCGATCCCCAAAAGAAAAACAAAATCGCATCCCTTGTCCCCCCCTCCATTCCCCCCTCCTCCCCCTCCCCCTCCCCCCCCCACCCCCCTCCAGCATCAGCATCCGCCTAAAGTAAAAAGTAAAAAAAAAAAACTAAATAGCGGAATCGCAGAATGGCGACCGGCGTCTCGCAGCGAAGACCCTCCCTTCGCCTCCCTCAAGACGCCGCGGAAGCAAGTCAGGCAAATTGTTCCATGAATACGAGAGCAGTTTTCACGCCCGCACGCCGCGTCTACGCCCGAGTCACGCCCGCTTCCTCTCTCTTGTTGTGGATGCAAAAAAGGGGTGAACTATCGACTCGTGTGTGGCTTATCTTTATTGTTACGAATGTGGTGTAAGTGTGTAAGTATGTGTGTGTGTGTTTTGTGTGTGTGTGTGTGTTTGTGTGTGTGTTTGTGTGTTGTGTGTGTGTTGTGTGGTGTGTGTGTGTGTTGTGTGTGATGTGTGTGTGTGTTGTGTGTGTGTGTGGTGCTGTGTGTGTGTGTGTCTGTGTGTGTGTGTGTGTGTGTGTGTGTGTGTGTGTGTGTGTGGTGTGTGTGTGCCTGTGTGCGTGTGTGTGTGTGTGTGTGTGTTTGCGTGTGTTGTGTGTGTCTGTGTGTGTGTGTGTGTGTGTGTGTGTGTGTGTGTGTGTTGTGTGTGTGTGTGTGTGTGATAATGATAGTTATGTGTCTTCAAGTTTCTCATCAGGCGAATAAATATCCATTTCCGTTCTTAATAGTCTGTTGAAGAGTTCGAACCATTTCATATATAATATATATATATAATATATATGGATACTATATATTATATATAGTATATATAATATATATATATATTATATATATTATAATATATATATATATATATATATAATATAACATATATATTATATGTATATATATATATATATATATATATATATATATATATATATATATTTATATATATTATATATATATATATATATATATATATATATATATGTATATATATATATATATATATATATATATATATATATATATATATATATATATATATATAATATATATATATATATAATATATATATATATATATATATATATATATATATATATATATATATATATATATATATATATATATATATATATGTATAGATATATATATATATATATATATATATTATATATATATATATATATATATATATATATATATATATATATATATATATAATATATATATATATATATTGTTATGTATATATATATATATATATATATATATATATATATATATAATATATATATATATATATATATATGTATATGTATATATATATAAATATATATATATATATATATATATATGTGACCACACACACACACACAGATAACAGACAGACGGCCAGAGAAACAGACAGACAGACACACCACACATCAACGCGAGCAAGTGAACGTACCCAAGAACGGAGAACTGACTTGAACGTGTCCTTTAGACGTCGTTCTTTCTCGATTGTTCACCTCAAGTAACTGAAACTCCACTTCAAGTCAGAACTTTTGTTAAATGTTCTTGTTTCCAAAAGTCGGTAAAATTGTTGTGATAATTTTCTTGCTGAGTTTGTGTGTACTGTCGTTGTGAAATTTGGGATCATTGTTATAGTTGTTTGGTGGTGTTTTGGTGATGTTGTTATGATGATGATGGTGGGTTTGATGATGGTGGTGGTTGTAGTGGTGGTGTGTTGTCGTTGGTGATGAGGTGATGATGATGGTGGTGATGATGATAATGATGATGTGATGGTGGTGGTGATGATAATGATGATGATGATGATGATGATTATGATAGTGATGGTGGTGGTGGTGATGATGATGATAAAGACGGGGAAGAGGAGGACAATGATAATGGTGACAATAATAATGATTACAATACTGAGTTTCATAATGATAATCATAATGGAAGCAACAATAACACTCAACATAATATCAACAGGAGTCATAGAGTACATTGTACACTCAATACAGGCTCGAGTACAATCATTCAGTCAAAATTAATATGAATTACGTTTGTGGATGACGTTAGTGCAGTAGAGAGGGGAATGCATGTGGTTTGTATGAGCGTTTGTTTGGTATGTGTGTGTGTGTCTGTGTCTGTGTTGTGTGTGTGTGTCTGTGTGTGTCTGTGTCTGTGTGTGTCTGTGTCTGTGTGTGTCTGTGTTTGTGTATGTGTGCGTGTATCTGTGTGTGTGTGTGTGTGTGTGTGTGTGTGTGTGTGTGTGTGTGTGTGTGTGTGTGTGTTGTGCATATTCACCTCTAAATATAGATATACAGAGAGATAGACACGTAAATATGGTAGCACATCTATCATCAAAATTTGTTGATATGTAAAGCGAATAAAGCTGAACCAAACACAAACTAAATACTTCTACTAAACATTTCGTATACTGATACCGTTTCTTTTCAAATGCTTCGTTTTTTTTTTTTTTTTTTTTTTTTTTTTTTTTTTTTTTTTTTTTAATAGGTAGCAGCTGACAGGATCCCCTTCGGTACAGATAATTCTAAAAATCAAGTCGTACTTTTAAGATATTAAAACTTTTACTTTACGAAATAATAGGAATACAGAGACGCTAACGCTGATACTGTCTATTAAATTCGTTTTATAATGCACACTACAGTATTATGAATATAGTGTACAATGAAAAAAAAAAAAACTTGTAGATAATAACAAGCATTTTGGGCATGTAACATCAACATGGTCTGTGATTGGTCAAGAGCTGGCTAAGCTTTGCTGTGATTGGTTGATTGGTTATACCTGTGAACTAGTGTGTATTTCAGTCACCAGATGGCTCTGGTTATCCTATTTGTAATATATGAAAAAAGTAATATAAATTGAAAAAGAATTCTTAAACGAAATATCATCATTCATGTTTATTTGGAAATGTTTTCTCTTTGAATGTATACACTTAGAATATAAGGAATGGATTAAAGAAAAAAATGCTAATGAATGTGTTTGTTTTATTCTTTCTTTCTTTCTCTCTCTCTTTCTTTTTTCCTCTTTTTTCCTCTTAGTCGCCCTTTCTTCTTCTCCTTCTCTTCATCTTACACTTTATTTTTATTTTTCACCTCCTCCTCCTCTTCTTTCCTTCTTCCATTTTCTCCTCTTCCTCCTCCTGTTTTTGTTTTCTTACTCATTCTCCTTTTTCCTTTTCTTCTACTACTCCGTCTCCCTCTTTTTCTTTCTCCTTCTACTTCCCCTTCCTTTTCATTTTTCACTTCTTCTTCTTGCCCTCCTGCTTCATTGTCTTTCTCTTAATCACACTTCTTATTCTTATTCTCTTCCTTCTTCGTCTACTTCTTTTATCCCTCCTCCTCTTCCTCATTCTTTTTTCCCCGTTCTCCTCCTCCCACTTCCTCCTCTTCCTCCT
>NW_020870063.1:322650-327650 GCF_003789085.1 Penaeus vannamei
TCACTCACCACACACCACTAATCACTCACCATTCATTACTCACCACTCATCACTCACCACTCACACATCACTCACCACTCATCACTCACCCTTCACCACTCATCACTCATCCCTCACCACTCATCACTCACCACTCATCACTCACCACTCATCACTCATCACTCACCACTCACCATTCATCACTCACCACTTACCACTCACCATCATCACTCACCACTCCCTCACCATCATCACTCACCCACTCATCACTCACCACTCATCACTCACCATTCATCACTCACCACTCATCACTCACCACTCACCACTCATCCCTCATCACTCACCACTCACCCTCACCATTCACCACTCACCACTCACCACTCATCCCTCACCACTCACCCACTCACCACTCCACTCACTCACCCACTCACCACTCACCATCACTCACTCATTCATCAACTCACATCCACTCATCACTCACATCATCACTCACCCTCACCTCATCATCACCACTCATCACTCACCATTCATCACTCACCACTCATCACTCACACTCACCACTCACCACTCACCACCACTCACCACTCACCATTCATCACTCACCCCTCACCACTCATCACACATCACTCACACTCATCACTCACCACTCATTCACCACTCACTCACCACTCACCAGTCACCACTCCATCCTGCATATTGACATCAACAACCCTTGCACGGCTCTCTTCCCTTTGTGCAACTACATCTTCATTCATTTAGAAAAGGTATGAATGGGTATTAATAAAGACCAATTACCCTATAAGCAGTTCGAAATTTCGTCTTCACTGAGAGTATGTAAATCTGATTTAGAAATGAATATATAGATAAATGAATAACTGATTTTTTTTTTCGATAAGGCTTTGTGACTGTAAGATTATACATTTATTTACTTTTACATTTATTTATTTATTTAATTTTACATTTATTTATTTATTTACTTTTACATTTATTTATTTATTTACTTTTACATTTATTTATTTATTTACTTTTACGTTTATTTATTTATTTACTTTTACATTTATTTATTTATTTACTTTTACATTTATTTACTTTACGTTTATTTATTTATTTTACATTTATTTATTATTTATTTACATTTATTTATATACTTTACATTTATTTATTTATTTACTTTTACATTTATATTTACTTTTACATTTATTTATTTATTTACTTTTACATTTATTTATTTATTTACTTTTACATTTATTTATTTATTTACTTTTACATTTATTTATTTATTTACTTTTACATTTATTTATCTATTTACTTTTACATTTATTTATTTATTTATTTATACATTTATTTTTTATTCTACATTTATTATACATTTTTTAAAGATTATTTACTTATCAAAAGCTCGAGGGAAATACATGGAGTGAATACTGTATTTACTCCTCTACGTTCACTCAGGGAACTAAATTTACTCATCACATATAACTCAAGTTTACTCATACATCGAATGTATAACTAGGTTGAAGGGTAGTGGTATTTTCCTTCATTTTTCTTCTTCCATCTGTTTATTATTATTTATATTCCCTAATCCTTTTTTTCTTTTCTTTTCTTTTCAGCTTTTTTTTTCTCCACCTTTCCTATATACCCCTTTCATGGAGTGTATGTATGTCTGAAAATATGTTGTGTATGTGCTCGTATATCAGGTATGAATGTATGTATGTAGGGCACTGTCTACTCATTTTTTTTTTTTTTTTAATAATTTCACAGAGAGAGAGAATATATATATATATATATATATATATATATATATATATATATATATATATATATAATATATATATATATATATATATATATATATATATATATGTATATATATAATACATATATGTTATATATATAACATATATATATATATATATATATATATATATATATATAATATATATATATATTTTTTTTTTTTTTTTTATCAAGCAAGATCCAAACACTACTCCACTCGATGAAAACAATAATCCTAATGAAAAATATATATACAAACATTGCAAAATACACTAGTTAATCGGACTCTTTCAACACATAATACAAACGCGTCCCTTGAGTCCAAAATAGCGGCAGTCTGCATCAGTCTATAATCTAATTATATACATGAAACGAGTCAATTGTTTTGATAAGCAGTTAGGTGAGCACTGTTGACTCATTAAACCGTCAATAGATTATCATGCACGTCGTTATTATCACAGGGAGTATATATGACTGTAATTGTAAGAGGAGAAAGAAATGTTTGATATATATGTGGAAAGCAAATGGACAGTGTGGTTTGTTATTATTGGGGAAAATACACGTTATGTAAAGGACTTACCTTCCACCTTTCTATTTGTCTGTATATATGTCTATTCTCTCCATCTGTCTATCTGTCTATTCATCTGTCTGTCTATATGTATGTCTGTATGTCCGTCTGTCTGTCTCTCTTTCTCTTTCTCTCTCTCTCTCTCTCTCCTCTGCTCTTCTCTCTCTCTCTCTCTCTCTCTCTCTCTCTCTCTCTCTCTCTCTCTCTCTCTCTCTCTCTCTCTCTCTCTCTCTCTCTCTCTCTCTCTCTCTCTCTCTCTCTCTCTCTCTCTCTCTCTCTTCTCTCTCTCTCTCTCTCTCTCTCTCTCTCTCTCTCTCTCTCTCTCCTCTCTCTCTCTCTCTCTCTCTCTCTCTCTCTCTCTCTCTCTCTCTTTGTCTGTCTGTCTGTCTTCCTTTCCTCTATTAATCTATGCATCTCTGTTTATCTATCTACCTTTCCATCTATCTACCTATCTATCTGTTCATTGACCTTTCTGTCTGTCTGCCTCGGGGTGTATCTAACCTTTTGATTCACGCTAAAAATTATGATTTCGTCCGATGTACTGAAATGCGAAAAGCAAAAAGTCTAACGAATTCTGACACTCATTTTTTTTTTTTTTTTTTTTCATATTATCCGTCCGTACCCGTATCTTTTTGCTTTGATTTTTGAAATTTATTGCACGTTATGGAATTTGACCGTTAGAATTTGAATATAAAGAGAGATTTGACCGTTGAATTTGAAAAGGAGAGGGATTTGACCGTTAGATTTGAATATAAAGAGAGATTTGACCGTTGAATTTGAAAAGGAGGAGGATTTGACCGTTAGATTTGAAATTTTGGATATTTGACCGTTTAATTTGAAAATAAGGAGAGATTTGACCGTTAGATTCGAAATTTTGGAGATTTGACCTTTTAATTTGAAAATAATGACATATCACCGTTAGATAGGAGATATTTGACCGTTAGATTTAAAAATAATGGGATATTTGACTGTTAATTTTGATTAAATCTTATGCAGACGAGTAAATAAACATCGTTGTATAGGTGTGAAATTTTATGTGTGTGCATGACATGTTCTACGTGTTATGTGTGTGTGTGTGTTGTGTTTGTGTGGAGTATAGGTGAGTGTGTGTATGTGTGTGTGTGTGGATGTATGTAAATTCTTATAAAAAAGAAAAAACATACTAAATCACAAAAAATAAACAAATAATATAGAGCAGGTCAAAAAAGTTTCTGCTTCTAAAATACGGAATATTGTGATAATTGTGTATATTTGGGATCGAGATATGAAAGAGATTTGTAGTGAGAGATGATGAGATATTATATGACCTTGTATAGATCTCATGTAGTGAGTTGATGCGCGCATGCATGATGTATGATTTTCTTGCGATAAACAACTTCCAAGACAGAAAATTATTTCGAATAAGAGTCGCCTGGAATAATATCTCTTCAAACGACGAATATAGAGAAATTGCATCTTTTCTTGCTCGCTTTTCATGCCTTCTGAGAACTCTAAATTATTTGTATGTTGTCATTTTCGCGTATAATAAACATAATTTTAATTTTGTATTTAAATACATTAAGTGATTAATTAATATAATCATGTTAATTTAAAAGAGTATAACAATTTAAATTGATTACTACACTAATGACTTAATGGATAAGTGATAATATTTAATATTTCTTTGTTCCATTCATTATTTAATGAATATAATTATTAGAATAGACTATAATATACTATATATATATAAATTATAATATAATATATATATATATATATATATATTAATTATATATATTATTGATATATATATGTATATATATATTGATTATGATTCATTATTAATATATATAATAGTATATATAATTATAAATAGATATGTATATATATATCATACTATATTATGAATAATATTATATACTTATATAAATATATATTAATTAATACATTAATACATACAACACACACATCAACATCAACACACACACCACACACTACACTCAACATCAACACATCTCACACTACACATAATATGTGAGGTGTATTACGATATAGTTGATATGTGTATTTGAACTGTGTGTTGATAGTGTATGATAATATATATGTGTATATGATGTTCGATGTGTTAATATTGTTAGCGTGTTAGAATATTGCACACACATACTAGCATTAATACACACACACACAGCTAGTTGTGTTATTATTTGTGTACGATTTATATATATACTAGTTAGTAGATTTCGTATGTGTATATATGTTATGTTGAGTTGTGTTGTGTGTGTGTCGTTTGGTGTTGAGTTGTGTGTAGTTGATTATATTAGTGATATATATATACATATATATATATTAGCTTATAGTTGAGTTGATAATATAGTGTTGTGTGTGTTCGTGGTTGGGTGGTGTGTGTGTGTGTGTTGGTGGTGTGTGTGTGATGTGTGTGTGCGTGTGTGTTGTCGTGTGTGTGTGTTTGTGTGTATGGTGTCGTGCATGGTATATAGAATCATAGCGACACACACACATCTAATAAAGAGAAAATGAATATCGTATATATACCTAATAGATTAATGTATATTTAATGATTAATATTATATATATATTAATTATATACTATTATATATTAATTTAATATTAAATATATTAATATAATTAATGAGTGTAGTGTGTTGTGTGATATTATATAACATACGAATGTCAGTGT
>NW_020870063.1:337650-347650 GCF_003789085.1 Penaeus vannamei
GGAATTAAAGAGAAGGAAAGAGAGGAGAATAAAGAGGGAGGAATAGAGAGAGAATAAAGAGGAGAGGAGAATAAAGAGAGGAATAGAGAGAGAATAAAGAGGGGAAAGAGAGAGAATAAAGAGGGAGGAATAGAAGGAGTAAAGAGGGTGTAGGAGAAAAGAGGGAGTAAATACACAGAGAGGAACACTCCAGCAGACTCGCGTGGTAGAGTTCACTTGACAAATGTTCTTGGTGTTGGAGAATAGGGTTTTGTTAAGGGTCGGGGGGCGGGCAGGGGGGCGGGGGGGGGGGTAAGGGGTTGGGAGGTTATGGAGGTCGTGGTCTCGTTTTGTTTTGTTGTTTTTTTTCTTTTCGATGTTTTACTTTTTTTATTCTGTTTTACTTTGTTTGTTTTTTTATTTTATAATTTTTTTCCCTTTCTCTCTTTTTCTTTGTTTCTGTTCCTCGTCTCTCTCTCCTCTCTTCCCGCCTCACCCCTTCTCTCTCTCTCTCTCTGCTCCCTCTCTCCCCTCCTCCCACCTCCCTCTCTCTCTCTCCTCTCTCTTCCCTCCCCTCCTTCCCTCCCCCTCTCTCTTCCCCTCTCCTCCTTCGCCTCCCTCCCTTCCTCTCATCCCTCCCTCCCTCCTCCTCCCTCCCTCTCTCCCTTCCTCCCTCTCCCTCTCTCTCCCTCTCCTCCCTCTCCTCTCTCCCCTTCCCTCTCTCTCTTCTCTCCTCCTCTCTCTCCTCTCTCTCTCCCTTCTCTCTCTCTCTCTCCTTCTTCTCCTCTCTCTCTCATCTCTCTCTCATCTCTCTCTCTCTCCTCTCTTCTCTCCCTCTCTTTCTCCCTCCCCTCCCTTCCTCTCCTCTCTCTCCCTCCCTCCCTCCCTCCCCTCCTCTCTCCCCCCCTCTCCTCCCCTCCTTTCCCCTCCCTCCCTCCCTCCCCTCCTCCCTCTTCCCCTCCTCTCCTCTCTCTCGGCAACCTGGATGTGGCGAGTTTGCAAGTTCAACCGCACTTAATCTGCATGAATTTCGATTGCGTCATACCTTTCCGCTCTACTTAATTTTAAATGTGTTTGTGTATTGTTCTTGAACTATTTCGTAAGGAAGTTAAGCATCTGTCCCTTTCTTTTGTGTACCAGTACGAAAGGAGAGGGAAATTGTACATACGAGGATAAACAATTCTCTCTCTCTCAACACACATACAAGCACAGACCATGCAGAACAACATACACGTACAAACCACGCACACACACAAACACACATACCATCCACCACACCACACACACCACATAAATACCCCCCCCCCTACACCCCACAAACACAACACATACCTCCCCTACACCCATAAACACCATACTCCCCCCCCCTACACCCACAAACACACACATACCTCCCCCCCTCCTACACACACAAACACCACACATACCCATCTACACACACACCACACACATACTTCCCCCCCCCAACACCCAAAACACCCACAAACACACACATACCCCCCCCCACACCCACCACAAACAACAAACACATACTTCCCCCCAACACCCACAAACACAAACAATACCACCCCCCCTCCACACCCACAACCCCCCCCCTCAGCACACTAACAAGAAAGACCCCACATTTAAGATCCCCACACAATAGGCCAGGTCATGCAAATATGAAATGCGCAAAGTTACACGCGAGGCATAAATCCCTTCCAGGCCGCAGACGAAGGCACAAAAGCGAATGGAGCGAGTAATAAACCTGGCCCCCAGAAATCGGGTACAAAAATCTGGCCCCCAAAAATCCGGGAACAAATCTGGTTCTAAAATCAGGTTTACAAATTTCTGGTTCCCAAATTCGGGGTTACCAAACTGGCCCCCAATTCGGTACCAAAATCTGGCCCCAGAAATCGGGAACAAAATCTGGTCCCAAAAATCGGTTACAAAATCTGGTCCCAGGGAAATTCGGGTTACAAAATCTGGCGCTCGGGGAGAAAATCGCGGTTACAAAATCTGCTGCTTAAAAAAATCTGAGAACAAAATCTTCCCAGAAATCGGTTACAAAATCTGGCCCGGAAAAATTCGCGGTTACAAAATCTGGCCATCGGAAATCGGGAAGATAAAAATCTGGTCCCATTAATCGGGAACAGAATCTGGGGTCCCCAAAAATCGAGTTACAATATCTGTCCCCAAAAAATCGGAAAACAAAAATCTGGCCCAAAAATCGGGAACAAAATTCTGGCCCCAAAAAAAATCGGGACAAAATCTGGGTCCCAATAAAATCGGGTACAAAATCTGGTCCCAGAAATCGGGTACAAAATTCTGGTCCCAAAAATTCGGGAACAAATCTGGCCCAAAAAATCGGAGGGTTAAAAAATCTTGACCAAGAACGTGGTTCAAAAAATCTGGCCCCAAAAATGGCTACAAAATTCTAGGTCCAAAAATCGAGGTACAAAATCGGGGCGCTCCGAGAGAAGTAGCGGAGAGAGGAGAGAAGGCCGATTTTCGAGTGGAATTTTCCATCGTGGGCGGGACTGATTTCCGATTTTCGCGCCCTCGGAGACAGCGGTCGTCAACACTCGATATGGGCGGCCGACCCGGAAGTGGGCCGTCGGCGGTGGGTGTCGGATGCAAGGGGGAGGGGGGGGAGGGGGAAAGGGACGGGGAGGGAGGGGAAGGGGAGGGGGAAGAAGGAGGGAGGAAGATGGGGTAAAGAGGGGAGGGGAGGAAAGAGAGAGTTAGAGGGGGAAAGAGGAGAGAAAGAGAGAGTAGAGGGGGAAAAGAAAGTGAGAAAGACGGAAAGTAGTAAAAGTGGGGAAGAAGGAGAGGAGAGAGGGAAGGTAAAGGGGGGAAAGGGAGGAAATAGGAGGTAAAAGAGGGGAGGGGGAGAGGAAAGGGGTGAAAAGACAGATGCGATTTGGTTATTCTGGTTAAAGAAAGGGGAGAGGAGTAGAGGGTTAAAAAGGAGAGAAAAAATGGGAAGAAAAGGGTATGAACAGGGTACAATGTGGACGAGCAAGGTGAAGGGGGAGAAAGAGTGAAGAAGAGGGAGGAAAGAGGAAAAAGGATGAAAAAAGGAAGAGAAGAGGGATAAATTTTGAGAAAAAAAAGGAGGAATTAGGAGAGAATCAGAGAGAGAGGAGGGAAGAGATGATTTGGAGGAGGCGTGGATGCAGGAAGTTAAATAAAGAGAAACAGAGAGGATTTGAGGAAAAGTTTTGTTGGTGTTAATACAAAGCGTGGTGTAAAGCGTGTTTGTAAGGAGGAAGAGAAAGGAAAACTACAAATGAGAGGGAGAGAGAATCAAGAGACAAAGACGGAATAAGAGGAAAAAGGATGGAGAAAGAGGAGAAAAAGAAAAACACTAAGAGAGAGAAATTGAGAGAGAAAATGGGAAATAAAGGAGGGAGGGGGAAGAGGGAGAAAAGAGAAAAGAAAAAAACTGTACAAGACGAGAGTATTGCAAGAGGAGAAAGACGGAATAAAGAGGAAACGGGGAAGAGGTAGGAAATGGAGCCGAGAAAAGAAACTTACAAAGAGAGAGAATCAAAGGAGACAAAGACGGAAAATAGAAAGGGGAAGAGGGAGAAAGGAAAAAAGAAAAAAACTACAAGAGAGAGATCAACGAGACAAAGGCGGTATAAAAGGGAAAAGGGAAAGAGGGAAGGAAAAAGAAACTACAAGAGAAGAGAATGAAGAGAGAAGACGAATAAATGGGGAAAGGGTAAAAGGGAAGAAAGAGAGAAGAACGAAAACTAACAAGAGAGAGAATCAAGAGAGAAAGACGGAATAAAGAGGGGAGGAAGAGGGAGGAAAGATGAGAAAGAAAAACTACAACGAGACGAGAGAATCAATGAGACAAGAACGGAAACAAAGGGGAGAATGAGGGAGAAAGGGAGAAAGGGAGAAAAGGGAAAACTTTACAAGAGAGAGAGAATGAAGAGACAAGGCGGAAAAAGAAGGAGGGGAAGAGGGAAGAGAAAGAGAGGAAAAGAGAAAAAAAAACTACAGAGAGAAGAGATTCAAAGAGACACAAAAGACGGAATAAAAGAGGGAGGGGAAAAGAGGGAGGAGAAAAGAGAAGAGAAAATGACAAAGATGAGAATCAAGAGAGAAAGACGCGGAATAAGGAGGAAGAGGGAGAAAGGCGAGAAAGAGAGGAAAAAAGAAAACTACAAAGAGAGAGAAGCGGAGTAGACAAAGGCGGGAAATAAAAGAGGGAGGTGGGAAGAGGGAGGGAAAGAGAGAAAAAGAAAACTACAAGAGAGAGATTCAAGGAGGAGAAAGACGGAATAAAAGGGGAAGAGGAGAAAGAGAGAGAAAAGAAAACTACAAAGACACAACAAAGCCAAAATGACCCCCCCCCCAAAAAAAAAAAAATAAAAATAATAAAATAAAAATAAAATAAAAAGAAATGGTTTATTGATTTTTTCAAAACGCATCTGAAAGAGATAGGAGAGATAAGGGGAAAAGAAAGAGAGAAAGACGAAGTAAAGAGGGGAGAGGGGAAGAAGAGAGTAAAGACGAAGTAGGGAAAGGGGAGAAAGAGGGGAAAGAAAGGGAAAATCAAGAGAGAAAGACAGAATAAAGGGGGAGAAAGGGAAAGAGGGAGAAAGAGAAAAAAAAAAACTACAAAGATACAGAGATTGAAAGAGAATGAAAGAGAGAGAGAGAATGAAAGAAAAGAAAAAAAACCACAATGACCCCCCTACCCCTTCCCCCCAAAAAAAAAGACGAAAAGGTTTATTCTTTTCGATTTTTCAAGACGAGTCTGAGGTCGAAATTTTCATTCTCTCACGTTCCTATTTGTAATGTTCAGTCTAATTTGTTATTGTGTTCAGCAGGAAGAACTTTCATTTTCTTATGAGTGAATTCACTTGCCATGAACAACGGATTAAAGATAAAGAAACCGAGAACTTTGCTACATAAACTATACTGAACAAATATGAACAAATAAACAAACAAACAAACAAACGTTACAGAAATACTTAAAAAGGAGACAAGGGAAATTGATTTATTAATATACCAAACACAATTATTTTCAAACCCCAACCCCAAGTCCCCCCCATACCAAGTCCCCCCCACCCCCCACCACAAAGTCCCCCCCCCTTACCCAAGCACAAGTCCCCCCTCCCAACCCCCACTCCCAAGCACAAGTCCCTTCCCCCCCCCTCCCCCCCCCCCCCCCCCACTACCCAAGCACAAGTCCCCCCCCCCAACCCCAAACTCCCCACTACCCAAGCACAAGTCCCCCCCAAACCCCCCCCCCACCCTACCCAAGCCAAAAACCCAACCCCACTACCCAAGCACAAGTCCCCCAACCCCACTACCCAAGCACGTCCCTCCCCAACCCCAACCCCCCTACCCCAAGGGCAAGTCCCCCCCACCCACCCCCACCCTCCCTTCAAGTTACCCAACCAAGCACAAGCAAGCAAGGGCCACACACACACAGATCTTGAGAGCGAGCGAGTGCCAGTAAACAAAGTACTGAAGTGATTTAAAGTCCCGGGCGGCGAACGCGGGAGGGAAAAGGAGAGCTCGATAAGCAAATAGCAAAAAGGATTAATTGTTCAGGTCGTTTCTCGGGTCTGTAGATTGGGTCGTTCCGCCATCTGAGGTCAGGGTCGTCTCGCGGTCAGAGGTCAGGTCGGCCTCTTCTGTCGGGAGATGCGGCGCTGCTTCGCGTCCACTCCTTCTCGCCCCTTCTCTCCTATCTCCCCTTCACCTCTCCTCACCCCATTCTTTCCTCCTGCCCCCATTCACTCCCATCTCCGCCCCCTCCTTCCTAACCCCTTCCCCCCTTTCTCTCCCTTCCCTCTTTCCCCTCTTCTCCCACCTCCCCGTCCCTTCTCCCCCTTCGCTCCAACTCCCTCCCCTCCTTCTCTCCCCTTCCCTCCCTTTCCCCCTCCTTCCCCCTCCTCCCCTTCCCCACCTTCCCACCCTTCCTCCTTCCCCCACCTCCCCCACCTTCCCCCCCTTCCCCCCTCCTCCCCCCTCCCCCCTCGTGACCCGGCCCCCCTTTCCACCTGGCCAAAGAAATGTCATTTTATCAGACATCTGCTCCCGAGGCCGAGCCGGAGAGAGAGAGAGTCGGCCTTTGAGGAGCAGCTTAAGTGGAGAGTCCTTGAGGCCGAGTCTTCAAGGGAAGGTCCTCGACGCCCCGATTCCAGCGCGGATCCTGAGGGCCTCCTCGAGCCAAGCTACTTAGCGGGGCGGCGAGAGGAGGCGACGAGGGCGACGCCCACCGCCCCACGGCAGGGGATGGCGCGGCTGGGGTGCTCTCGGGGAGGGGGGTTGAGAGGGAAGGGGGGAGGGGGAGGGGCGGGGAGGGGGTTGAGAGGGGTTTGAGAGGGGAGGGGGGGGAGGAGGGGGGGGGTTGAGAGGAAGGGGAGGGGGGTTGAGAGGGAGGGAGGGAGGGGTTGAGAGGGAAGGGGGGAGGGGGTTGAAGAGGGGGGAGGGAGGGGTTGAGAGGGAAGGGGGGGGAGGGGGTTGAGAGGGAAGGGGAGGGGAGGGGGTTGATGGGGGAGGGGGTTGAGAGGGAAAGGGAGGCGAGGGGGTTGAGAGGGGAAAGGGGTTAGAGGGAAGGGAGGGAGGGGGGTTTGGGAGGGGGGGAGGGGTTGAGGGGAGGGGTTGAGAGGGGAAGGGGAGGCGGTGAGCGGGGTTGAGAGGGAAGGAGGGGAGGGGGGCGGTTGAAAGAGGGAAAGGGGTTGGGAGGGAGGGGGGGGGGGGGTTGAGAGGGAAGGGGAGGGAGGGGGTTGAGAGGGAAGGGGGGAGGGGGTTGAGAGGGAAGGGGGGAGGGGTTGAGAGGGAAGGGGAGGGGAGGGGTTGAGAGGGAAGGGGAGGGAGGGGTTGAGAGGGAAGGGGGTGAGAGAGGGAAGGGGGGGGGAGGGGGTTTGAAGGGAAGGGAGGGGGTTGAGAGGGAAGGGAGGGAGGGGGGGAGGGAAGGAAAGGGAAGGGGTTGAGAGGGAAGGGGAGGGGGAGGGGAGTTTAATAAGGAATCAGTACCAGAGTGTTCATACATTACATATTGCATACCAATACGTACTAACTTTTTCGTCTCTCTTTCTTCTCTCTCCCTCTTCCCTCGCCTCTTCTCTCTCTCTTCTTTTTCCCCTCTTTCCTCTTCCTCCCCTTTCTCCCCTCTCTCCCTCCCTCTCCCTTCCTTCTTTTCCCCCCTTCCCCCCTCCCTCCCTCCCTTCCCTCTTTTTCCCCTCCTCCCTTCCCCCTCCCTTTCTCCCTCTTCCTCCCCCTTCCCTCCTCCTCCCTCCCTTCCTCCCTCCCTCCCTCTTCCCCTCCCTTCCCTCTTTCTCCCCCTCTCCTCCCCCTCCCCCTCCCTCCCTTCCCTCTTTCTCCCACACGCAGAGCCCCCCCCCCTCCCCCTGGCCCTCGAGGAGGAGCCGCGCCCGAGAGTCAGCAGCGACTCGAGAACTCATCCAGGAGATAGTCGCGTCGTGTTGCAGAGAGATAAAACAATATTGTCCGTGTCCTCTCGGCCCTTCAGTCTCTCTCTCTCCCTCTCTCTCTCCTCCCTTTTATCAGCTTCTTTTTATCGCCAAACTTTCCCCCGCGTTCGTATGAATTAAACTTTTCGGGGGACCTCGCCATCCGGCCGCTTCTCGCGTCCCGTCCATTACGAACGATCCTTTGTGGCGTTACGACCCCTTCGCGTGCCTCCCCCGGCTCGCCCCGATGGCCGTTCCACACGCTTTCGCCGCTTTTCTAATTGGTTCGTCCGGATCCCCGCCCGCGTCGCCGTCTCAGGTGTGACACGGACCCTCGTCGCACGCCCATCTCCTCGCTTAAATTGGCCGCTTCCCCCGCCCGACCTGAGCGCCCGCAGCCCGCCCTCGCCCTGCAAGTTGCACGTCGGAATGGCTCTATCTGTTGCAAGGCGCTGGCGGGGTCTGTGGGGTCTTGGTAGCGGTGGCGGGCGTAGCGGTTTGTTAGCGAGGAATTGCTAGGTTTGAGGTTTATTTCTCGTGTCGGTTATCGCTGTCTATAATAATTATTATTTTCGATAATTCTCTTCTCTGTCTGCCTGTCTGTGTCTCTGTCTGTCTTCTGTCTGTCTGTCTCTCTGTCTCTCTCTCTTCTCTCTCTCTCTCTCTCTCTCTCTCTCTCTCTCTCTCCTCTCTCTCTCTCTCTCTCTCTCTCTCTCTCTCTGTCTCTCTCTGCAATCTTTTTTATTATTTTTTATTTTTTGTTATTATATTTATAATTTCATCATTATTATCATTATTATTATTATTATCATTATCATTATCATTATTATCATCATTTTTATTTTACTTTTTAAAGAAATGTTATTGTTACAAGCAAAAAGTACAGGAAATATACCCATCAAACGAGAGTGAAAAAAAACCCGTCCCTTTAATAGAAAACAAATGAATTCAAATGCGTTTTTTTTCCAGCCAGGTCGGGGCACTTGACCGAGCCTGGGTCACGTGATTTGCTTCCCAAAGGTCGGGCGCGAATCATCCGGCGTGAGTGTTATGCAAAATCGTCCCTTTTCCCAATGCTAATTTTCGAATATTCCGCGACGACTGAAACTACGAGTTGTTTTTGAGTGTATTCGGGCAAAAATGGAGGACACGCGCGCTCACTCTTGCGCCTGTTGGAGTTCCTGTCTGAAGCACAGGTATGTGTACTCGTACCGTGTTGCAATGGCTGTGCAAGGGAAGGAGGAGCCGTTGCATAATGGGGGACGGATAATTGTGCAACATGCCGCCGGCCTCGTGGAGATAAACAGCAATGTCGCCGACAGGGCCACGAGCGGTCTGGCAGCGCAGGGGTCGTTGCCGCGGCAGTTGTCGTACGGTGAAGTGGTGAGTATATGAATTGGGATATGCATGAGTGTGTGTGTGTTGTGTGTTGGTGTGTGTGTGTGTGTGTGTGTGTGTGTGTGTGTGTGTGTGTGTGTGTGTGTGTGTGTGTGTGTGTGTGTGTGTGTGTGTGTGTGTGTGTGTGTGTGTGCGTGCTTGTAAATAACTACAGTTAGCTGTAAATTCTGGCAGATGCAAGAAACGCGAATTTTGATAAAGATGAGCATGTTCTTGACATGTTTAAGGATATCATTATACACGTAGAAGTAAAGGGCATCATATTTTTTGCCTTGATATCTATCATATATGTATATCTATCTGATATGCATTTATTTGTTTGTTTTTTTTTTATCTGTCACACACACACACACACACACACACACACACACACACACACACACACACACACACACACACACACACACACACACACACACACACACACACACACACACACACACACACACACACACACATACACACACACACATACTGTGCTTATTCTTGAAATGATGCACGAAAACATATCGAAAAAACTTAAAACAGACAAAATTGATGATATAAACTGAAAAGTAATAATGATAGTAAAGATATTGGTACTATTAGCCTAACAATGGTACTCTCATGCTGCTGTACTACTATTACTATTACTATTACTACTACTACTACTACTACTACTACTATTACTACTACTTACTATTACTACTACTACTATTACTATACTATAATACTACTATTATTACTACTACTACTACTATTTACTACTACTACTACTACTATTATATTACTACTACTACTACTATTACTATACTACTATACTACTACTACTATACTATTACTACTACTACTACTATTACTACTATTACTATTACTACTACTACTACTATTACTACTACTACTACTACTACTATTACTATTACTACTACTATCACTACTACTACTACTATGACCGCTACTACTGATAATTATAATGATGGTAATGATGATGATAACGACAAAAATATAACAATGATAATGATAGCGATGACGATAATCAAAATAGTAATAATAATAGCTACAATAGTAATAATGATATTGGTGATAATAATAATGATGATGATGATAATGACAATAATAATAATGATAATAATAATAACAATGGTAATAATGATAATCATAATAATATTAGTAGTAATAACAATGATGATGATAAAAATGATAAAAAACTATAGAAC
>NW_020870063.1:352650-357100 GCF_003789085.1 Penaeus vannamei
TATTTTCTCTTTTTTTTTTTTTTTTTTTTTTTTTTGCTGGGGGGGGGAGGAAGTGCTCATTCTATTATTTTCTCCCTCTCTTTTTTTTTCCTGTTTTTGCTGGGGGGGGGGGTGTTGAGTGCTTTTTTTTTTTTTTTTTTTTTTTTTTTTTTTTTTTTTGGCTGTAACTGTTGTGATTATGTGTCTGTTGTGTAGGTTTGATAGTCTGTTTGGATTCCTGGGTTATTCAGTGGGGTCTGTTTTTTTTTTGTTACCATATATTGTATATATATTTTTTATTTGACACTCTGCTATGTTGTTTGCTCGTCTCTGCATCTTCTCTCCCTGCGTTTCTCTCTCTTTCTCTGTGTGCTTGTTGTCTCTTCCTCTCTCTCTCTCCTCTCTCTTTCTCCCCCCCCCCCTCTCTCTCTCTCTCTCTTTCTCTCTCTTTCTGCCTCGTCCATCCTGTGAAGATGCATGTATTTGTACCTAATCCCCTTTTCTCTCCATCTACGCTTCTCTCTCTCTCTCGAATCGCCAGTCTTATAAATTTGATAGAAAGATGGACAATAATAACTCACTTTCTTAAGAAAATTCACGTTGGGCGTCACTTCTTCTGAATCTATCTTACTTTCGGGACTAAATATCCCTGTCCCTTTTCTCTTTCTTCTCCAGTTTTATCTGATATCTCTTTCTCCTAAATTTTCTTCTTTTTTCTGTCTCCTGGGATGACTTTCCCTTGAAAATCTATTCTTTTCTCTTGTAATTTCTGTACCCTAAAGATTTTTTTTCTCTCTCTCTGTCTCTGTCTCTCTCTTTCTCTCCTCTCTCTCTCTCTCTCTCTCTCTCTCTCTGTTCTCTCTCGCTATCTCTCTGTCTCTCTCTCTCTCTCTCTCTCTGACTTTCTCTCCTCTCTTTCTCTATCTCTCTCTCTCTTCTATCTGTTCTCCGTCTCTCTGGTCTCTGTCTCTCTCTCTCTCTCTCTCTCTCTCTCTCTCTCCTCTCTCTCTCTCTCTCTCTCTCTCTCTCTCTCTCTCTCTCTCTCTCCTCTCTCTCTCTCTCTCTCTCTCTCTCTCTCTCTCTCTCTCTCTCTCTCTCTCTCTCTCCCCCCCCTCCCTCTCTCTCTTTCTCTCTCTTTGTCTCGTTCCATCCTGTGAAGATGCACGTGTTTGTACCTAATCCCCTTTTTCTCTCTATCTAACGCTTCTCTCTCTCTCGAATCACCAGTCTTATAAAATTTGATAGATAGGTGAACAATAATAACTCACTTTCTTAAGAAAATTCACATTGAGCGTCACTTCTTCTGAATCTATCTTACTTTCGGACTTAAATATCCCTGTCCCTTTTCTCTTTCTTCTCCAGTTTTATCTATTCTCTTTCTCCTAAATTTTCCTCCTTTACTGTCTCCTGGGATGACTTTCCTTGAAAATCTATTCTTTTCTCTTGTAATTTCTGTACCGTAAGATTTTTGTCTTCTCTTCTTTCTTCTCTTTCTCTGTCTTTCTTCTCTCTTCTCTCCTCTCTCTCTCTTCTCTCTCTCTCTCTCTCTCTCTCTCTCTCTCTCTCTCTCTCTCTCTCTTTCTCTCTCTCTCTCTCCTCTCTCTCTCTATCTATCTATCTATCTATCTATCTATCTATCCTCTCTGTCTCTTCCTTCTCTCTCTCTCTCTCTCTCTATCTATCTATCTATCTATCTCTCTCTCTCTTTTCCTTTCTCTCTCTCTGTCTGTGTGTTTCTCCTCTGTCTGTCTCTCTCTATCTATCTATTTATCTCTCTCCTCTCTCTCTCTCTCTCTCTCTCTCTCTCTCTTCTCTCTCTCTCTCTCTCTCTCTCTCTCTCTCTCTCTCTCTCTCTCTTCTCTCTCTCCTCTCTCTCTCTCTCTCTCTCTCTTTTCCACAGATTTCTTCCTCGAAATATCTTTTTCGTCTCTCTTTATTTTCTCTCCTCTATAATTCCATCCCCTTCCTCCCTCCCTTTAATCTCCCTTATCTCCCATTTACCCCCTACCCCCCACCCTCTTCCATTTCGTACAAAAGAAGCAGCGAAATGGCACACCCACCCCCCCCCCCCCCCCCCTCAAAAAAGTGGGTTCCCATGTTTACAAAGGAAGGATGAAGGGAAACAGACTCTCACGCGACGAGGTCCCATCCCCCCTCCCCCAACAGAGACCCCCCCTCCCTCCCCCTTCTCCCCTCCCTCACTCCCCCATCCCCCCACCCAACCTCTTTTGCGTAGAGGACGACCCTCCCTCCCCTCCCCTCCACCCCACCCTTTTGCCAACGAGGGAAAATGACTCCCCCCTCCACCCTCCCTATACTCCACCCCCACCCCCATCCCATTTTGCCAAAGAGGGGAAAATACCTCCACCCCCTTCCCCCTCCCTCCTCCCCCTCCACCCCTTTTTGCCAAGAGAGGAAAATGTCCTCCACCCTCCCCCCTTTTCCCCCTCCCTACACCCCACCCCATCCCCTTTTTCCGCGTAGAGGGGAAAATGGCCTCCACCCCTCCTCCCCTTCCCCCCTTCCCCCCTCTCCTACCCCACCCCCATCACTTTTCGCGTAGATGGGAAAATGTCCCCTAAAAGAAATTGAAAGGTCCTGGACGTGGACCCAATTGCCCTCACGCCCACCTCCTTGTCAGACGCGCCTCGACCCCCCCCCCACCCCCATCACGCCCGCCCTCAGCACCCGCGGCCGGCCGGAATGGGCCGCCTTCAGTGACTCGGGAGGGCGTGTGGCGTTTGGTAGTGAGGGCGCCTTTGGTTAGTGAGCGTGAGGCGTGCGCGTAAGTTTGAGGTCTATTGAGGGTGTGTAGTGAGTGGGCTCGAGGCTTTGCGCGTGCGGGTCGTGAGAGTGAGGCGTTGGCGTGAGGTTCCTACAGGTGCTTAGAAGGCAGAGGGGAGGAGAGAGGAGGGGCAGGAGGAGAAGGAGGAGGAGAGAAGAGAGAAAACAGAAGAAGTAAAGTAAGAAGAGAAGAGGAATGAATAGGGAAAAGAAATTAAAGAGAGAGATAAAAAAATGGGAGAAAAGGAAGAGGAAAGGAATACAAAGAATAAAGAAAATAGAATAGAAAACACGAGGAACTCATCGAGGAGACGAAGACAAGAAAAAAAGTATAGAAAGGAGAGAACATTCGGAGAAAACAGCAAATGAAAAAAGAAGAGGAAAAGAAGGACAGAAGAAAACAAAGAAGAGGAAGACAAAAGCAGGAAGAAAGACGATAGAAAGAGGAGAGGAGAGATAAAGAGAGAGAGAAAGAAGAGAAGAAAGATGAGAAGAAAAAAAGAAAGAAGAAAGGAAGAGGAGAGAAAAACATGAGAAGATGAAAGAGAGGAAGAGGAAGAGTTTAAAAGGAGAGAGGAATAGGAGAAGAAAGAGAAGAGGGAAAAGGAGAAAGAGGAAAAAGAGAAGAAAGAGAAAAGGAGGTTGAAAGAGGAGGAAGAGAAGAAAATAGAGGAGAACAGAGAAGAAAGAAAAGAGGAAAGGAGAAGAAAGACAGCAAGAAGGGAAAAAAGAAGAGTGAGAAAAGAAGAAGAGAAAGAAGGAAGAAAGAAGAAAGAGAAGAGAAGAGAAAAAGAAAAGCAAGAGAAAGAAGAAGATAGAAGAAAGAAGACGGGAAGAAGAGAGAGAAAGAGTAGGAAGAGAGAGCTTGCATTAAGGAGGCTTCCCATGTTTGCGTCGGGTTCGCGTCACTAATATGCGCGACTTTATCCGAAAGAGAAGAGGAGAAAGAAGAAGAGAAGAGGAGGAAAAGAAAAGAGGTTAGAAAGAAAGAAGAGGAAGATGGGAGAAGAAGAAAGAAGAAGAGAAGAGGAGAAAAAGGAGAAAGAAGAAGAAAGAAAGAAGAAAAAGAAGAGAAAGAAGAAAAGAGGAAGAGGAAGATGAGGAAGAAGAAAGAGTAAGAGGGAGGTGCGATGAGGAAGAAGAAAAGAGAAGGAAAGAAAAGAAGGAAAAAAGAAGAAGAGAAAGAAGAAGAGAGAAAGAAGGAGAAGAAGAAGGAGAACGAAGATGAGAAGACGAAGATGAGGAAGAAGAAAGGAAGAGGAGGCTTATTAAGGGGTTCTCTTTGCTTGCGTTGACCCTATTCGAATTATTAAAACTCTATGGATAGAACGGCCTCACGCCGCTCTCTTTTGTCTCCTCCTTTCCCTCCTCTCTCCTTTCTTTTCTTTATTTAATCTGTTGTCTGTCGGTTTGTTTGTTTTGTGGTTTGTTTCTTTCTATTCTCTGGCTGTTTGTTATTCATTATTATCTGGCTTGTTCTGGTTGTTCTGGTTGTCTTCGTATGTTTGGTTTTTTGTCTTGTTCCTTTCTATTCTTTTGGCTGGTCTGGCTGCTTTTTGTCTGTCTCTCTCTTCTCTTTTCTTTATATCTTTTCCTCTCTGGGTCCTCTCTCTCTCTTTCTCTCTCTCTTCTCCCGCTCTGTCTATTTCTTCTGTCTGGTCTTTTTCTCTTCCCTTTTCCTTTTCTC
>NW_020870064.1:12500-25000 GCF_003789085.1 Penaeus vannamei
AAGTCTTGACTAAGTCCGTAAAGTCTAGGTCCTGTAGAGTCTGCGTCAAGCCTTGTAGTAAGCCTGTCAAGCCTTTATAAGTCCTGCCAAGTCTCTTTTGCCTAAGTCTGTAGATAGAAGTCCTGTCTAGCCTTTATAAGTCCTGCAAGTCTTGCTAGTCCTGAGGTCCTGTCAGGCCTTTATAAGTCTTGCCTAAGCCGTAAAGTCCTGCCAAGCCTTGTTAAGCCCTGTAAAGTCTTGCTAAGTCCTGCCAAGTCTTGCTAAGTCCTTGTGAGTCCTGTCTTAGCCTTTATAAGTCCTGCCAGTCTTGCTAAGTCCTGTAGAGTCTGTCTAGCCTTTAAGTCCTGCCAAGTCTTGCTAAGTCCTGCCTGTCTAGCCTTAAAGTCCTGCCAAGTCTTGCTAAGTCCTGTAGAGTCCTGTCTAGCCTTTATAAGTCCTGCCAAGTCTTGCTAAGTCCTGTAGAGTCCTGTCTAGCCTTTATAAGTCCTGCCAAGTCTTGCTAAGTCCTGTAGCGTCCTGTCTAGCCTTTATAAGTCCTGCCAAGTCTTGCTAAGTCCTGCCAGTCTTGCTAAGTCCTGTAGAGTCCTGCCAAGTACTGCTCGTCCAACGATGAGAGCGCAAACGTCAACCAGTAAGAGACAAGATGGTCGAAAATGGAATATATCGAGACTGTAATGCCGTGAGCACATCTGCATGTTTTTTTGTTTTTTTTTCGCTTTCTTTTTTTTTTGGCTGTTACGGTATGTGAGAGAGCAACATTTCGCGATAACGGAAAGCGTGAGAGGAAGGGGTTGTGTATCTATGTGTGTATGCGTATTCGCTTATATGTATTTATCTTTTTCTATACCAATCTCCATCCGATATATATATATATATATATAATATTATATATATATATATATATATATATATATATATATGTATATATGTATATATATATATATATATATATATATATATATATATATATATATATATATATATGGCGTCGGCCAAAATTTGCCATGGCAAGAAGAGATGCCAAACGCGGTCAATGGTTCTTTTCGCTATTGCATGTGTTAAAAAAAAAATAATAATAACAAAATCGAGGGACAGAGACAGTTGCCAAGTAGTCACTCCTGTCCAGCCAACGAAGGGACCTGCTAACCCCTCCCCTCCCCCCCCAGATCAAATTCTTCATGGAGGACGCGGCGAATAGCGACCGAGGGTGACCTTCAGGTCGATCAAAGAGACGATCAACGACCGCGAGTTGTGTACCTCGTCCACGTCGCGCCCTGCAGACGCCAGGGTGCGGGGGTGAGGGGGAGGGGCAAGGAGGAGGCTTGGGACTTGGGCTTGGGAGGGGGAGGAGGGCTTGGGCTGGGAAGGGGAGGAGGGGCTTGGAGGAGGGCTTGGCTGGGAAGGGAGGAGGGCTTGCTTGGGCGGGAAGGGGAAGGAGGGCTTGGGCGGGAAGGGGAGGAGGGCTTGGGCGGGAAGGGGGAGGAGGGCTTGGAGGGCAGAGGAAGGAAGGGGGGAGGGAAGGGCTTGGGGGGGAGAGGAGGGGAAGGGGAGGAGAGGGCTTGGGCGGGAAGGGGAGGAGGGGCTTGGGAGGGGGGGAAGGGGAGGAGGCTTGGGCGGAAGGGGAGGAGGCTTTGGGCGGGAAGGGGAGAGGGCTTGGGCGGGAAGGGAGGAGGGCTTGGGCGGAAAGGGGAGGGAGGGCTTGGGCGGGAAGGGGAGGAGGGCTTGGGCGGGAAGGGAGGAGGCTTGCGGGAAGGGGAGGAGGGCGTTGGGCGGAAGGGGAGAGGGCTTGAACGGCGGGGTCAAGGACCAGGAGGGCTTTGGGCGGGAAAGGGGGGAGGGCTTTGAGGCCGATGAGAAGGAGGAGGTAAGGGATTTGGAGCGGGAGAAGGAGGGATGGAGAGGGGCATATGGTAGATAGACTCAGATAGGGGAGGTAAGAGAGAGATGCAGAGAGAAGAGATGAGAGAAGAGAAGGGCTTGCGAGACGAGATGAGAAAGGGACGAGGGAGGATTTTCGGCGAGAGAGGGAGGGGAGAGAGAAGAGAGAGACTCTGCGAGAGAGAGAGAGAGAGGAGAGAAGAGAAGGAAGCGTTTGGCGCGGGCGGGAGGAGGAGGGAAGGGCTTGGTGCGGTGTATCTATAATGGGTATGATCGTAGTATATGGTGCTGTAGGTGACGGGTAAAGTGAGGGGAGGGCTTGGGCGGAAGGGAGGGAGGGTCTTGTGAGGCTATATAAAGGGAAGGGTGTGAAGGTGTAGGGCATTTGTACGCTGAGTAGGGGTAGGTAGGGCTTGGGCGGGACAGGGGAGGAGGCTTGGTGCTAGGGTATACATATCTATCTATCTATAGTCTGGTCGATAGCATCGAGTTTATTCGGTGACTCTATCGTGAGTCCAATAGGTGCTAATGCGATATCGCTTTGATCGTAGTGCTGGTCTTATCTAAGGGTGATAACGGTGAGGAGCTATTGAGCGGGTAAGGGAGGAGGTGACTTTTTTAGTGAGCGTGATAAGTTCTAGGTATATTATATATATATATTTAATATATGTATATATATATTATAATATTATATATCTATAATATTATAATATATAAATATACATATATATATTATATATAATATATATATATATATATATGTATATTGTATATAGACGCATATATTATTATTACATATATTATATATATATATTATATTTATATATTATTGGTATTTTCTACTTAATAATTACCTTCGCCCTTCGCGATATTAATCTCTGACGATATTAGTAGGTGATATCGTATAGGATATCCTCTCACTTGTATCAATTCCAAATTATGTAGGTTTTATATTGCTACTTAGAAACCCACTTATGATTAGCGGCATAATGCTTATGTGGCACTCATATTATATCGGGTGATAGAGACGTGATACACGATATTAGTATACTAAATATACTTTATTGTCTCAGGTGGCGCCTAGCTCGTGAGTCAGGCTGAGAGAGCGTTAAATATTAGGAAAATATTTACTCCTCTATAAATAATAATATAACTCATCTACGAGTGAAGAAATATAACCCGACTGGATCTATACATTAATTCATATGTACTTTTCCAGTTGCTGGCGGGCTCTGTAGACCCCTGTAACGATAACCCCCTCCTTGGGGGGGTAAGGAGTCATCCGCCCAACTCCCTGTACCTGAATAAACAAAATCTCCACCATAATATCTGATATTTCTACGGCTAAGGATATATGAGCGTGACCACACAAATCTAGACACGGAGTACGTATATTAACCTACAATAATACCTTTAATGTGTAATTTTTATTTAAGTACTAATATATATAGAAATACGCCATATATATATTTGGACTGCAATAAAAATGCGTACCTATATATATAATATAGTATATATAGTAATGAAGGTAGCTTCTCATTCACGCCAGATATCTCATTCCTAGGTATATCTTTGGTTGCTATACCTTACTCTATAGTGACGCGTATGTGATAATAAATCTATCTCGGTATATATACATATGATAGGAGCACCCTTTCACCACTGTTTATATTATCATCGCTTAGTAGTCTAATATATATATAGGCATGTAGATATATATAATAAGTACATATAAGTATAACTTAGTAATATAATATGCGTAACGGTTATTTCTGGTATACGTAGATTTTCTCGTGAATAAATCGTTATTAGGTATTTCAATTTGACAGGTGGACTCAGTGTAATAATACGACCTTGAGGCCTATCTCTGGTATATTATATATATATATATATACTATATATGATGCTATAATATAAAAAAAAATATATATTATATTAAAAGCGCTTATACCCATTCTGTAACATCTAAATGTACGACGTGTGGCATAAACTACTCGCGATCTGAGAGCGCTCTTCTAGTTCATTGGTATACCTTGTTCATCCTGATATATTTATACTACAATCGTAGCTGCTATACAATTGTATAAACTATATTTTTTTCAAAGTGATATAAGCTATGCTGATCAGTGGTGTGTAATGTACGATATAGGTAAATGCATATACGTCCGCCGTATACCCGAGATCGCCTACTAGTAATACCTGTGAAACACTCTAGTATACCTGCAGGGATAATTAACGTAGTGCTCGTGGAAGGTTTTATGTGATCTCCTGCGGCTAGGGTGAGTTGGGGTATTCGGTATATAGTTAATATTCAACTGTGAGTAGTATTAGATATTCTTTCAGTGTATATGAACTCCGGATATTATTCTCAGCATAAACACTTCATGCTCCCTATCTCCCTGCTATCGGCTTGGCCAAGTTTAACGTCACGAACGTGGGGGTAGGTCGCGCAATAAAACCTACATATTTGGGATGTGGACAGTGATACGATACCATAATCGATCGATATCGGTGAGCGGATGGGTAATATACTATTATTATATATATTATTATATACTATATATATAGGTATAGTAAAGGTGGGTAATTATATATATAATATATAAGTATTATATTATATTAAATAATATACATATAATTTTAGATATATATACATGTAAACTATATATATAATAATATTATATATTATGATTATATATATCAACTATAAATATATATAATATGATATATATATATATAAGTGTGTGTATTAGATGTCGTTGAATATCCTTGTGTACTGTGTGTGACTGTACTCATCATAAATAGTATATACTCATAACATAATTATTGTGGTGTGTGTGGGTGTGTGTCGTGCATATTTATATTATAGTAGTACTATATACTCTTAATTAATTATCAGATATATGTTTGTGTGTATTGCTCAATTAATATTATGTAGTCGTTGGTGTGATCTACTTAGTCTGTGCGTGCTAACTCTGAACCCCTCTTGGCGCCCATTCTGATGATATGACTCTACCCGCCCTTTACCTCGCTCGCCTGCCCGTGCAGACCCGAACCACGTGATCGGTATGTATTCAAATCCCTACTCGCTCGTGAGCTCCTAGCTGCTATACTGACCGAAATACTACGCTGACTCAGTGCCAACTCCTATGGTGATTCTCCGTCAACCTAGTAGGTAAGATGATTCTGTAGATCTATATGACATTGTATAGCAAGGGTGGTATAGTACGCTCTTTTCAGTGTCACTCAGTGAACCTCCCATGTCATAGTATTATTCTGGCATGGCTATCAATATATATGTCGTATTGTGGGAGCGGTAGATGCGTCTGTGAGTGTATTTAATATCTGTAATCCAAAGTATATGTGTATGTACACTGACGCTAGCTGCGAGCCCACACACACTGACTACATCACATTATAATAATATATATATTACACTATCAGCATCATCACTCGACTTTAATATATATAAAAATGAATTATGTTAGTTAGGTATGTACATATATTAATTTATGATATAATATATCTTAAAAATATATATAATATATATATATATATAAGTATATATGCTATATATACTATATACATATATATACATATATATAATTTAATAGTAGGATTCATACTCATTATATATAGGATTAGATGGCTTCCATACCTAAAACAAGAGAAGACAGGACGAGCCAGCATTCCCCTATAGATGGTATATAACTTGCGCGACGCGCTCTCAGTGCTGATTGGTACCGTGCATGGAAGCGAGACCTATGAAGATCGTAATACCTTACCTATGATAGCATACGTGCAGAAGTGAGAAGGTGACGAGTGCGCGCGTGATGGGAGGCGATGGCACGCGAGAGAGTACGACAAGGGCCTGTGCCGCAGAGAGAGAGTGAGTCGCAGACGAGAGAGAGGGAGAAGGCGCGTAAGGGGCGGACGAGGCAGGGCCGGGTGTGGGGTCCGGTTAAGTGGTACCACGCAGCGGGGCATACGGGTGATAATGCCCTTTTCTTGATGGAATCGTCACTCTCTAGTCATGCTTATCAGCCGGTCTGAACGGCCTGCCTGCAGGCCTCTGGGAGGTAACTCTGTGAGTGTGAAGTCCCTGTTACGTATTCCACACGCACGCTGAGGTTATATACATTACATATAAGACTGTAGTCATGATGTATTATGGGTTCTCTCTCAATACTATATCTATATACTTATATCTCATTCTCTCTATCTTATTTCTCTCTTCTATCTCCTCTCTCTTCTCTCTCTCTATTTATCTCTATACTCTTACCTTCTCTATCTCTCTCTATCTCTATCTATCCTACTTTATCTGATTCCTTATCTCATTTTATCTCTTCTTATCTTCATCTCTTTATCCTATATCTATCACCTCTCTCTCTCTTTCATCTCCTCTTATTCTATCTACTCGTATTATACATATACTATCTAATGAGCTCCTCTTACTATATACTCTATACTATCTGGTAATCTAGTCTTTCATTCTATCTATACTATATATCTATTCTCTCTTACTCGTCTCTCTTTCTCTTCTCATCTCCTTCTCCCCTACTCTAGATTACTATATTATATATTCTATTATATTACTATATTATACTATATATATGTATCTATAGACGCACTATACATATTATAGTGTGTGTAATGTAATGTATTTATGGTATGTATATATATTATATATGTATATCTGTGTATATTATATGATGTGTGGTGAGGCTGTGTATGGTGATTGTGTTATATATAAATATCGTATATTTATATATTATTCTATATATTATACTATATGTGCTCTATACTACTATATATATAGTAGTATATAATGATAGACGCAATATACATATATATATTATATATATATTACTATTATATATATATTCATACGTATATAATATCTATTGTATAATATATAACGTCGGGATTATCTATTCATATAATAATACTATATACTATATATAATGCTCATTAGTGATTATATTATTTATATATTATCGTACTATATATATGCTAATATATAGTATATAATATATGTTATATAGTATTACCTATATATTATACTATATAATCTATACATATATATATATCTTATATAATACTTTATATATAATGTATACATGTTATGTTATATATATACTATATATTGATTGTATTGTCATATATTTAGTATATTATCTATATTTCATTACTCTCCTGTTATCTTTCAGTCTCTGTTTAGGACTATATATAAATACCAGGTCTGCTATTATATATACATATGTACTAACCAGGTTCTATCCATCCTCTCATCTATGACTGTATCGCTCTGTATGCCCTATATATAATATTATACTATAATTATATAGTATATATATATATATTATATATATATTATGTATGTATATATAAATAAAAAAAAAAAATATTTAATATAAATATACATCTGTATCTCTATTTATATAATACTTATATATTATATACTATTATATATATAATACATATTATATACATATATATATTCTATTATATATGATATTATATGTTTCATAGTATATATATATTATACTACTATATAATCTATATTTATATATTATTTTTATACATGTTATACTATATATTAATTTTAATATATATATTTTTTCCTAATTATATATATATATATAGTATCATATAATATATATATACATATATGTTACTATATATTTTATATATCTCTCTATATATATATAATTATATATATAATAATATAGCCTTATATTATATATTATATTACACATTTACTGTATACTTATTATATATTATATATATATATATATAATATATATATGATTATATTTATATATATATATATAGTTATTATATATAATATATACTATATATATATACTATATATATATATGTATATATATGTGTTACATATATAAATATAAATATATATTATATATATATCTATATATTATATATATATATATATTATATATGTAGTTATATATTTTTATACATAATATATTACTTATATTAATATATATATTTATATTATATATATATTATATATATTATGTATATATACTATATATACACATGAAATATATATATATACTATATAGTATATATATATATATATATATATATTCTATATAATATACTTATAAACTATATATATATGTATATTCTACTATTATTTATATATATATATATATATATAGTAGTATATTCATATTATATATATGTATCTTATGTATATACACATACATATAGGTATATATAAGATATAGACTATAGATAACATAAATATATAATTGTTTATATTATATATATATATATTATACTATATATATATATATATATTTATATATTAAATATCTATATTTATATTATATATGTACACTATATATATATATATATACATTATATATATATATATATTATATATATACTATATTTATTTATACATTTATATAATATATATATATTATATATATATATATATATATATATATTATAATATGAATATATGAATATATGAATATATGTCTTCTCTCCTCTTTCTTCTCTCTCTCTCTCTCTATACTCTCTCTATATACTTCTTTCTTTCTTCTATATCCTATCTTTCTATTTTATTATTTTTCTATATTCTCTCTCTCTATTCTCTCTCCTCTCTCATTTACTCTCTCTCTCTCTATCTCTTCTATCTCCCATTCTACTCTCTCTCTTACTCTTCTTCTTACTATATCACACATACATCATAACTATACCAACATTCTCATTATTATCTTTTCTTCTCTCGTACTCTCTCTCTCTCTCTCTCGTATTCTCTCTTCTCTACTCTCTCTTCTCTCTTCTCCTCTCTCTCTTCTCTCTCTCTCTTCTCTACTCTCTCTCTTATACTCCTATATATATGCTAACTATCTCTGTCTCCATTCTCTACTATCACATTCATCTATATACATATATATTATACTATCTATATCCTCTATATTACTCTTTTCATACTTCTTACTTCATATCTATTCTTTTCATCTCATTTTCTCATTATCTCTATCTCTCTACCATTATCTCTACTCTATCTCTCTCTCTCTCTCATCTGATTCTCTCTCTCTCTCTTTCTCTATCTATCTATCTTCTCTCTATCTTCTTCTATATATTCTATACTACACATATATATACACTCTTCTCATCTCTCTACTTACTCTACTCTCATTATCTCTCTCTATTTCTATCTACCTCTCTTACTTCTACTCTCATTCTCTCATCAATTTCCTTCTCTCTCTACTCTATCTCTCTCTCTCTCTCTCTTCTCTACTCTTCATCTCTATCTTCTACTCTCTTCTCATTCATTCATCTTCTCTCTACTCTCTCTTCTCTCTCGTCGTCTTCATCATATGCGCTCTTATCTACATTTTATCTTATACTACTTTATTATTATCTCCTCTCTCTATCTCATCTCACTCTACTTCTCTCTTTACTTACTTCTCTCTTTCTTACTTTCTCCTCTCTTCTCTTCATTTAATATTTTATATATATATAAATATTTAAATATATTACTATATATATATATTAATATATTATATGTGTGTATGTGATGTTGTGTAGAGTGTTATGTAGAGAGAGAGAGAGAGAGGATCGAGAGAGAGAGAGAGAGGACAGACACACAGACACACAGTGATCGATCACATGGACACATGCAGGTTCAGCAGACACCACACGACACACACGAGATGCACGCTAGCATCTAGCACTGCGATTCGACTCATCAGTGAGACACATCGACACATCGAGATCATGCTCGACACACACACACACACACTGAACACTCGATACACACACTCGAATCTCACACTAGTGCACACACTGTATGTTGTGTGTGTATATATGGTGGTGAGTGGTGAGGTGTGTTATATGGATAATATTAAATTAATATATAATATAATTATATATATTATCTTAATATATATAAATATATTATATATAAATATAATATATATATATATTTAATATAATATAAATACGTCAATATAAATATATATATTAGCGCCATCCATGCGCGCTAGTGACACATCAACAATCTACTACAACATACACACATACTCACACACACACACACACTATTAATATAATATTAATATTATATATATTTATCTACTATTTATATATATATATATAATATATATATATTGATATATTAATAAATATATATTATACTATTGTTGTGTGTTATATGTTTGTGTGTTGTATGTGTTGTGTTGTGTGATATTATGTGTGTATCTATTGTGTAGTGATATGTGTGTTAGTGTATATGGTTCGCTAGTTGATGTTGGTGTGTACGTGTGTGTATATCTCTATTATTTACAATATCTATATATACGTTAAATATATTAATTAATATATATTAATTAAATATATTATATATAATATATTATATTATATATATATATATTATAGTATATATATTATATAATATATATATACTATAATATATTATATGTACATATAAATCATAAAATTATAAATATAATATATTGTCAATTTATTACACGTTCGGAGTCTGCATATGTATTCTATGCGTACATATTAGTATAATATTATACATATATTATATGGTATGTCACCCTCACATCCCTACAGCGCTCATATTAGCTGCTTGAATGGGAGTATATATATTGCAGCTATTTTCTTCGTCTATATATACTACGTTTCCTATCTAATCGCGTTTCAAACTAGGAAATACTCAGAAGATTTTACCCCTATGAGGTACTATCTACCTGGTGCTTCCCTCTCATGCAGCTGGTGATATTGACCCGGGTGATCAGACTACTCTGAACCCCGTGGGTGGTAAATGCCTATCGGGTGCCCTTCTCCCTGCTTTTCCTTCAAGCTGTGCGGGTGCTCTGACTGAGTAGTCTCTTATTTCACTGGCCCTTCCCTGCCCTTTTCCTCAAGCATTGGCCTGGGCCTGCGGCTATGATTTCCTGGACGTTTCCTTTCGCCTGCAAAGCCTCACCTCCTCCGCGCTGCCCTCCTCCGCAAGGCCGTCGGGCGAAACGACTGGAATGACGCGGCGGTCGCCCTGCACCTTCCTCAAGGGAAGCTGATGGACCGACTGCAGGCGGTCCGCACGCATGCACTTCTACATTCATGGGTCGGTGGGCAACCCCGACGGGTACCATAATTCCCTTTTGGGACAAATGACCTGGACGAAGAACCTCCATTCCTTCGCAGGCCATTGCATGGGGGTGTGTCTGCCCTTCAACTTCCCCTACTACTTCAACTACGGGACCATGGGCAGTCTGTGCAGCCCCTTCTACAGGGGGCCCTCGCCCATGTCGGAGGTTGAGACCAGGGCCATCGTCGAGACTTTGGAGCAAATCAACAACAAACACAAACTGGTGATGTTGCTGGACCTTCAGCAGCCTGGCCAGTCGATCGTGCTGCCCTTTAGCTGGAATCACATCAATCCTGAGGACTACGAGGCCATGCGTTCCCTCGCGTCAACATACACTGAAGCAATAAGGCTGAATCACAACGTCTATTATGATGTGAACCACAATGGCTACGCCATGGGAGGGACTCTTACAGAATATGCCAAGTACCTCTTGGGCATTAAATACTCATACAAGATCTTTTTGAGTATTGATGTACGCTACTTGTTCCAACCGCATCCAATGAGGACCTTAGTGCCCCAAGTCTGGACAGGACTGACAGCTATGCTAAGGGAACTCCAAAAAGAGAGAGTGCAAGAGGCTCGGAAAGCCCTCTCGGCGCTCCCAAAAGGTCAGGATGAGTGACATGGACGAGCAGCCCTGCGCTCCGGAATGCCTTCGTGCGCTGCAAAGAGAGCGCTCGAACGGAACGCCTTGGAGCGCTACGTTGACGCTCGAATGTGAACACGGAACTATGTGTTCTTTTCCTGTGTTAGATTTTGTTTTAAGCATATTTACTGGGCGTTTCCAAATTCTAGTATTCATGAAAGTCTTCTGTTTACCTCTGCATAGCATATTTTTCACTATTAGTCTAGAAGCTAGGCTTACGAGGCAAGGACTCTCGTGAGGCTTCGCACTTATAATCTTCAGCTTAATATGTTATATAATGCAAGTCAAGACGTGTCCACTGGCATTTCGCTAATCACAAAAGTATATATGACAGAATCCAAACTGAAAACTATTCCTTGCTCTTGTTTATTATCTGTTTATAAACAATGCCTGTGTCGTCTGCTGGGCGCCCAACCCCTCGGGCCCGTTGCGTTTGGGCGCCACGCGAAGAATACATGTATCACGTGACAGGCCGTTGCGTCTCGTCATGCTGGCAGGAGCCATGACGGATCGCAAGGCAGACTCCCAATCCGCAGTCACAGCCTGAACGCCTACCAAACTCTATCTCAAAGCCCGAAACGACACTGCCAGTATTTCAAGGCAGCGCACTTTGTGGCAGAACCGAGCTGAAGATTCGAACGCAGGGAGAACCACCTGGAGATTCACGCACGAGTCTTCCTCGATTTGCTTCCAAAGGGAGACACGAAGAACTCGATAACTGATGCAAGTGGATTTCTTGTTCGGGACATTTCTTATTGGATTTGTATTGAACTTACTACAGGCAGTGAACACGTTCGTATGCACGTATTTATATAACATTTTATACACGCG
>NW_020870064.1:45000-47500 GCF_003789085.1 Penaeus vannamei
TTCAAGCTGTTTTCATGTAGTCTAGTTTCTTGAAATGATTAATGGGGAATTTATATAAAAAGAAGTTCTTACAAACATGAAGTTCAAACAAGGAAATGATATACATATTTTTCTTGTCATTTTCCAGGTCATTTTTTGTTTTTATTTTCATTTCATTTTCTTCAAAGCTGTATACATTCGTACGTTTTACTTGTCTGTGTTTCGTGATTGTGAAGCATAATATATTGTGACCTTGCAGCCCCTTTTATATAGGCCTTGGAGGCGACTGTTCATCCTTCTATCATAAATCAGAATTGCAATTTGGGACGATATGCTCAAATAGTATTGTTGACATTGGTCTGAACAGTTGCGTAAAGCTAGTGGAGGACTGAAGCACTTGGGAAGAAAGTGATATTGTGCGTTTGCATTTGTAAGATTTTTTAAATCGTATTATTTATTATGCGTATGTATGTTTTTTTGTTTTTTTTATCTTTTTGATGAGTGGAGTATAATTTGTATTATGTGATTGAAAGATATTAATTTATGTCCCTGGAGTTTCTGTAACTTAACATATTTGAATATTTATCTAGAAGGTAAACTTAATATTAGGACTGATACAGATATATTCTTTGTGTGTGTATATATATATATATATATATATATATATATATATATATATATATATATATATGTGTGTGTGTGTGTGTGTGTGTGTGTGTGTGTGTGTGTGTGTGTGTGTGTGTGTGAGAGAGAGAGAGAGAGAGAGAGAGAGAGTGTATGAGTGTACATATTGCATTTACTATAGATATAAAGCACACACACATATACGCAAACATACATACACACATATGTATATACGTATATATACATACACATACATACATATACATGCATACATACATATGTACACATGCATACATACACATACATATACATACATACATACATACATACATACATACATACATATATACATACATACATACACACACACACATATACATACATGCACATAAATACACACACACATGCACACACACACATATATATAAACACACACACACACACACACACACACACACACACACACACACACACACACACACACACACACACACACACACAACACACACACACACCACACACACACACATACATACACACACACACACACACACAACACACACACACATACACACATGCAAACAAACAAACACACATACACATATACATAATACATGCATGCATACATGTACATACATATGCATACAAACATATACACATATATGCACACATACACATGTGCATACACTAACACACACATACATATATATATAACACATGCATATACACATATACACACATACACACACATACATACATACAAGTACACACACATATATACACAGCACACACACACACACACACACACACACACACACACACACACACACACACACACACACACACACACACACACACACACACACACACACACACACACACACACACACACACTGGCGCCACCCAAACCATTTTTCTCAACATAGCAACAGTTAGCCAACATGTCGCAGCAGAAGCAGGCACAGAGCTGGCTCTTGTCACTCACTTCCTTGTGTAGGCTCAGCAGGTGAAGCAGGGGCAGGGGGGGCGGTAGGGGGTCCAAGGCCACTTTAGGATCGTCAGGACAGGAGGCTGACTTCTTTGGGGGGGGGGTGCTGGGTTAGCACTGGTCGGCCTTGATGTGGCATGTGTGATGGTGGTTTGGGTGGTCCTTGTGTGTGTTTGTTTTGTTTGATTGTTTGTGTGTGGTGTGTGTGTGTGTGTGTGTGTGTGTGTGTGTGCATTTTTTTTCTCTTCCTTCCTTCTTTCTTTCTTTCTTTTGTTCTTTTTCTTTTTTTCTTTCTTTTTCTTTTTTTTTTTTTTTTTTTTTTTTAAGGGGGGCAGGGTATAGTGTAGTTGAGAGTAATTTCGTTCTTATTGTCGTGGTTATCCTTCGCTTTCATTATTTGACTTCTGTCATTTGTTGTGATCACTATTATCACTATCATTTTTTTTTTTTTTTTTATTATCATCATAATTAGATGTTGCAAAGATAACTTTGGCGAAATAGATATAATTCTCTTCATCACCAATATTGTCTGCAAGATCATCACTACCAGTATGATAATCACTATCATTATCATTACCATTAACATCACCCTTATCATCCCTTATCACCACAGACATTAAAACCATTACTATTTATATTATGATTAATACCAGCAACACCATCATCATCACCACCATCACCATTATCACCATCATCACCATCACTATCATCACCACAATCACCACCACCATTTTTGCCACCATCATCACCATCACTACCACCACCATCATCATCACCACCATCACTATCACCACCACCACCACCATCATCATCACCATTATCATCACCACCATCACTATCACCACCATCACCACCACCACCATCATCACTCCACCACACCATCCATCATCACCATTATCATCACCACCA
>NW_020870064.1:52500-62500 GCF_003789085.1 Penaeus vannamei
GACCCCCAAACAAATCCCATGTCAGCAGTGGATGGTAACCCCGGCCATTCCTTCCACACAGCAAAATAGATAAACAGCAAAGAATATTTATTGTAACCAAAGGCATTAAACTTTTTCTTTCGTTCTTTCTCTCTATCTCCCCCTATCTTATCCTCCTCTTTTCCCAGCTGTCTCTCACCACTTCCTCCCTTTTCTCTTCTTCCATATCTTTCCCTCTCCAATCCCCCAGTGTCTCACCAAGTTTGCATCTCCCTCTCCCCCCAGGGCGTGTTGGAAAGGTTTACACAGATCGAACCAAGTGTCCTTTTCACGGTGGAAGCAGTCGTCTACAATGGGAAGATCCACGATCACACTGCCAAGGTCAAGAAAGTTGTTGCAGGTCTGAAGCACTTGAAGAAGGTTGTCATTGTGCCATTCGTGCATAAGAAACAGGACATTGACATTTCCGACATCCCTAATAGGTATGAGGACTTTTGAAGGAAAGAAGTGAAAATTGATACAGATTAAATTCTCTCTCTCTCTCTCTCTCTCTCTCTCTCTCTCTCTCTCTCTCTCTCTCTCTCTCTCTCTCTCTCTCTCTCTCTCTCTCTCTCTTACTTTATGTATTTGTTTATGTTCTTTGAACATATATTAGGTATTTGTTTATGTTTCAAGGAAAGAAGAGGAAAATGATACAGATTAAATGAGGTAAAGGATTGATTGAAATTGATGTTTAGATAAAAAGACAGTAATTTCATGTAGGTTTCACACTTTGTATTGGCAGTACCATTGGTTGCTCACTTTGAAAATGTGTGCTCCTCTGTGGTTTAGATATATCAGGTATAATTGTCTACTGGAAGTTATAGTAAAAAGAGAAGTCATACGAGAAGTATCAATTATTCATCTGATCTTTTATATGTCATGTATATAGTGTTAATGATTTCAAATATATAGTGTTCTTTCAGTATATTCCTAAAGAGCTTCACGATTAAAGTTATCCATTCTATATATTCATGGCCAACTTTATATTTGAAATTACCAGCCTAGATTTTTCACCTTCAGATTTCAGGTTCATCAATATTGTTGCACAATATCCTTAGATGCATTCAGATTTTTCAGTATTCTCGTGGTACATTTCTTTGTCATTTAAGACTAAGAATTATACTTCCATTATTTCCCCAAACAAAATTGAACTCAAAATAATTCTAATTCCATCAAGTTTAAGCTTATTCTTGCAGTACCTTCCTTAACTGCTTCATATTTAAAATCATCTAGATGCCATCAGTTTTAAAACAGTCTTGACACTAACTTCAAACTCAGGAATTACCATGCTGTATACTGCCAAGATAACTACAAATTAAATTCTACTCCTGCAGTATTTTCCTTGACGACTTCCTGGCCGAGTGGGACACAGGTGAAGCCGTAGAGTTTGAGCAGCTATCTTTCCACCACCCACAGTTCATCATGTTCTCATCTGGAACAACTGGCATCCCCAAGTGCATGGTTCACTCAGCAGGGGTGAGTGTGTATTGGGGAAAAAGTTCACAGAGTGTGTTATAGAAAATTTACTGTATGGAATTTTTTGTTTTATAGTGATTGACATTTAGTTAGATGGAAGGCTATATATCACAGGATGTTACCCTTGAACCTTGCCCCAGAAAAAAAAATCTCTATGTGAAGAAGATAAGTAGCTGAGAAAGAAGGATTTTGAACATGATGATGCAGATAATTGCAGAAGGAAGAGGTTGCCTTTGAGCAGTTTTTGGTCTTGTTATTTACTTTATAATAGGGTTAATATAGTGATGTTTAGGATTGATAATATTTATGACTATAAGCAATATAGTTTTCGTTAGAATTTTTGTTTATTATTATTATTATTATTGTTATTATAATGATGATAATGATTATTATTATTTACATACTTGATTGATTTTTTTTAATTCCTTGTTTATTGTCAGAACCTTTCTGCTTTATCATGGAAGCATCTTGTCCCCTGATATCCTGGTCACTTTAATAACCTTACAAAACCTGTTTCAGGGAACACTCATCCAAATAGCCAAGGAACACATTCTGCATTGTGATCTTACAAGGGAAGATGTCCTTACCTACTATACCACAGTGAGTGCCTTTTATAAATTGTGTTCCAGTAGCAAAAGGGAACTGCTGTAACTCTGAATGGAAAGGGTCAAGGGAACTGCACAGATGTGGTTGCATTGTCAAAGAACTTTCAGAGAAGCATGATTTAAAGATTTTCAATGTTTTGCAGACGGGTTGGATGATGTGGAATTGGCTTGTGGTTGGGCTTTTCACGGGCTGTTCTCTCTTCCTCTACGATGGGTCTCCACTTCTGCCCACGCCTTCCATCATGTGGGACCTCGTCGACAAGCTTGGTGAGTTTGGCCGTTGGTTGTTAAGTACAAGTGTTGTGGTCTCTGAAAACAAGGAATATTAAAAGTTCATGTTATCTTGGATGATATTACTAGCTCAGAGGTTTTCATCTAATTCTTTTTGTTATTCATTCTGGTTGTCATTTTTATTTGATAGGGAGGATACGATACAAGAAAAATGTGGATACTACCTCTCAGTAACAGCAGTCAGACTGAAACTGCATTACTCTTCTTTCCCCTTTTCCCAGGTATCACTGTCCTAGGCACAGGTGCTAAGTGGCTGGCCGTGCTGGAGGACAGGGGAGTAAAGCCTCGGGAGACCCACGACCTGTCTTCCCTGAGAGCCATTCTCTCAACTGGATCTCCGCTTGCATGCCACTCCTTCAGATATGTCTATCGGGACATTAAGGAAGACGTGATGCTGGGCTCCATCACGGGTGAGTTTTGGTGTTGAGGGCACTGGGATTCTCTCTCTCTCTCTCTCTCTCTCTCTCTCTCTCTCTCTCTCTCTCTCTCTCTCTCTCTCTCTCTCTCTCTCTCTCTCCTCTCTCTCTCTCTCTCTCTCTCTCTCTCTCTCCTCTCTCCCTCTTCTCTCTCCCTCTCCATCTCCCTCCTCCTCTCCTCTTTCCCTCTCCCTCCCTTTCCCTCTCCTCCCTTTCCTCTCCTCCTCCCTTCCCTGCCTCCCCCTCCTTCCCTCCCTCGTTCCCTCTCCCTCCCCCTCCCTCTCCCTCCCTTTCCCTCTCCTCCCTTTCCCTCTCCCTCTCCCTCCCTTCCCTCTCCCTCCCTTTCCCTCTTCCCTCCCTCCCTCTCTCTCTCCCTCTCCCTCCTCTCCCTCTCCCTCTCCCTCTCCCTCTCCCTCTCCTCTCTCCCTCCCTCTCCTCTCCCTCTCCCTCTCCCTCTCCCTCTCCCTCTCCCTCTCTCTCTCTCTCTCTCTCTCTCTCTCTCTCTCTCTCTCTCTCTCTCTCTCTCTCTCTCTCTCTCTCTCTCTCTCTCTCTCTCTCTCTCTCTCTCTCTCTCTCTCTCTCTCTCTCTCTCTCTCTCTCTCTCTCTCTCTCTCTATTGGGAGGAGGGCAAGATAGATACCCAGTACTTAGAAGGCAACAAATAGAGATAAGGGAAGAGTCAAAGAGACAGAGAGATTGAGTAAGTCAGTGAGTGAGAGCAAATATGGAAGCAAGTGAGATAATTTATGAAGAAGGAAAAGGGAGACAGAGAGGAAAATTGAGACCAGAATTATGAACAGACTTGTGATCAAATCTAAAAAGAGATACAAAAGAGAATAGATAACTTCATATAATTCTTATAGTGATGCAATGGAGACACATTCCTTATGTTTCCCGCACCTTTTCTGCCAGACCAAAACTCCCCCTATCCCCCCAATGCCTCACAACCCTTTTGACTGTTTCAGGAGGAACTGACATCATATCCTGCTTCATGGGCAGCAACCCCACCTTGCCTGTGCATGAGGGTGAGATCCAGTCCAGGAACCTAGGCATGGCAGTTGAGGCTTGGAACGAGGAGGGGCAGCCAGTGTGTGACACAAGTGCCGAGCTGGTGTGCACAAAGCCTTTCCCCTCCATGCCCACACACTTCTGGAATGATGATGGCGAGATCAAGTACACCAAGGCTTACTTTGCAAAGTATGGCATTATAGCATTATTGTACTAAGGATCAGCCTATTTTTTTATAGTGTCTTTCTTTCTTTTACTTTTTTATTATCTTTTAGTCTCTTTTTTTTTTAGTTACTACTTATTTTTTATGATTTATTATTTTAAGTGTTTACAATATTTAGAAATAGGAACATTTCAGATGTGTAGTCATTTGTAAGAAAACTACAAATCTGGATATTGGGATTTGCAGTAGCACCTAAATGACGAGTGTTTTGAGTGATTTAATAGGTAGTGATCCAAAGTTAGATCATTACCAAGGAAAACAGCTATGCAGATTGTAAGTTCAAGTGCCTTCACCACCAAAGTTACAATTTTGTGGGTAACAAACAACAAATCATGGACGTCAGGTGGTTCATCAACTCATGTCTGATCTACACATACTCGGCAATCTTGCTGAAGTATGTATTTCTGACAAAGATATAATCAAACCTGGTCAAACACATCCCTTGCAATGTCAAGATATTCATTTTCATTGATACCTTTTCTCGACGCTACCATTGCTCGAACCACCTGTATCTGAAATACATACCAGTACTTGCAGTAGGGTGCATTTTTCAGATACGAGAGTCGCACCTGGTGCATCAGGCTTTGTCATTGCTAAGAGGTAAACTTGGAAGTGAAGCAGACTGCGTCATTATGTGTTAATTAGTCTCTTTATGGCCATACTCATTAGTCCAAAAAAAGAATTTAATGAGGGATATGACAGTGATGCAGACTTACTCTGCAGATAAAGAGGAGTAGGATTGTGAAAGAAAAATAAAAAACATTAACTAGGAACATAATGAGCGCTTATTCAGACTTATTTCTGGGGCTGTGTTAATCACGTCAGTCTTATGATCTTGGTTGTTGGTCATGGCTGCGTGGAGTTGTTTCTTCACTGAAAAATGAAGTGAAAAAAATAAAAGAAACAAGGTATCATGACACTTGAGATCACAGTAATAACAATAGGAAATATTCTTTTAACTGATATTATTATCATTATTTATTATTGTTATTATTATTATTATCATCATCATCATTATCATCATTTTTATTAGTATTATTGTTATGATGACAATGATGATGATTTTTTTTTTTTTTTCTTTTTGTATAATAAATCATTATTGTTATTGATATGATAAATTGCTATTATTATCATTATCATTATTACAGTTATTATTATTATTGTTATAATGAATTTTTTATTAGCATTATTATTATTATTGCAGGTACCCCCGCACGTGGACTCACGGCGACTTTGTTTCCATCAATTCCAAGACGGGCGGAATAACAATGCTGGGACGCAGTGATGGAACACTCAACCCAAATGGCGTCCGGTTTGGAAGTGCAGAGATTTACAACATTGGTATGTCCCCTTATTACCTTTTTGTTTTATATACTTATATCTGCATTTGTGTGTGTGTGTGTGTGTGTGTGTGTGTGTGTGTGTGTGTGTGTGTGTGTGTGTGTGGTGTGTGTGTTTTTTTTGGGGGTGCCATTTTGTATGCGTTCTATATTTCTTTCTCTCTCTCTCTCTCTCTCTCTCTCTCTCTCTCTCTCTCTCTCTCTCTCTCTCTCTCTCTCTCTCTCTCTCTCTCTCTCTCTCTCTCTCTCTCTCTCTCTCTCAAGAATTAATGAAACATTGTTCATTTTTGTAAAATCATATATATGTTGTTTTTTTCAGTTAATAGATAGATAATAAATAAGGTGAGCACTAAAGTGCAGTCCTTCAGGCATGTATACTTGATGTGTGACTTTGTCCGTTAAGTCAGTATAAGTTCAGCCAGATTGGGTAGATGCTCAGACATCTTTCCCTGGCTTTTTACAGGGCATGTATACTGCTCTGTAAATAAATGTTTTCAAATCAAATCAAATCTCTCTCTCTCTCTCTCTCTCTCTCTCTCTCTCTCTCTCTCTCTCTCTCTCTCTCTCTCTCTCTCTCTCTCTCTCTCTCTCTCTCTCTCTCTCTCTCTCTCTCTCTCTCTCTCTCTCTCTCTTTTAAGGGGATGGGAAATGAAGAGTTACAAACTTTAGTTGTAATCATTACAAGAAAATATTTTAGTAAATGAACAGAAATATTATGATTAGTGACAAATTGATGACATTCATTTCTCTTTTACATTGCAGTTGAGCAGTTTGACGAGATAAATGACAGCGTGTGTGTAGGCCAGAGGAATGCAGAGGGTGAGGAACGGGTCGTCCTCTTTTTGAAGATGCTCCCTCCTGCTGAACTAACACCAGAGTTCAAGCGCCGTCTTGCAGTCGCAATTCGAACACAGCTTTCGGCTAGGCACGTTCCCTCTGTGATCCTGCCCATTTCGGAAGTACCAGTAAGTTGAAGTTATAGAACTCACGTCAGCTGTCTGTAATCTCTCTTAAACTTCATGCAGTCTTATTTTTGGCCTCTTGAAAAAATTCTGCTCCAGTCAAGTTCCTTTGTCTCTTAGAGTTCCTTAAGACCAGCTGAGTATCATTTTAGAATGTTTTGAAGGATAACTTGAATATTTAGGATAGATAGTTTCTAGTTCCCCTGAGCTATTATAGAAAAAACACCCTTTCCAAAAGTAATAGAATAAATAATAAGCATGTTGATGCTGGGAGTGCTTGCATTCATGCAGTTGTATAAATTTTGTTTAAACACTCATGACCTTATCTATATACCCCATTCCTTGGATTTTATGGAAGGAAAGTTTGATTTATATTGCTATTATTGATGTTAATAATATAATAATAATGATGATAACAATTATAACATTTATTATAATGATGATAGTAGTAGTAATAGTAGTAATAGTAATAATAACAATGATATAAAAAGCTTAGTAGCAATTAATAGAAATTAAAACTTTTCTTCGGAAAATGCAGAGAATGGGGTAAGCAAATGAGATGAGGTAGATGACTTAGTACCTGTGAAGCTGTGTGTATACAGAATTGATAAAACAAAACTATGTCAGCCAATGCTCAGGACCAACTGGGTTTAGAGACATACTTTGCCTTATTATGGAAGTTTGTATTGCATATTTACATATATTTTATGACAGATATAGTAATTGATCCTGTAAGAGGGATAAAATAAGATGTAACATGCAGTGGATAAATTAAAATATAACATATAGTGGATAAACTTAAATGTAAGATATAGTGGATAATATCTTATAAAATGAAGTGGATAGAATAAAATATATGAAGGTAGCATGGAAATGAAGGTATTAGGTATAGATAAAATATACAACAAAAATGCAAGAGTCTGGCAGCCCATCACTTCTGTTACAGTACACAGTGAGCGGCAAGAAAGTGGAGGTTGCCGTGCGACAGATCATCCAAGGAGAGACTGTTGGAAATCGAGCTGCGCTTTCCAACCCAGATTCTCTTGACCTCTATGCCAACCTCCCTGAACTGCAAGGGTGGTGAGACCCTAGGGGTCAGATAGTGAGACTCCAGGGATGGATGGTGAGGCTGTAGGGGACGTATATTGAGACTCGGGGGAGGACGGTGAATCTACAAGGATATTGAGACATATTGTAAGTCCACCTGTTGATCTGTATCAGTAGCAAGTTAGGTAATCTGGTTCTGCACAAGGATGCTGAGGACAAGCCACATTATAATGATGTGTTAAATGGAAATTAAAGAAGAGAAAAAAAGAGGAAGTGGTGATAAAAACTGCTGAAGGAATGAAGGAAAAGAAAGTAAACCTGAGACTGATTTATGTTGCTGATTATGTGCCTTTATAAGTCTCCTGATATAAGATTTTGATCTAGTTTAACAATGTGAAAGTTAATAGTGCTTTGCCAGTGCTGCTGAAATTATGTTCAAGAATTAATTATCACAAGGTATTGTCTTACACAAGATGTGTAACATTGCAAAGTTGTTTAAGCTGTAGATTGTAAACAAGGGTCGGGGACTGAAAAGAAAATGTAGAGTATAATCAAAACAATTTAGCAGCATAGCACTGCATATGTAGGACAAATAAATACACTGGGGTTACTTTGCACTATATTGATTTACATAATTTGAATATCATGTTTTTTTCCTCATTTTTTAATGCTCTAGTTTGTGTAAATATGATAGTTTTGATGATAACCTTTTGAAAATCATCAGGAGTGTGAATCTTTAGATGTGTTTTCTCAGAGAGAACGTGACTTTATTTAACTATTTTGTTGAGGAAAATGAGGAACCTAAGATAATTATTATTATTGTTTTTTCTCTCTCTCTCCATTTTTATGGAATTAAAGAACATTACAAAGTAGATCTGTACATGATTTTAACATATTTTAATATAGTATTAAAACATTTGGTTGATCACTTGTATTAGATGTCAATCTCTTGAAATGCTTTCAGTCTTGATGCAATCTGAGGTGTCACAACTCAAGTCTCAATTTACTCAAGTTTGATGTTTAGGTTTTAGGTTAAGTAAAGATATGATCCGGGTTTACATCACAAACTCCCTCACAAGAGCTTGGACGGTGCCTTCTTTCCAAGGATTTTGGTAGTGGCAGGGAGGGACTATTACCCTTGGTGGATGCCCTTCCAAACCGGCAGGAATTGAATTCTCACACTGGGTGACCAACCCTCAAGGTCCCCCAGCCGCAGGCATTACCGCTGTACTATGGCAGCCGCTGTAGATTAAATGAACCAAACTTCATATTTTGCATTAGCAGGGAGCAAGTGTCTGAGTTTGATACATTTATTGGAAAAGGTGAATAACAACACAAGGTATGTTATTGACATGTTTCAATGAACTCTTTATCAGTATTGCACACCATAATTCAATGGAGATTTAATCAACACGCGTCATTTACATTGGTCTTTTAGTCAAATTACTCGTTCTCATCTGTAACTCTTTCTACATTTGTCATAACGAACCCGAGTGACTGTAACTTGTTTGTGATTGTTTGTATAGGTTCTGAGCTCTCAATACAGTCGTGCAATGTAATCTAGGTATATATCCTGTCCTGAGATGAGGAATCACAAAGAAAGATCTTTTACTCAGCGTAGAAAACTGTGATAGTTGTTTAGTAATTTTTTTGTTAGGTTTCAAGATATATATATAAATAGGTTTTTAGTTATGGAAAAATCTGTAATAATTTTATACATTTTATAAATATGCTGGTCTATATAGAGAAAAATTATATGAATTTATATAGAGGACACACTACCTATATGTATATATCTTAACAAATTATACACAAAGAGAAAACAGCTGAATGTTTGATTGAATTACCTCCTTATGATTTTTTGTCTGTGAAAATTCTTTTCAAGTTGATAAATCACTTTTTATTCCCTGAGTAACAATACCAGCTTTTTCAGTAATTTCCATTTAAAAATTTGTTCAACAAATGAACTCATTTTTTGGGCTTCATATGGAGAGTATGGTGCATGTGTAAAGGCTTGTGTATGATGGAGAAAGGAACAAGAATATAAAATTTATTATATATTCAAACTGGAAAAAGAAAGATTATTTGAGTTCTTTCACTAATTTCTTGGAGCAATATCAGGACTTGATAAAAAAAATTCAAACGTCAACTAAATCATAAAGTTCTATTTCTCTTTGCAAAAACACTAGGGGCAGTAATTATCACTACTGCACTTATACACAATATATTACAAGATAAGCATACAAAATTTCCATTAACAATAATGATAATAAAAGTTTCATATAGGAAAAACCTCTATTCTACTACAGAGAGATATTTACACATTATATATATGGAAAAAAATATTAAGCTTGTTTCTCCCAGACCTACTAGAATGTAAGGAAATTTAACAGTGAAACCTTAGTCATCATTTCAAAGAATTTCAATGTTCTAGTAAAAAACTGCCTGCAGAAATAATGTCCACATACTCTCACTGAGCCCTGGACATAAAAAAAGCAATCCTTGTCGACACAGGCACGAGTATCTTGATAGCCACCACAGGGATCATCTCTGCTCGCTTACTGCTGCCGAGTGACTGCTCTGGTGTGAAGTAGGGGCTGCAGGAGGAGAG
>NW_020870065.1:0-10000 GCF_003789085.1 Penaeus vannamei
ACACACACACACACACACACACACACACACACACACACACACATATATAATAATATATATATATATATATATATATATATATATTATATTATATATATATATACATGCATATATTACTCTCATCTTTCTCTTTACACATACACACACACACACACACACACACACACACACACACACACACACACACACACACAATATATATATTAAATATATATATATATATATATATATATTATATATATATATATATATATATCCATATATCTCTTTCATTTAACATCATGATGAAGAACGATTTCTTGTCTCTGGTGTAAATCCATATCGTCCCTCATCATCTGTCCCTCGTCTTCCTTTTCCCTTATCTTTTTTCAGGCTTTTTTCTAACTGACTTCGGTAATGCGGGTCATCAGCCTTAGGGTTCAGTGTTGACTGCACTCGGCTGTTCTGGATTCTTTAGGAAGGAGCTCGACTAAAGAGTAGTATAGTATGGTAGTATTTACCAAGACTATTTAATGCTATAACTAGCCCGCCTCCTCCTACTGGGACTACTACCGTTATTATTTTGCTGTTGTCTGTGTATCATTGTCGTTTTTCTTGTGTCTTATTGTAACCTTTCCTAATTATCTTACTGATTATGTTCCTGGCCTGGAGTCCCTGTGATTTCACAAATTTTCTTGTAATTTCGTTGGTATCTCCATTATTCTATCCTTGTTTTTGTCTAATTTCCCATATCGGTATTGTGGCGTTTGGAGAGGAGCCCATTTGCATTTTTGGACGGTGCGAGTCTCTAGCTTCTTGGTCTCCCGCGATTTGCCAATTTGCCATCTTTTACGTTTTTTTGCACTCGATTTTTAGTTATCTGTAGTCACATTTCCCCGTTTTATCCTTTCTTTCCGTCTGTCATCTTAAAAATTTCTTCATCCATCTGATTTTGTTTGGATTTATATTTTGCTTTTGGTAAGAGTTCCTTTTAGGATTCCTTTTAAAACCTGCTGATAATTACTGTCAAATCTTGGTCTTTATTTCTCTTCATTTAATTACGTCTCTATATTCTTACTTGCAACGTTTCGTATTATTCTGAATTATTTATTATAATTTTACGCTTACGTGGTCTGGATTACAGTTTGTTGCATCACATTTTTGTATCTTTTCTTCTTTAAAAGTTTTTTTCTTCACTGGGTTTTTCTTTATCCATATATCTTTTGATAGGTGTCTGAATCATGCATATGTCACTGCCTCATCCCTTTTCATGCACCATTCTACCATCTATCCATGTTCTATCCTCGTGTGGTTCAGTGTCTTCCTTTTTTTCTAAATTTGTTTTAAATTCCAACCCCATAATCGTGAGTGTTCAAATTCCTGTCCAACTTGTTTCTCTTTGGCCGAATATGTTTGATTTGTCTCTTTAACTCTGGTGTAAATTACCTAGTTGTTAGGTTGTCGCACTACAATGTTCTGTTTCCTATGTTCCAAGTGTGATTTGGAGGATATGGTGTAAGGCCCATTTCCATTTCTATCTTTGATTTGGCTTATCCATTGTGAGGTTTCAGGTTGCTACTACTACTACTACCAGTGGCGCTATATTACTGATGCTTCTAGTGCAACTATTGATTTCTACTCTTAATACCTCTTCCTCCTGTTATTGCTGCTACTCCTACCACTATACTACTGCTAACCTCTTTAACCCCAGATCAGCGCCTCTCCCCTCTCGAAATCGTGGCCGCTGCATGAGGTCCCTCCTCCGGCAGATAGCAAATGGAACCCTATGACCCACCTGAGGGAGTTGCCAACCAACGCCTACGGGAGGATCGTCTTCACTAACGAAACCTTCGGCAAGTATCTGGTTGTTCTGTTGATGCTGACTGTGTTTTTGATGGTGTTCGAATTGTTAAGGTGATTGTAACTGCGGCTGTTAGTGTGCTAATGCGCATCATAGACGGCGTTGTGGCTATTAATGTGTGATAGGTTTTATAACGTATATTAACAATGTACTCTTTTTATGAGACATTTAACAAATCTGCTTGAAAACCTTCTAAATTCTTCCATATGCTTATATTTTTTGTATTTTGCTTCTGCATTTCCGTAAGTTTCGCAGCGTTAGTTTGTTTGTGTCTCTGTCAACAGTATATACCGAACCGAAATAATTCCTTTTTAAATTCCTTTCAAGGTATGAGTTTGCTTTTTTCTTTCTTTAAGGTATCTAAACGCAAACAGTCAATGTCGTCCTTCAAGACAGGACAGAGAAAGAGAAAGGGGGAGAGGGAGAAGGAAAGAGAGGCAGACAGACAGACACAAACGGAGACAGGCAGACAGAGAAAAACAAACAGAAAATGAGAACCTGTTGCGGACTTCATCCAAAATACAAATATCCGTAATCATCTCCTTCCTTGTCAAAGAATTCTTCCTTCTGAAATGTACTATAATTTTTGCATTTTTAAAAGTCCTCCCAACAAAATAAATTCGTTTTCTATCTTCATTTCGTTCTATATGTTCACATTTGGACATTATTTTATCAAGGTCAGAATCGATTTCCTTTCAGAGGTATTTTGACAAAAAGTCTCATAATTAATCACGAAGATTTTTCTTGTGGTTCGATATTGTAATACAAATATCCGTAATCATCTTTCAGTGCATCGTGTAATGCTGTTGTGGTTAGATTGGTTATAGATACTCTTTAATGTCAACGAATAATGATAACAAAGTCATTTACATTTAATTAAATGATTCAGATTTCTTATTTCCACTGAATATTTATTTGTTTATTTATTTTGTTGTTGTTGTCTCCATTTATTACTACTACTGTTGTTGTTGCTAACCGATTAATAAATGCATGAATTTATTGACGGCAGCAAAAGAAAAAAAAAAAAAAAGTACATACATTTTGAAAATTGGGCCTTTTCCTTTTTTATTTTGCCAACGCCCTCCGCCCTTTTAGGATTCCTGAACACTGTCTTGCATTCACGGTCGACCTCACAGTGCTCTAACATCCCAGCGAATTGATACGACCCTGATACTGCTCCGCGACTCTAGTCACCCGCTCCGGCAACTTGGGAACTTCTTGCCACACGAAGAGATAAATAATAGATGCAATGATAGAGTCCAGTCACGTGATCAATATCCACCTACTTAATGCTACGTTGACCCAATATCCATAACGGCATGTATTTCTTTATGTCTCTAAAGGCGTTTTAAGCAGGGAAAGTTCTTGCCTGAAATCTCAAGCGTTTTTCTTGCTAACTCAAGCATTTCGCTTGCTTTCTCAAGCGACCTCCGTAGATGGCTTGACTTGCGCTTGCTAAGTCAAGCGGTGTACCGTCACCATGGCAACGGCGTCGTCGCGTACCGTACTGGTCACGATCCTTCGAATGCGGGCGTTGGCCAGGAACTCCGCTTAATATCTTATCAGATAAATAATTTTTTCACGGTATCTGATTCTGTAATTTTCTTAAAATCATATTCAAAGAAATTGAAATTAACTGAAAACGAAAGGAGATAATGGAGATTATGGGAATAAAAAGTTTTACTTATAAATGATAAATCATTATAAGACGAACAATTTACCTCTTATTGTTAAACTTCTCGTCTTTCTAAATCGAGAATATATCTGCTATTCTTTGAAATAAAGAATATTTCAAGTGAAAAAGTCTGAGAAATTCTAGCAACATTCTTCTGTTGATATTATATTCGATGATTTGTTATATTTAACCTCATAAAATCGGATATATGGGTAGGCCTATATTTTAATTCAGGGATGTTCATTTGTTTTGATAACGCGTCAGAATGAAAGGGCTGCCAATCGGAAGTGTGTGTCATTGTTTTAGAGGCACTTAGTATAAATTTAGGAGAAAATATTGCGGTTTGTTAAGATGTTTGGGTAGATTTATTTACTTCTCTGCCATCTTGATGCGGCGCTAGCTTGTCAGTTGTTTTGAATTGCGCGCTCAAACTGTTACCAACCGCCAGTGAAATCAACTACACCCTCGACTTGTGCATGTTATCTCTTTCCGAGATTGTTGGTGGGAATGTTGCTTTTAAAACCCAAGTATGTATATTTTGTGTGTTATTTTGATATTTTTATGCTCATCAAGGACTGTTATGATTTGTACTTTATAAAAAGACACTTCCACACGTCTGACATCACTGAACAGGGCCTGCCTGTCTTGGAAAGTGTTTTAAGCAGGGAACGGTACAGCGCTTGGCCTATCGGCACGAATTCTTGCCCAAGGGCTCCCCTGCTTAAAACGCTCTTAGTGTATTTTGTCAATAGAATGTAGGCCTATATATACAAACCTGCCTCAACATTTTCATAAGCGGACTGTTACCATACAACGGATATTAATAAATCGTTATTGTGGACCATAGAACACACCTTGTTGTAATTCTCGTTATTATTTTCAGCTTGCTTCGTTATATGTCAGTTATTTGCTACCTCATCAAAAATATGAATGGAAGTGACATGCCAGTCAGAATGTATTTAGCAAATATCGTATGTTAATGTTTGTAGGTATAAATAACACGCACTTTACACACATGATGAGCTCTCTACTGTGATATTGATTATGTGTGCCATTGTATATGCAATAAATCGGGAATTATTGCATATACAATGATGAAAATAATGACGATGATTATTTTTGGGATAATGGTAATGATATTGTTCACAATGATGCTGATGATGTTGATAATGCTAATAGTAATAATAACTATTAGTTTTATTATTACTATTATTATCATTATAATTATCACTACTATTATCATCATCACCGTTGTTCTTCTTATTGTTATTATCATTATCATTATTATTATTATTAGTTATCATCATCATCATCATCATCATCATCATTATTATTATCAACATCATCATTATTATTATTATTATTATTTTATTATTGTTATCATTATTCATATTATTATTAGTAGTAGCAGTATCATTATTATCATTATGATTATTATTATCATTAGCATCAACGTTATTATTATCATTATTTTTATTATTGTTATTATTGTCATTATTGCTATTGTCATTATTATTGTTGGTATCATTATTATTATCATTGTTATTATTATTGTTTTATTATTATTATTATTATTATTATTATTATTATATATTATTGTTATCATCATTAGTATTACCAATGGTTATTGTTATTATTATTATAATCATCATTATCATTTTTGTCATTACCATTATTATTATCATCATCATTTTTATCATCATTATCATCATCATTACTATTATTATCAAAATTATTATCATTATTATTTCTGTTATCATTATTATTGTTATTGCTATTATTGTTGTTGTTGTTATTCTCATTATTATAATTATTCTCATTATCATTATCATTATTGTTATCATCATTATTACCATTATCATTAGCAGTAATATTAACCTAATGATAATGTGATTATTGTTATTATTTTCTTATCTTTGTCTTCTTTTTGTGACGGTCACGGGCAGATATGATTAGGATTACTCTTTTATACGCATGTGTGTGACTGTGCGTACGTTTTATCTGTATTTATTTGTAACTGAAATAACGTTAATGTCACCCCCACCCTCCTTTCTTGTTTACTCTTCCTCCACTTCTTTTTCTCCCTTGTTTCAACTTTCTTCCTTCCCTCCTCCTCCCTCTTACTCTTTCCTCACCACATCTCCTCCTTCCTGTCTCCACCTTCCTCTTTGTTTTCCTCACTTTGTTCCTCTCTTCTCTCCCTCTCTGTCTCTCTCTGTCTTTCTCTGCCTCTCTCCTGCCTTTCTCTGCCTCTCTCTGCCCTCTCTCTACCCCTCTCTCTCTCTTCTCTCTCTCTCTCTCTCTCTCTCTCTCTCTCTCTCTCTCTCCTCTCCTCTCTCTCTCTCTCTCTCTCTCTCTTCTCACTCTCACTCTCTCTCTCCTCTTTCTCTCTCCATCTCTCGCTCTCTCTCTCTCTCTCTCTCTCTTCTCTTCTCTCTCTCGTCTCTCTCCTCTCTCTCTCTCTCTCGTCCTCTCTCTCTCCTCTCTCTCTCTCTCTCTTCTCTCTCCATCCTCTCCTTCCTTTTACCTCTCCTTCTCCCCACTCTCTCCTTTTTTTCCTTTCCTCTTCCATCTATTCCCTCCTGTAATTTTTTTTCCCTTTTACTCTTTTCTTCCTTCATCCCTCCTCCTCCTACATTTCCTGTTCCCATCTTCTGCTTCTCCACCCCTCCTCTTTCTACCTCCCCTTCCTTCCTACTTCTCTTTCTCTCTCATTCTAATTCTCCTCCTCCCACCCCACCTTCTTCCAACTTTTCTTCCTCCTTTTTCCTACTTCTTCTGCCTCCTCCTCCTCTCATCCTTTACATCTCTTCCTCATCCCTCTCCATACTTCTTCCCCGCTTCTCCTACTTCCTTCTCCTCCCTCTTCCGAGTTTTCTCCTGCTTCTCCTTCTCTTCCTCCTCTTCTACTTTTCCTGCTTCTACTCTCTTCTCCCTCTTCCTACTTCTCCTCCTCCTTCTTCAAACTTGTCCTCCTCCCTCCTCCTCCCTCCTCCTACTTTTCTTCCCCCTCCTCCTACTTCTCCTCCCTCCTCCCCCTTCCTACTTCTCCTCCTCTTCTCTCCCACCCCTCCTCCTCCCCCACAGGCTCGAAACAAGCCCTCGAAGTATGTGCGCCTGTCAGACACCACGAAATCCAGACGGTGCTGACGCTGCTGACGGACTACTGGCGGATGATGGAGCCCCAACGCCCAGCTGCGTCATCTCGGTCACGGGCGGCGCAAGAAACTTCCAGCTTGATGGGAAGAAAACGAAATTTTTCTCCACCGGGTTGATCAAGGTCGGTTGGGGGAGGTGGATGAGAGGTTGGCTGTGTTCTTTTAGGTTGATGCAGCTTGGTTGAAGAAGATTGATGGGAAGTTAGTTGTTTGCTTCGGGGTTGATGGAGGTTGGTTACAGAGGTTGATAAGAGATTGGTTGTGTTCTAGGTTGATGGAGGTTGGTTGAAGGAAGTCAAAAAAAAGGTCGAGGTTGATGAAGGTGGTTGAAGGAGGTGGATGAGAGGTTGGCTGTGTTCTTCTAGGTTGTTGAAGTTTCGTTGGAGGAAGTGAAAGGGTTGATTGTTTTCTTTACTTGATGAAGCTTGGTTGAGGAAGGTTGATAGGAGGTTGTTCTTTTCTTCTAGGTTGATGAACGTTGGTTGGAGGAAGTCAAAAAAAGGTCATTGTTTTCCGCAAGGTTGATGAAGGTTGAAGGAGGCGGTCGAGAGGTTGGTTTTCTTCTGGCCTCATCAAGACTGGCCAAGGGAAGTGAGTACGGGTTGAGCAAGGTTGGATGAAGGAGGTTGAAAAGCAGATAGACGGCGTATGCCTCGGTATAATGAGGTTATTGTATGGTGGCAATGGTGGCCGGATCTATAGTGTATGACTAGGAAATGTATGATAAAACCAGTGACCCAAGAAATCATTTGCACCATAGACAGTAAGACAACTGTATGATGAAAACAGCAATTGCACTGATGGTGTTTAAGTGATTAAGGAAACTCAATCACACAACTTGGACAGTTGATTAACTGTGTATGATTGTGACGCGAAATGCTAGATGAAAAATGAAATATGAAAAATATGATTGGATCGATTGTGTGCTACATAAAATACTGTACAGTGAGGTAAGCGTGATTGTATTATGAAAATTGTTATTGAATTATGTGTGATGTTTATGTGTAACTATTATTTTGCATATTTTGATACTAATAATAGTCCGTAATATTGTACCAATTAGTATTAGTGATTTGCAAAGTTCCCATTAACAGCTGTTGTGACTGTCTTCTTATTACATCCTAAAACACGGTCAAAACACTATCCTTACTCAGGCCTCTATTCACCTGTCCTCAGGCGGTCAAATCCACCAACGCCTGGATCCTCACTGGAGGGTGCCACGTGGGGGTCACGAGGAGCGTGGGGCAAGCCGTCAAACAGGGTCAATATATCACCAAGGTAAAGTACAAGACCACCGAGGTGTAGGAACGGTGCCTGTCTACGTATGGTGTAGCGCGAAGTCCATATATACTTAGATGTTGTACATGTACGGTCGCGTTTTATTTATCTGTCTATTTATTTATTCATTTATTATTATTATTATTATTTTTTAGATTCTGAATTTGAACTGATGAATTTGTTCGTTTACCTGGCGATCATGATATGGCATGTGGTGTTTGGCGGATTGATATAAAAACAGCCCAATTCTGTCTAAACCCAAGATAAAATGTATTAAGTATCCGGCCATGCACTATAACGTATAGATTGAACTAAAACTGTATATAGGGCTTCTAGCCCCTTCTTCTGAGGGAAAAAAGTGTGAATCCATCTTCTCCGGGAAAGTATATTGGAAGAAAGCCAGTATGAATTGAGGAAAGCTTTCATGTCATTATCAAAATATTTATTTTCCCTTACGAATGGAAGTAATTATGCAGGCTTTCGTTGACTTTTGTTCCTAAATTTTAAATTATATAAAAGCAATGAAATCGAGAGCTCGGTGATGTATGCGGACACATTACGCATACGGTCAATTCCCTCATTTTCAGACACTTGACGATTCAACCCAAGAAGTAAGCTCCAGCCAAGGAAAAGGGAATTTGAAGTGAAGAAAAATCCAAAACTCATCATTATTTTGCAAAGTCACGGAAAGGCTTTTGAAGTGCGGTCATGGCAAAACATGTTGAAATCTTGGAAAGAATGTTTGAATATTTGAATAAGGACGGAGAGCATGAAAGAATACGTCAAATAAGGATGTCAGACTTATTATTATTATGATATATATATATATATATATATAATATATATATACATATATATATATATATATATATATATATAATATATATATGTATATATATATATATATATATATATATATATATATATATATATATGTGTGTGTGTGTGTGTGTGTGTGTGTGTGTGTGTGTGTGTGTGTGTGTGTGTGTGTGTGTGTATGTGTGTATATATATATATATATATATATATATATATATATATATATATATATATATATATATATATATATGTGTGTGTGTGTGTGTGTGTGTGTGTGTGTGTGTGTGTGTGTGTGTGTGTGTGCATATATATATGTGTGTGTGTATGTGTGTGTATTACTTTTCCTTAAAAAAAAATCAATTTCACATACTTTATATTCAGTGAACACAATACAGTTGCAATACAGGGATAATGTGTATATGTATGTGAGTACATAGCTATATATGGACGGTTATCGTGACGTCACCAGAGCTGTCACGTGATCCATCGGAGGCAGTGGTGGGCAAAAACAACAAAATCCCATGAACTTCGTTATTAAGTATTGGTCTGTCGCGAACATCGTTCCTTTTTCTCGATTTATATAAGATTCGCATCCTTTTTCACCCTTTTCTAAGAAACTTCGACATGGTAAACAGTTGCATTATTACTGGATGTGTAAATGGACATCAAAAAGGTTCAACTTTGAGATTTAATTGTTTTCCGAAAGACCTCGAGAGAAGGAGGCTTTGGCTATCAATCAGAACTTTGATCCTGCACCTGGGAGTGATGTAAGAGTTTGTGCTAATGGTACGTACGATAGCTTTTCTATAAAAATGTTCTAAAATTTAAACGGTTATGTTCTAGGGGATGTATTTCCCCGTGGTTAGGCATAGGCCTAGGCGGTGGTAGATGTGGGCGACTGGTTACTATTGAGTATCTTTCACTTTAAGTTTCAGTTAATTTGATTTTAAAACTTTCCCTGAACAAAGGTCGTAAGACATTAAATGGGAACAAAATTAAGATAGTAAATCTCTCAACAGCTTCAGGAAATTTGCATAAATCTGTTCATGGTATCATGATGACATGCGAGTGTAGACAGACCGTATACACTTATCTGCGCATGCGCCAAAATACATCATGTGTCGTCTGCACTGCACTGAGTAGTACCCAGATAAGTGTATGCGGTCTGTCTCCACTCGCATGTATCATGATGAGTATTGTGTGGGAATGTAAAATTTACCTATTGGAAAA
>NW_020870065.1:15000-25665 GCF_003789085.1 Penaeus vannamei
CTGTACCGCACAAAATATAATAAATCAATAAAAAGTAATAATTAATAAAAAACAAAAAAAAGAACAACGCGCAAGCTTTTCCTCCCGCAGAGATGGCTACGTGCTGGAAAAACGCCACGACGCGCCACTCATGGAGAGAATAAGGAACCTGATGACAGAGTTGGACAATAAGCCACATTTACACAAGGTAAGTCCCTGGGAAAATTTGAATGATAATTTTTTTTGTACTATGATAATGACGGTAATTGTGAGGATGTTCGAAATGACGGATAGATGGAGATATGCATGTATACTCGAATAGATATATAAAATCCTACATGAAAATTCTTGTTTACTTTTTTCGTTTTCAGAAAGCTTTTTTCTGTTACTTTTTACTTATTGTCGCTTTGTATATTAAAGATTAATTACCACTAATGTCTGATTATGTTCACTGTCAGTGTATCAGAACAGAACAGTAATACTATATTTATATCATGTCACAATTCTTTTATTTTCTTGATACGATTTAAATTAACAGTATCATATAAAAGCATATTTTTTTCTTTTATGACGTAATATTTTCATGAACAATGTTATATAGTCGCTATAATCATGTTTTTTCGTACTGTTGAGTGACGGCCGGTTTTTTTAAATTGTACAGGGCCCGACCCAATGAATATTCGTATAGACATGCATATTCACAGAAGTAAATGTATATCTGCCTATCAGATATATTTACATTTATCTATCTATACGGTAATGCATGTCTAAACGGATAGATATGCATTTGTTTCTGTGTATATGCATGTCCGGATAATGAATATTCATTGAGTCGGGCCTTGCACAATTTCAACAAATCGGCCCTTTCAACCGTCAGAATTATGCAAGACCCGACCTAATGAATATTCATCCAAACGGTCATCCATATCACAGAAGTAAATGCATATCTGTCTATCTATTTGATGCACATTTATCTATCTTCTAGCCGGTAGGTATGCATGTCTAAACTGATAGATATGTATTTATTTCTGGGCGTATGCAAATTTGTCAATACGGATGGATATTTACTAGGACGGGCCACGCACAATTTCAACAAACCGGTGTTAATCTTTATCTGTTTATTCTACCTAGAAGTAATGCATTATTAAACTGTTTTCTTGTATTTATTATTAACCAACTTCTTTTTTCCTACATTTTCTATACATTAATACAGTATGTAAAGAGGATATGATTATAATTACCTTATGGAAAATCATTAATTGGAAAATGCAGGCAATGTTTATGTTCGTTCAGGTATTATTTACGCATTCAGGTTAACAGTAAATTCTAAGATGAATAGTTGTCTATATTTACTTTACATCAACCATTCCAACGAACAGCAAAATCTATGATCTATATATTTGTTTCATTTCCTGCACATCAACCAAACCATTTTGATTTAAGAATAAAATTACAAGCTAACAATTGTCGCATGTTGTCTCTCCAGGAATGCCTCGAGAGATTGCGAGAGTGTTGCGAGAAGAAACAAATGATCACCATTTTCGACATCAATTCCCACGAAGGATTAGATAAATTCATTTTACGTGCTTTGTTGACATGTAAGTATTCCAGTTGGTGATGTGAAGGGAGTGATATGAATGTAATTATTTGACAAGGGGAAAAGTGTGACAATTCTTTCATTTCTTTTTTTGTTTACTTCGAAGTTATTTTTGTTGCTATCATATTATTATTATTGTTATTATTGATATTGCTATTATTACCATTATTATTATTGCTCTCATTATAATCAGCATTATGATTATTACGATCATTATTATCATTAAACACTACAACCCATTTTATGATCATCTTTATTATTGTAATCATTGTTATTATTATCATTATTAGTAATAATATCATTATTATTATTGTTATTATTATTATTATCGTTGTTACTGGAAGCTGATGTCGACGCCTCATGTACAAAAACACTGCGCATTCATTTATACTCTAGGCAGGGATGGCCAGCCAGTCGATCAAAAGCCCGTTTAAAGTCGATCACACTGCTGTTCCTGTTAATAACTCGTCCTTCAGAAGTTGTCATGCAAATAGCTGAAATAGCATAGTACTCACGATACTAAGATTATTATATTTCTCTTTTATTCCCTGGGAATAAGTTATATTTATATTTATAATGATTTTACAGTTACAGTTTCATTTATGAAATATGTTTGAATCTTAGGCTGGTTGATCGCATCAGGGTAAGAGTAGAAAAAGTAGATATCCCGCAAAAGGTTGGTCACCCCTACTCTAGGGCATATTCGATCCAACATAGCTGAAAGATAGCTTCGCCCTAGCTTAAGCGCGTTATTATCAGATAATTCCTCACCAATCTTAACTGGCCCCCCAAACATTTTTACGCCCCCCGCAACCCCCTTCCCCCTCCCCCCCTCCCCCCCGGGCCATTTTCTAACCCACGTTCCCTCTCTCAGGCAACGAAAGGTCTCAGTCCTCACGACAGGACCAGCTCGGCCTCGCTCTCCTGTGGAACCGACCAGACATAGCCGAAACCCTAATTTTCCCAGGTAAGTAAAAGGCCATGCTGACCTGAATTTTCTTAGCTGGGTCAAAGGCCATAGATAACGAATGTTTACCAAGGATGGTCAAAGGTCGGGCGGGTAGGGGGTAAATTTTGCTTCGTAGGCAAACAAAAGACATCCATGGAAGGTTAATTTTCCCCAGGTAGGTCAAAAGTCTAAGGTGGTCAATTTCTCTGGGTAGGTCATAGGTCATGGAGGGCCACGTTTTCTCAGTTCAGAGGCTATGAGGTAAAATGTGATGCGGAGGCCTTTTTTGTTACTGACGAAGATGCAGTTTTTGCACCAGTGAATAATTCTTGTTATTATTAGTACTATAGAACGGTGGTATTGATAACAGTTAAAGTAACACTAGTAGTAAAAGCAGTAGTGATAGCAACAGTAATTGTAGTAATGATAATAGTAATAGTATGAATAGTAGTAGTAGTGGTAGAACTGGTAGTAGTCGTGATAGTAGTAATAGTAGTTATAATAGTCATAATGGCTGTAGTAGTAGTAGCTTAGAAGTATTTCTTTATGCTACTGCAACTTTTCTTTGTAATAACCCATCCTCCTCTTCTTCCTTCTCTTCCTCCAACCCCTTCAACTCCACCTCCTCCTCTTCCAACTCCTCCTCCCCCTCCTTCTGACCACTTCTCTTAATATCCACCTCCACCAACTCTTCCCCTTCACCCTCCTCCTCCCCCTCCTGCTGATTCATCTCTCTCAATATCCACTCCCACCACTTCCTCCCCCTTTTCCTCCTCCTCCTCTCCCTCCTGCTGATTCCCCTCTCTTTTACCCACCCTGCAGCTGAAAAGAACTGGAGTCTCGACGTCCTCAGAGAGCTCATGACGACGGCGCTGTTGGACGAGAAGGTGGAGTTCGTGAAGCTGTTCGTGATGAACGGTCTGGTCATGGAAGACTACCTCACCGTGGACACGCTAAGGTCCCTCTACAACAAAGCGGTGAGTCTCGCTCGAAGAGGTTTTAGCTGTGAATACAAGCACATGTAGTAATGATAAACAATAGGAATGATGGTAATAAAGTGGTGATAATATTGGTAGTGACGAAAATGATAATAACAATAAAAAAGATAATAAGTAGATAAGTAGGTGAATAAAGATAAATGAAGAAAAGGACATTAGCAAAACACAATTTCTCTAGAAGGTAAGCCTACATGCTCAAAATCATTAAGGAGTGTTGGTGATAAAATTCCAGTAGACTTTAAAATTGTTCTTTCATCGCACCTAGCTCCCTCTGTAACAATTTTGTTGTATTTTGAAGTTTTTATGTTGTGTATCCCTCCGCCATTGGATTTTAGGAGTGGCGAGAAATCTGCTTGGGTTATTTAGCTCGAGAGTTCCATGGGGTACTCTCTAGGGGGTTATGAAGCAAAATGAAAATTATGACGAATTAAAATGAATTTTATCTCACCTGCAATAGCAACATATAATTATCTCTCACATATAAAAAAGTGGAAGCTTTCCATAAAGTGTTTGGTCCTATAGCTACTGACACCATTACATTATTCATAATCAGTAATAATTAAATCTGGAAAGATGACTAGAAACTATGATACACTAGTCGAGTGCCACAGAATGAAAAAGGTTGGCGACCACTGATCTAGTATTTTTAACTGGAAATATCATTTGAATTGCAAATCATTATGATTTTCATTCATACGCCTTTTACACAGAGGAACTCCCCTGATCCGAACCCTCGAATGCTTTAGGACGGCACACACAAATCCTAGACAAACGTTGCAATACTCGAAATCCTATTCCCCTTTGCAGTGCGATCGCAACATCCACCTCCCTCGCCTGCTGCAGAGGTCCTCGAACAGCGGGTATCACGCCCTCATCCACGTCCACAATCTCCTGCAAGCGATGGTGAAGAAGCACTATAATAAGAACTACTTGATGGACACTCCCGAGAACATTGAAAATAACCCGAACATCAGCGCCATGACTTTTGAGGTTTTGTGCTTCCGGGAATTGTCTCTTCCTTATTTTTTTCGTTTCTTCTGTTTTTTTTTCTTTTGCTGCTTCTTTCTTCTTCGTCTTTTTCTACTTCATTTTCTTCTCCTTCTGCGTCTTTTTCTTCTTCGTTTGTTTGGCTTACTTGTAGATATTTTTCCTTTAATCTAGATTTTAGTTCTTATCCGTTAGTATGTGAATTAGAGCAAAATATTTGTAACGTTTTGATATTTGTTAATATTATTTTTCCGTGTGTACACGTCTCTCAACATTTTTCGAATCCGTAATATATCCTCACATCTGCCACAGGACCCTTATCTGGAGCTGATGCTGTGGGCCGTCCTCAGCAGGCGAGGCAACTTGGCCAAGTTCCTGTGGGAGCGCTGCAACTCGCCGCTGTGTGCTGCCGTGGTGGCCTCCTGCATGTACCAAGCCCTGTGGGAGTCTCTTGGGGAGAAGAACACGGACATACGCCAAGAATACCAGCTGCAGAAGAAGGTGTTTCAGAACCTTGCAAAAGAGGTGAGAGAGACTTCGCTTCTTTCGAAGACTTTTTCAAGTGTAGATGATTCTTGAGACGGTTTATTTGTGAATTTGACACTGACGTCAGAACTTGAAGTGATAATGAAATTCTTAATATTTCCGGCACCAGTCATCGAATTCTCGGCAAAATTTCCTGATCTAAACCAACTTCTAGCTTCTAATCCCTCGAAGTATTTCTTGAAGAATACCAAAAGCTTTCTTCTTACCCAGCTACCCCTTCACCGCCACAATGTCTTTCCCGCCAGCTGTTGAACGTGTGTTACCAAACAGACCCGACCAATGCCGTGGGCCTCATCGAGCGGAGGAACGCCAGGTGGGGCCAACTGACCTGCCTCGAGTTGGCCTACTTCGCCAACGACCTCTTCTTCATTGCGGCCCCGTGCTCCCAGGCGACCATCGAGCTCAACTGGCGGAGAGGCATGGCGAAGGCACCCTATTTTGCTGTTATTATCGCGAACGTCTTTCCCCTACTTATATTTTGGCCGAAACTCTTCCAGTGAGTGCTTGGTTTGATTCACGCTTATGATAGAAGGCGATAAATAGAAGTTAAGTCTTAAGTCTAAACGGAAGACCTCAATATTTCCGGGTCAGAGAAGAGTGAACCTAGAATAGTTTTATGATGCGATCACGGTTTTCGGGTTTGATTAGGTGCACTTTAGAACGATCACTGATAATAAAAGACGAACTTTTATGGAATGATTATTTCTGCCTTATTTGTGATTAATCATTATGATGATCTCCTATGATGGTCTCTTGGTAGCAATAATTGTAAAGTACATTCAGTGCTGAAATTCCGTTTATATTAGTATCATCTGTCACTTCTACACGAGAAATGCCCATGCATTAATCATTTACATTGAATTTAACTTTCATTTAGTAATGCATGCCTTTACGTAATAATAATTATTATGATGATAATAATTTTGTTATTGGTAATGACTATGAAGATAATAACAATGGTAATGATAATAACAGTACAAATAAGGATAATAAAGCTAATCAAATTAATAGTGATAATGATGATCATGATAATGATGATGATGAAAATGATAATAATAATAAAAAGAATGATAATAGTAATGATAGTGGTAATCATAATGATGATGATAATAATAATAATAATAATAATAATAATAATAATAATAATAATAATAATGATAATAGTAATAATGATAATGGTAATAATAATAATATATAATAATAATAATAATAGCAGCAGCAGCAGCAGCAACAATAATGCAACGATAATAAAATGATAAACTTCCAACACCAGATTTCAAAAGCTCGGCGACAAGGGAGTGACCTGACCGCACGGCAGAAGCTGATCGTGTTCTACAAGTCGCCCATCTCCAAGTTCTACGCCCACACCACCTCCTACGTCGCCTTCCTCCTCCTCTACTCGTACGTGGTCATGTTCGACTTCAAGTACGAGATGTCCGCGACCGAAATGCTCGTTATTGTTTGGATCAGCGCAGTCGCCGTGGAGAAGGTTTCTGAGGTATGGCGGCTGTTCCTTCCGTGATTTTTGTTCTTTATTTGGTTTGTTTACTTAGGGTAGGCGTCTGTATTTGGTAATTTGTCCAACTGTTATATAATTCTTTGGATGTTTATTCATTTAATCATTCCTGTCTTTTATAAGTTTATATATTTATTCTTTAGGTCTCGTACTGGGGTTAGGGAACTAAGAAGTAAGCAATTATGGATCACTTTCAAATATATATTTCTTAAAAGTGGAGAATATACTGAAGGAGTAAGCATTTCTAAAATTTGAAAGCTGATAATATGTTCTCGGAGACAGCAGATTTCAAAATGAGCAGTATGTAAAAATAAAGAAGAAAAAATGGACAGTCTGTAAAACCATCGGATCAAGTTAAATCTATCAAATAACCATGTCACATTTTCGAAAAAAAAAGTCAACACGTAAGACCTGAATCGCCATAAACCCCTTCGAGGCCTCCTATAAAAGGATCCCGCACCACGCCCTTCCCAGATCTGCATGGAGCAGTCCTCGAAGCCCTGGGACAAGCTGAAGGACTGGTCGTCTAGCGTGTGGAGTCGCTTCGACCTGATGGCGGTCGTCCTGGCCTTCAGCGCCCTGGCTCTTCGGCTCATCCGCAGCACGTTCAAGTGGGGCCGCACATTCTATGCTATCAACACGGCCTTCTTCTACTGCCGCCTCTTCAGGATGTACCACGTCAACTACCACCTGGGACCCAAGCTTGTCATCTTCTACAGGATGGTTAGTTCCGCGACTGCGTGTTAGTTCTTATTACGGATGCTTAGTTCTCGGTTGGATAGGTTAGACGTTGGTCCGGTAAAGCGAAAATCTGTAAAATGAAATATTTTTTCTCACAGAAATAGGATTAACACTGACAGGTTTGAGAGAGAGAGAGAGAAGAGAGAGAGAGGAGAGAGAGAGAGAGAGAGAGAGAGAGAAGAGAGAAATGTTCATACAAACGTACGCGTACTTAAAAGTAAACAAACATACACCCATTCCCCTCTCTTTCCCCCTTCCTCCAGATCACCGAAGTCCTGGTGTTCATGGCGCTGCTGGTGATCTTCATCCTGGGCTACGGCATCGCGTCCCAGTCCCTCCTGCACCCGTCCCACTACTCCTTCACCTTCAACGTCACCGAAGTGGGAAACATCGTCGAAAGCGTCATCCTCACGCCCTATTGGCAGATGTACGGAGAGCTTCTGCTGGACCAAATCGTAGGTGAGTTTTGCCGTCTGTCGCGTGTGATCGACAGGTAGGTAGGTGTGTGCAAAGATGGATAGATATAAGGATTTGGTGATAGAGTGATGGGCGTGTTGAGATTAACAGATGCATGTAGAAATGTGTAAAATCAGTAAGTGTAAAGTAAGCGGAACACGATGACTGGAGACCGAACGACCTATGGAAATATATTGATTATGATCAAATGTTGGAGCAAGAGGCTAAGCGTAGATGGAAATAATCAGGTATAAAAGCGTGATTGAGAAGCGCATTTAGCTGCAGATACAGATGGAGAGAGAGAAATATGGATGCTTTCTTATCAGCCAAGCCCTACTTTATGCATTTGCAGTACGACCATGAGACATGTCACGAGAAATCTTGTCGGGTCGCGGACTCGTGCTTGAACCAGACTCAGGACTGCTTGCGAGACTGTGTGTGCGAGAACCCCGCCGATTACAAGTGGACTGTCAAGCTAATGCTCTTCGTCTACCTCATCATCGGGAACATCATGTTACTCAACTTACTCATCGCTATTTTCACGTGAGTGGCTTCGTAGCGCCAAATGGATGTGCTGGAGTTTTGGTTTGACAAACGAGAGAAAAGGATGAATAAGGATAAATAATTTCGTATTGTTAGGTATGCATGTAATATTTACATCGGTTAATTTTCGATGATGTAGAGATCAAGACGTCCATTATATGACTTACATTTGGAAAATTTCAATGCTCCATGATTTTGGAAAGCTTGTTCTTGCTTCCTTCATTTCGAATCACCTGTATTTTCTCTTATCCTTATCTCGTCTGTCTCCGCATCATGATGAAACTCCCTCGCATAGCACACCTCTCTCAGACCATGGAAACGGCATGGGCATACAGATCTTACCACGGGCTTTAAAAACAACTATTCCACAGTGTGTACATTTATACAAGAACATAACTACAGTACCGCCACACATATTTCATCCACATACTAGGAACATGTTAATTTCATGCTGAAGAAATCTGCATGGAAATCTACATCCAACATAGTACATGCCTACATAACTCAGCCATAGCATTCCGCTCTATGTACACCCTTTCCATATAATCCCAAGGCATGTATTCGACGAGGTCCATGAGAACAGCATGGAGATCTGGAAGTTCGAGATGTACCGCCTGATTCGTGAATATGAGAAGAAACCTGTTTTGGTAATACCCCTTGTGTTAGTGCAGCATTTCTGGCAGTTCTTTAAGGCTGTGGGGAGAGCTTGTTGTGCTGCTAAGGCCGAAGAAGAGTGTAAGTATTATTGAATGTTATTCGTTATCGAAGCTTTTTGGATGAAATGTGTATGTGTAAAACTGAGGCATAAATTCGATATTACCGTCTGGTGAGGAGTCATTTTAGTGTTTCCCTATGCCTAGTTTATTTTTTCATGGTACTAAATACAGAGAAAAGTGTGCATAATCAAACATGAAGTAGAACACTCGAAGATAACCGATAATTATCCCATGCAATGCCAGCGACTGAATACGAGAGCGACGCTATGGTAACACTGAGGCTGATCGAGAAGGAGGCAACACAGGCTTTCCTGGCGAGGATCCATGCGGCTGAGGAGAACAGCCTTCAGGCGCGCGTGAAGAGGATGAGCGACAAGTGAGTGCGCCGTGATCAGTGTTGTGTTCCGTAGTGTTGGATCTGTTTGACACTATACATATGAGAAGGTCTTGTCTGTTGACACATTTAACTTAGGTAATTACTTAAATAAAGAGGATTTAATCTTTTTTCAGAATTGACAGAGTAACAAAGTACATTGACCAGAAAATGGGGATGAAAGAAAAGTAAGTAAAAACACAACACAATCGTTTAGTACACCTACCAAAGCATTATTCCAAAGGCACATAGTCCATCTATAATGATCCTCCCGATCACCAGTATTCGTGGTCTCACAACACTTGTTCCCCCACAGCGGGAAGTCAGAAGAACTACAGGAAATGCAGAAAAACAAGGATGGCAAAACCGAACGTCTTCCTGTGGTGTCTCCGCGCAGGAAGATCACTCTTCTGCCCCCGATGAAAGATTCTTCTCAAAAACAGAAGCAGCAGGAAGGAAAGAATTGCAAAAACGATGATGATGACGGTGACGTCGATGAGGACGAAATTTCGGATAACGAGATCGAGTCTGAACTGGCTCATCTCTTTGATAGGGTATGGCGACGCCGTATTAAGTGTGGATTACCCTTTGATTTCGTTTAATATGGTTATTATTGTTATTATTGTTTTTAAATACGTATCGTTAATGTCAGTGAGGTATTGACTCTAAAGTGGTATTTCCATTTATAACATTTATAGTTAATAGTGTATAGGGTGCCCGGTTTTTTTATTCAGGGAGGACCTAGGTAGACGTTGATTTACATCAAAATATTTATTTAAAAAATCCTCCTTATGGAAAAAAATGAAAAGAAGGCACTAACAATCACCACTTTACACTTCGGGCTATTACGCATGGAATGTTTGACAGAGCCACTGGTCCGCACCTGGAAGAGTAAAGAGAGAGCTAGATTAAAGTTTCATCACGATTCTCGGAAAAGAAAAAAGGACGAATCCTTTTCTTTCAGCATCCCCTTTTCTCAAGTTAAAAACAATCATATATTACCATAAAGCGAAGCAATTGTGGCTGCCTGCAACAGCGTGGTCGCGGCAGGCCAGCACACGTAAGCAGTCTTCATGTCGTCCCTCACGTCACAAAGGTCATTCCACTCAGAAAATGTACGGGGAAGCGTCCTTGCATGCTTCCCGTGGCACGGTGTCCCCGCACCGCCGCTCTCGCCGTCGCCGGACTCGCTTAACTATCTGAGCAATTCCTTGAAAAAAATCACCGATTTCATACAAAAAGAATATATAAATTAAAGTTCGCT
>NW_020870065.1:30765-33265 GCF_003789085.1 Penaeus vannamei
AAACAATTTAATTAGCAATGGCCACAACATTAGTATTGATCCCACAAAAAGCAAGACATTAGAGACACTGAATATTAACACTTATTATCTGAACAAAGCAGCAGTAACATCTATGTACAAAACTAATTATAACAGACCTTTTCAAAAGGATTACTAGTACCTGGAACATATATATATCAGGGTAGTTTAACTGCCAGAGGTGGACAAGACGATGAACAGTAGGTTGCATAAGAAGCAGATAAAGTAATATCCAGTTAATGCTTTCTCTGTTACAAAGAAAGAAAATAATGAGTGGAAACTTTCAGTGGATCTTTTTTTTTTTTAATATACTTTTATTCAAAATACAAAGGTGTCTTTGTTTATCTGTCTATTCATCTCTCATCCTAGTTTATACTTTCTTATTGCCAGTCATTACCATTTCCAACAGCTTTCTTCTTTTTATCTGCCCAATGCAATCTCAACAAAAAGGATATGATAATCATCATGAATAATACCAACAGCAAATAATGCCAAGGCCTAAGCACTTTGTACTACAACGAAAGCTGCATTTATTGTATTCAATTCAGATGATATCACTCTTATCTTTCCACAGGAAGCTTTAGATTAGGAAAAAGAAACACAACACAACACAAGCAGCAATATATAAACCCCCATAGCAGTTAACTGAGTTTAAATTTTATCTTACGAGAAGGAAATACCTTCACACAAAATGCAGAGAAAATTTTTTAATTGGGATATGTCACGAGTAAACTTGCCCAATGTGACTTCTGGTCCTTAAGTGTTTTTTCGTTTTTTCATTATCAATACATTACCTGCCTCGATCAATATTCATTTTGCCTAAAACAGACAACTAAATTTGCATCTAAGAGTACAGGTTGGCTGCACATCTATCTGTGCATATGCAGGTGTGTGAGTTTATGAGTGTATGTACATATGTGTGCATGTCTACTTTTGTGCCTATGTATAAGCGTGTGTGTGTATGCAGTACAGTAGCCATAAATCGAAAAAAAAGTACAAACAGAAAGGCTACCAACCTTGTGTGTACTCTGCAGTGCCATCTAAAGGATCTACCCAAACTACAACCTGCAGAAGAAATAGATTTCATTGCCTTTTGTGATATGGAGAAACTGATAGGAAGAAAAAAGAAATCAATCACGCTTAAATAATCCCTTTGGCAGCATTGACAACAAGGACAAACCCAAAGAAATTCTAAATAAATTAATAAATCAATTAATAAACAGACAAATAACTGAAAGAATATACAAAAAAATAAATACAAAAAGTTAACATTCAGAGGCCCCCCATGCTGAGAACAAACAGCTGCACCAACCTCCTCTTCTGCCATAGACGACAAGTGAGGTGGGCATGTGACATCAACCAACGATGTAGTTGACGGATCAAAAATACTTCCACTTGCTACCGTCGTCTCATCTTCTCCTTCCTCACCTATGGAAAAATAAATTTTCTTTATATGCAATATTTAAAATAAAAATACATAAACAAAAATTATTGTTTGCAAAAAAATATCTGATGAGAGTACTATCGTATAAGGAGGATCATTTGAAATTTCTAAGAAAAAAGCAAGAATATATGATCACATTTAGTTATCATCAATATATGATGAACTAAATGTTTTTCCTATAAAGCTCAAGAGTATATGCTTCCTCAATTTTTTTATGTAAATAAAACAGCATCTTGCTCAACTGCTATAACTGCTATTCTCATTCTGCCAATATAAGAATAAGGTAAAATTTCAACAATTTTTAAATATCAGTACAGAGGTCTCATACACAATAAAATATATGACATACTAGCAACAGATATATAAAAATTCATAAGACATTTTTTCCAAAACTTTTAGTACTATAAGATGAACCAAAATCAGTTTACAGACATACCAATTATGGTTATCTTTGGGAAGCATTTATTAAGAGAACTAATGATGCATCGTTGGGCAGCACGATCAGCTTCTGTCTGAAGATCTCGTACACTCTGTTGTGAAAAACTTTGCTTGAATTATATAGATTTCGGAATCTAAGCTATAATACTACACAATAAGTGTTTTGTAAAAATCAGTGTCATCAATACTTATCAGTCATTATAAAAATGTATATGTACATATATTTGTACATACATATATATATGGACAGACAGATAAATAGACAAATTGATAGATAGACAGAGAAACACACATGCAGACAGATAGCTTGGTTAATTCTTCACCTCTTTCTCCACAATGCCCAGGTCTCCCTTCTTCATGACTTCTCGTATAACATGCCCTGCTTGGCTTGCAATGGCAACAGATGACGACACCAGTCTTGATAAAAGGGGAGCTCCTTGTGCAAGCGACATGATTGATCTGTTATGATCTGAAACACACACAAATTTATCATATCTTTTTAAGAGAATAAATAACTACCCTAACAAACTAATATGCACACTATCAGATTTATGACCCACAAATAAAAACAAATAAAATCCTTTTTGGGTGTGAAGTACA
>NW_020870065.1:38265-45765 GCF_003789085.1 Penaeus vannamei
TGTGCGTGCCGTGCCTGTGTGTGTGTGTGTGTGTGCGTGCCTGTGTGTGCGTTCAGGCATTTGTACATGTGATGTGATTTTTTCAAAAATTAATTTCCAATATTTATTATCACCACGAAAATTCTTTCGCACAATTTATGAACAAATTATTCATCACATGACACCAAAACATTATTTACGGGAGGAGTAGGGTCTCCAGTATATATATTATATATATATATATATATATATATATATATATATATATATTATATATTTACGGGAAAACTATCATTTGCAATATAATGCAGAAGGGGGGGGGGGTCGGCCTATCTGGAAATGACGAGCATCCAACCAAGAGTGAAATAAAAGAATGTAAATTTGAAGTCGTCTCTGTTAAAATTCGTGTTGAAGATATTGCGATTTGTCATTTTAGGAATACTACTCGATGAGTTTTAGTTTTTATTTAATTAGTATCTGCACTAAAATCAATGATGAACATTATTGACACACAGATTTGTCTAAGGCGATACCGATACATCGATCCTTGAAAATTGGCGAATGGAAGACAAGTAAAGCGAGAAAGAGGAAGTGAATAAGTGAGAGAGAAAAAAATATGAATAAATAAAGAGAAAGACGAACAGATGGAGACAGAGAATAAGTAACAGAGAGAGAGATAAAGAGAAAGAAAGGGAGTGAGAGAGAGAACAAAAAGAGAGCGGGTGTGTGTTAGAGGGTTAGAGAGAGTAATGTGAGAGAGAGAGCGAGATGCATAGAGGAGAGGAGTGGAAGAAGGGAGGGAGGGGGAAGAGTGTGCGAGTGTTAGGGACAGTTTGTGTGCAAGAGAGAGCTAGAGAAGAGAGAAGAGGGATGGAAGAAAGGAAAGAGAGAGAGAGGGGTGGCGGATGGAGGAAGAGAGAGAGAGAGTTATGTAAATGTATCGACTTCTTGATTTTATTCCATACATTTTGAGAAAAAATACCCTCACGATACCGATGAAACGATAATGTTGTTGAGTAGCAAAAGCGATATCCCTACCAATACAAAAGTATCGATCGATATGTATCGGCGATATATGTATCGCAATACTGCCCATCTCTGACTTTAATAGGGAATAGCAGAAAATATCTATTCCCGATAATATGTTTATTAAATCGGTTTTGAGACAATAAATTCGTTTATCATTTGAGGTTCATACTTTTTCTTATTTGTCCTTACTTGCTGCAACATTTTTCTTTTGTTTCTTCTGTCTTTCTGGGTTCGGCAGAAAACGGCCCACTCCTCCATTGCCTTAGCTGAGGAATGCACGTTCCTCTTTGCTGCACGTTCTTTTTCAACTTTTTGCTTTACCTTTTTTGGTTGGTAACAATCATTTATTGTTATTTTACAGTACAAGTTGCATAAGTTCATTTAATCTTAAATAAGGTCTGATTAAAGTTTGAATTTTGATTTTATTCCATATTTGTTGTAACCGCCTCCCACTGGGAATGACGCTTTGGTCTAAATCATTTTGCGTCCTCTCTTATGTTGAATTTGAAGGTTTATAGTCAATTTAACTCCATAATTGTGATGTTATACTAGTATAAAGATTCTCGGCTATGTAACATAGAATTTTGAATGATTTTGATATTTCGTAATTACGATATAAGATTTCACTAGTCAATATTTTATTGTGTCATATGTATTACTAACAAAATTGAGCACCAGTATTAGCATATTAATTTATTTTAACTGTTAATGTGAATATGAGGAAATTTGGTGTTTGACTCAGTCTATATTTTGATATTTTTGCATTAGATTGTCAAATTCCAATTAAGGTGAACTCTCAATGTACATATAATTGTCAACATATAATAATTGCTGTTTACAGTTATGTCTCACTGAGAATGGGTGAAGTTAACCCGAAACGTTTGAGTGCTGTAATGAAATTGAAGAAATTCTTCTCTATTTGTTCAACCCTAAGAATTTTTTTTTTCTGGCAACGTTGGTGTTCAGATTTATTTATATATATATATATATATATATATATATATATATATATATATAATTATATATATATATAACATTCACACCCACAAACAATATTGTTTTGGATATGCATGAAATTCACAAGGCTTAGTGGTCAAAAACCAAACATCAAAGTAACACAAGAAAAAATAACCTGAGTGTTTTAAAGCTTTAGCTATATTAAGCTTTTTCCCAAAATTGTCACATGGGGTTTGGATATAGCATGTGTGCTGAAACCCTTTAATTTGACAAGGGTACTGTGAGTGATATTCTTGTAAAGAAATATACCAATGCAAAATGAACTCTTTTCCTAACCTTAAACATTATCTTCTACAGTTTCCTTTCAAGTAGCGACTTGGCGTTAACAGTTCATGTTTGTTATTTTGTTGTTGTTTTTTTTGTTGTTTTTTTTATCAGCTTTGGTACAGTGTGCTAGTCGTGGTCTTTCTTACTGCTATTGCCAATAAATTTGTGATATTTACGGATTACTCGTCATCAGTCATGGAGGATGATAGTTCCTCATGCTCCTCCTCCTCCTCCTCTTCTGTGACACGTTTATTCATGTTTCTTACATGAAATTAAAGTTGCCCATTCTCTAAAAAGACCTGCATCTAATCTGTAAACAGGAGATAAGAAGCTTAAGAAAGAGAATGTCTGGTTTGTGCTGAATACTTTCATTTTCATCTAGAAGATTGGTTCTTAACCTGAGCTCCATGGATTGGTTTAGTGGTTCGTGAAGATCAGAAAAAAATTAACATTTATATTAGCATTTGATTTAGATTGTTTACTTTCAAGTTCGTAACACTTTGTGTATCTCATGTATGCACCAGGTAATCAAATCTCAATAAACAAGGTACATTATATATTGTATGCAAATGTGTGCTTATGTGAATATTTGTAGAGAAGGGGTTCCATAGCTTATATCAGAACCGTTAATCTAAAATGGTTAAGAACCACTGATCTAGATGTGACCTAATAATGTTAATGTGATTGAGAAAATCAACCGGGCTTATTTTTGCACTTCTATGGCCAAGGATGCACGTGATAATCTGAAAAATGTAACTCATAGGTGGTGCACATCGTGCTGTAGCTGTAAGACCGCTTTCACACCAAGGTGACACAATGCACGTGGCAAGTGGCAGGTGGTGATTGGCAGATAGTATCATCGGAGGTTGACGATGTTGTTCTAATTCCAAAGTAATCTTGTGACAATTACTTATCTGTCACTTGGAAAAAGAGTGTGGGTGGTTTTGGGGATAATGTGAGGCAATATTCTTTTAAAACCCAGAAATTGTTTGTGAGAAAAATATAATTTTACCACTGAGTATTTTATTGTATTGAGATGATGTTGCATCATTCAGACATTCCCCACAGTTTGTATTAAGGCGTTTTCACACCAAGGTGGCACGTCGCACATGGAATGGCACGTGGCACGCCACTTGAAAATGAACATACAGAAACATATAAAACCTTTCACACAGAAGTGGCAAGGCATGTAGCATTTACCATGTGCGACCTGCGTGGCACGTTTAGACTGGGCATGGTCCTCTTTTAATAGCATGCGACTTGCTACCTTAGGACAGTGTTGTCAGACTTTGATCTAGATTTTACATCTAAACTTATTATTAGCCAAGTTAACTTAAAGAATTTAAAATTATATATAATATGCCATACAAATATAAACTTTTAGAGGTATTTTATATACAGAGTAGTTTTGAAGTGCTTAGAAGATTCCGTCAAACACATTTGAGCGAGGACTTCGAATCAGGGAATAATCGTGTGCGCTCTTGTGTGAGGAAACGATGCTTGTGTGCCTGCTCTCGTGCATGGCCATCATGCGATTCCAGACAATGAACCAATCAACATAACATTTATACAAACTGTGGGGAAATACAACTGTTTGTTACATCAACTCAGTACAATAAAAACATTTCAATGGTAGAATTATTAAAATGTCTTTTCTCACAAGCATTTTAAAGGGTATTGGAAGAAGTTTGCCTCAAATCATCCCAAAGCCAGCCACTTTATTCCTCCAAGTGACAGATAGATAATTGGGACTTATATTGATTAGTTCTTTGCTGGAAGAGGCAAACAAGAGTGATTACTTTCGAGTCAAAGCCTCGCTCACGGGTGAACGAATTCGTGCTGTCAAATGTGTTTGGCAGGATCTCTCTAGAGACTTCAACACTACTCTAGGTAAGCCATATCTAAAGTTTCCCTTTTTTACACCATATTATATATTATTTAAAGTCCATTTTTGACATAGCATACGGGTCGCATGTGGCAAATGCTACGTGCCACGCCACTTCTGCGTGAAAGGTTTCATATGTTTCCATTTATTCATATACTAGAAGCGTGCCACGTGCCATATCACATGCGACATGCCACCTTGGTATGAAATTTGATGAACCACATTGGTAGTGACCACTGGTGGCCCACGTCGCGCTGGGGGAAAAATATATATATTTTGTGCATACCACCCATGGGCTATAATAAGTGGTACCACTAGACCACTACGTAAGTATATGATATCCTATATTTACAAAATAATCACCACTTGATTAGCTACCGGTGGCCGATCGATGGCCAGTCTTGTGTGTTCTGCATGTCCTGTGTATTTATTGGTACTATTTTGTTCTTACAGTTTAATGGACACCTCGTGTTTCTATCGAACTGGAACAAGCGGATTTGATGATAATGACAATGACTTCTGATGAATAGTTCAATTCTAATTAATATGAGTCAGACACGACTGAGGATGATATTTAAGAAGATGAAAAATTAACTATAAACAGATCAGTAGTGGTAGAAAGATGAACGACAACAGAAACGACAAAACCGTTAAAACAATTATATTTTGGAGCAACATAAACAGCGTTATTTAGTGACCAAAAAGGAAAAAAAGCAATTGTTTTAATGCAATGTAATTTTTTGTAGTTTGAAAGAATTCAAGATTCAAAAAAATTTCATAGTTAAAAGGTAAATGAATTTGTTTTAATCTTTATCATGTATGGATATTACAATAAAAGTGCTAGAATAAAGTAAAATAACATCAACTATTTTTTAAACATATTTACTGTACTATCAAAATGAAAAGTTACACAGAAAAAGGAATATCAGAAGATAAATATTCATATTAACCAATCAGCTTTGAATTGGGTTCTTTATAATCTCGTTATTCTTTATTAAGAATAAAATATTACCTACATAACTGCAGTCATGTGTGATCTTAAATAACGCAGTTTATCAGATTACATGTTTTCCCATATTTGGCCAGCGGTGGGCCACTACAGGGTAGAACAGATTACCCCATGGTACACCAGGGCCTGTATCCACGAAAGGTCCCAGACAATATTGAGACTTGCGTTTTAAGCAGGGGAGCTCTTGAGCAAGAATTCTTGCCAATAGGCCAAGCGCTGTACCGTTCCCTGCTTAAAACGCTTTCCAAGGCAGGCAGGCCCTGTTCAGTGATGCCAGACATGTGGAAGTGTCTTTCTATAAAGTACAAATCATAGCAGTCATTGGAGAACACAGAAATGTCAAAATAACACACAGCATATACATACTCGGGTTTTTTAAAAGCAATAGACAAGTATTCCCACCAACAATCTCAGAAAGAGATAACTAAAGGCGTTTTAAGCAGGGAAAGTTCTTGCCTGAAATCTCAAGCGTTTTTCTTGCTAACTCAAGCATTTCGCTTGCTTTCTCAAGCGACCTCCGTAGATGGCTTGACTTGCGCTTGCTAAGTCAAGCGGTGTACCGTCACCATGGCAACGGCGTCGGTCGCGTACCGTACTGGTCACGATCCTTCGAATGCGCGGCGTTGGCCAGGAACTCCGCTTAATATCTTATCAGATAAATAATTTTTTCACGGTATCTGATTCTGTAATTTTCTTAAAATCATATTCAAAGAAATTGAAATTAACTGAAAACGAAAGGAGATAATGGAGATTATGGGAATAAAAAGTTTACTTATGAATAATAAATATTATAAGACGAACAATTTTCCTCTTATTGTATGTTAAACTCTCGTCTCTAAATCGAGAATATATCTGCTATTTTATGAAATAAAGAATATTTCAAGTGAAAAAGTCTGAGAAATTCTAGCAACATTCTTCTGTTGATATTGTATTCGATGATTTGTTATATTTAACCTCATAAAATCGGATATATGGGAATGGGTAGGCCTATATTTTAATTCAGGGATATTCATTTGTTTTGATAACGCGTCAGAATGAAAGGGCTGTCAATCGGAAGTGTGTCATTGTTTTAGAGGCACTTTATATGAATATAGGAGAAAATATTGCGCTTTGTTAAGATGTTTGGGTAGATTTACTCTGCCATCTTGATGCGGCGCTAGCTTGTCAGTTTTTGAATTGCGCGCTCAAACTGTTACCAACCGCCAGTGAAATAAACTCCACCCTCGACTTGTGCATAAGTTATCTCTTTCCGAGATTGTTGGTGGGAATATTGCTTTTAAAACCCAAGTATGTATATTTTGTGTGTTATTTTGATATTTCTATGCTCATCAAGGACTGTTATGATTTGTACTTTATAGAAAGACACTTCCACATGTCTGGCATCACTGAACAGGGCCTGCCTGCCTTGGAAAGCGTTTTAAGCAGGAAACGGTACAGCGCGTCTATGGCAAGAATTCTTGCCCAAGCACTCCCCTGCTTAAAACGCTGTAATGCATAAATCGAGAGTGGAGTTTATTCCATTGGCGGTTGGTAACAGTTTGAGCGCGCAATTCAAAATAACTGACAAGCTAGCACTGCATCAAGAGTAAACTACCAAACATCTTAACAAAGGGCAATATTTTCTCCTATATTCATATAAAGTGCCTCTAAAACAATGACACACTTCCGATTGGAAGCCCTTTCAATCTGACTTGTTATCAAAACAAATGAACATCCCTGAATTAAAAATATAGGCCTACCCATTCCATATATCCGATTTTATGAGGTTAAATATAAAAATCATCGTATACAATATCAATAGAAGAATGTTGCTAGAATTTCTCAGACTTTTTTCACTTGAAATCTTCTTTATTTCATAGAATAGCAGATATATTCTCGATTTAGAAAGACGATGAGCTTAACAATAAGAAAATTGTTCGTCTTATAATGATTATTTTTAAGTAAAATACTTTTTATTCCCATAATCTCCATTATCTCCTTTCGTTTTCAGTTAATTTCAATTTCTTTGAATATGATTTTAAGAAAATTACAGAATTAGATACCGTGAAAAATATCTATCTGATAAGATAGTATGCCGAGTTCCTGGCCAACGCACGCATTCGAAGGATCGTGATCAGTACGGTACGCGAGCGACGCTGTTGCCATGGTGACGGTACACCGCTTGACTTAGCAAGCGCTAGTCTAGCCATCTACGGAGGTGTGTGTATATATATATATTATATATATATATATATATATATATATATATATATATATATATGTATGTATGTATGTATGTATATATATATGTATATATATTATATATATATATATA
>NW_020870065.1:66195-68695 GCF_003789085.1 Penaeus vannamei
TGATAATTCGTATTGGGTTCATTATCAGCGTGAGAGGTTGTCTGTTCTGTAATTACGTTGTTTGTTTGGCATGCAAGGTGGTCGTGGTCGTGATGTTCTTGACTTAGACACTAACTGAGTAATGCGTTTACTTTGGGTCCAATTACACGTGGCCGGAATGTAATGCTGATGGAGATATCGTCAGCCACACACACGCGCACATACATACACACGCATGCACATACACTCACACACACACATACACTCATACACACAGGCACACACGCACATACATGCACATACACTCACTCACTCACACACACACACACACAGGCACACACACACACACACACACACACACACATACACACACACACACACACACACACACAGACACCCAAACACACACACATATATATATTTGACTTATACATATGTGTGCGTGTTTGGATATGGATTTATACAAAGAGAGAGAGAGAGAGAGAGAGAGAGAGAGAAAGAGAGAGAGAGAGAGAGAGATAGAGAGAGAGAGAGAGAGAGAGAGAGAGAGAGAGAGAGAGAGAGAGAGAGAGACAGAGAGAGAGAGAGAGAGAGAGAGAGAGAGAGAGAGAGAGAGAGAGGAGAGAGAGAGAGAGAGAGAGAAGAGAGAGAGAGAGAGAGAGAGAGAGAGAGAAAGAAAGAAAGAAAGAAAGAAAGGCCAAGAAAACGAAAGAGAAAACGAGGAATGCCGCGAAGGAGATACAATTTCTTCCCCGCGAAAAGATGCTGTCTTTCATCTGCAAAAGTTGCAGAGGAAAGTTTTAGGATGAGTTTCCGACCTAGCTGAGCGGGTCTTTGTTCCGCGCTCCGTGTGAATCGGCCGAAATGTTTCCCTTCTCGATTTTTTTTCCCGCCATTTTTTTCAGCTGTCGAAAATTATTTGGTTATTTTCAATCGTATTATAATTTTTCTTAGGTTTCTCTTCCATTTTTTTCTGGTATTGTATGTTTATGTTTATTTTCATTTTCCCTTCTCGATTTTTTTTCCCGCCATTTTTTCAGCTGTCGATTTTTTTTTTTGGGGGGGATATTTTCGTTTCGTATTATAATTTTTCATATAATTCCTTCTAGATTTTTTCCCGCATTCTTCAGTTGTCGAAAATTATTTGGTTATTTTTCATGCGTTTTATAATTTCTCGTAGGCTTTCCCTTCTCGATTTTTTTTCCCCGCCATTTTTTTTCAGCTGTCGATTTTTTTTTTTTTCGTTCGTATTATAATTTTTCGTAGGTTTCCCTTCTTTATCTTTTTCCGGCATTCTTCAGCTGTTGAAAATTATATGTATGTTTTCATTTTCCCTTCTCGATTTTTTTCCCGCCATTTTTTTCAGCTGTCGAATTTTTGGGGGGGGATATTTTCGTTCGTATTATAATTTTTCGTATAATTTCCTTCTAGATTTTTTTCCGCTATTCTTCAGCTGTCGAAAAGTATTTGGTTATTTCATAAGTATTATAATTTGTTGTATATTTTCCTTCTTTTTCCGCTATTATTTGGTCATTATGCGTATTCTACATTCTACAGCTGTCGAAAAGTATTTGGATATTTTCATAAGTAATATAATTTGTTGTATATTTTCCTTCTTTTTCCGCTATTCTTCATTTGTCGAAAATGATTTATTTATTTTCATTTTTCCTTCTAGATTTTTTTCCGCCATTCTATAGCTGTCGAAAATATTTGGATATTTTCATACGCATTATAATTTTTCGTTTATTTCCCTTCTGGATTTTTTTCCCGCCATTTTTTTCAGCTGTCGAATTTTTTTGGGGGGGATATTTTCGTTCGTATTATAATTTTTCGTATAATTTCCTTCTAGATTTTTTCCCGCCATTCTTCAGTTGTCGAAAATTATTTGGTTATTTTCACGTATTATAATTTGTCGTATGTTTCCATCTTTATTTTTTTTTTCCGGCATTCTTATTCTTATTTGGTTATTTTCATTTCGTATTATAATTTTTCGTAGGTTTTTCCCGCCATTTTTTCAGCTGTCGAAAATTATTTGGTTATTTTCATACGTATTATAATTTTTTCGTATGTTTCCCTTCTTTATTTTTTTTCGGCATTCTTATTCTTATTTGGATATTTTCATACGTATTATAATTTTTCGTATATTTTCCTTCTGATTTTTTTCCCGTTATTCTTCATCTGCCGAAAATTATTTGTTTATTTTCATTTTTCCTTCTGATTTTTTCCGGCATTCTTCAGCTGTCGAAATTATTTGTTTTTTTTTTTCATTCGTATTATGATTTTGTCTTATGTTTTCCCTTCTCGATTTTTTTTACCCGCCATTCTTCATCTATCGAAAATTATTTGGATATTTTCATACGTATTATAATTTTTCGTTTAATTTCCTTCTTTATTTTTTCCCCGGCATTCTTCATGTCGAAAATTATTTGGTTATTTTAATTCGTGTTATAACTTTTTCGTATGTTTCCCTTCTTTATTTTTTTTCGGCATTCTTATTCTTATTTGGATATTTTCATACGTA
>NW_020870065.1:108695-111585 GCF_003789085.1 Penaeus vannamei
CCCGAGCTGTTTTCTAAATGAAATTAGTTTGGAAAATAGTTACGGATCTGATAAAAACTTACTTTCTTGGACAGAAAAGTGAAGAGTCAAGGTTTTCCCGATCTGTAAACATTTATCGGTTTCCAATAACCTTTCAGATCAATTTTGTAGTAATATGAATGACAAATCGCTCACTTTTGGACAAACATAATTTTTTCCCCTCATCTTTTGCTCATGCGGTAATAAGATAAGGAGAATAAAACGCTTATCAAAAGGAAAAAAAAAAAAGAAAATACAGTAACAGAGCAAAAATAAACATGGAAAAAGATTCAACATCTAAGGTACCGACAGATGAAAACATGCTGATGATCCCTGATACCTTGCTTATGGGTATTAGGTCGGCGAGTCCAGGGCAATTTTATTCTTCGGATACGAGCAAAAACACCAGACGCTGTGAAAATAATGTTGCAATATATATGCTGTATGTTATAGGATGTTCGTGCGTCAAGGAACTCACGTGGATTTCCTATATTTCGAGGACACACACATACGCACACATAGTCACAAACACACACACATATACACACACGGGCACAAACACACATACGCACACAAAGACACAAACACACACACACACACACACAAATACATACATACGCACACACAACCAACACACACACACACAACACTTATGGCACACAACACATGCACACAAACACACACAACTTACGTACACGCACACACACACAGACACAAAACACAGAGCACACACACATATTGAAATTCGGTGTCAATGGAGGTCATGGGGGTTAATTAACTAGGTCAGTGGCGACCTCAGGGTCTTCGCGCAGTCAGGACAAATGTTATTTATATTCAATTCTTTTGCTTTGTGATTAGTTTTTGTTCTAATTTTCTTGTGGTTATGAAAACTACAAATTGTTCCTGTTTCAGTATTGTCTATATTATATATATATATATATTATATATATATATATATATATATATATATATATATATATATATATATACATATATAAACTCATATGCATACATATATACGTACATACATTCATACACAACACACACACACACACACACACACACACACACACACACACACACACACACACACACACACATATATATATATATATATATATATATATATATTATATATATATATATATATACATCTATATTATATATAGTATATATATTATATATATATATATATATATATATATATATATATATATATATATATATATATATATATATAATAATCATGCATACATATAGACGTACATACATTCATACACACACACACACACACACCACACACACAGCACACACACACACACACACACACACACACACACACACAGCACACACACACTCTCTCTCTCTCTCTCTCTCTCTCCTCTCTCTCTCTCTCTCTCTCTCTCTCTCTCTCTCTCTCTCTCTCTCTCTCTCTCTCACTAGGCTCTTCCTACCTCACTGTTTTCTGCCTGGTCTCTGCTTCTAACTTTGACTGTTCTTCACCTTTAAATTCGTCAGGTCACCTTTATATAACAATTTAAATGGCCATTTTTATTCTTTGTCATACGTGTGTGTGTAATTTGCTTGTTTTGATATTCATTGCCCCTTGTTAATATTTTGTGAACTACAAACTTTTGATTTCTTTACACTTTCCTCTTCTCTCTGACTGCTGTGTCAGTGTATGACACCTTGTGCATGACAATGTCTTTTGGAAACACTATGCTGTTTACTGATTTATTATGTGCATTTTTTTATTTATTTATCTATTCATTTTTTTTTACATGTGAATTAATTATTTTTTTATTTATTTTTTATTTATTTATTATTTTTTTTTTACATGGGTTGACTTTTGATATATATATATGTATATATATATATATATATATATATATATATATATATTATTATGCAGTTGATTTATCTATTCATTTTTTTTTACATGGGTTAACTTTTGATATTTTATTTCATGCAGTTGTTATTGTCATAAAACAAGCTTGTGTGCTGCATGTTTTATTCATATCTTGTGTTGAATAATACTCCAACTCCTCATTAATACCTGTGGCTGTAATATAAGCATTATTTGGAGCGCGTGTAAGTGCATGCCTGTTTACTGTGGGGTTTATGTGCGTTTTGTAGGCATGTATTACACAGTATTGTTTATTGTATATACTTTCGGAGACAAGCTCTTTTGTTCCTCGTATGTGTATTCTAATTGGTACTTAGCTTGTCATGTCATTATATGCCTATCCCAGATACTTTACATGCTTATTTGTTATCCTGCATTGTATATCTTTATTCATATGCTATTACGACTTTATTCTCGTGCTTCCTTATATTCAACTGTTTTTTTAGTGTCATATAAAATAAGAAAAAAAATACTATATATTATTAATATATTGTTTACCATCATCCGCCATAGAAACAAATATTCAATATCTAATTTCTCAAACATTCTATTTTACTTCTCATATGAAAAGCAAACTGTATGTTATTTCTCAATATAAATTCCAGTGATGTTATGGACTCGACGGAACAAAAAAATCTCACATGGGGCTGTGACTAATGCGTTTTTGTTTTTTTGTTTTGTTTGTTTGTTTCTTGTCGTTATTTTGGGCTTTCCTTTCCTTCTTCCTCAGTGGGTGAGATAGATAGATTGATAGATTGAGAGGTAGATAGATAGATAGATAGATAGATAGATGAGAGAGAGAGAGAGAGAGAGAGAGAGAGAGACGAGAGAGAGAAGAGAGAAGAGAGAAGAGAGAGAGAGGAGAAGAGAGAGGAGAATGGAAGATATAAACTATATATTATATTTATATTATATATATATATAATACTATTATATATATTATATTAATGTATTATTACTATATAT
>NW_020870065.1:111685-121685 GCF_003789085.1 Penaeus vannamei
CTCTTTTCTGCCATCATTCTCTCTTCTCTGCTCTTTCTCCATCTTTTCCTCTCTCTCTCTCATCTCTCTCTTCTTCTCTCTCTGCTCTTCTCCATATTCTCTCTCTCTTTCTCCATATATTCTTCTCTCTCTCTGTTTCTCCTCATTAATCTTCTCTTCTCTCTCTCTCTCTCTCTCTCTCTCTCTCCTCTCTCTCTCTCTCTCTCTCTCTCTCTCTTCTCTCTCTCTCTCTCTCTCTCTCTCTCTCTCTCTCTCTCTACATCTGGTATGGTGCCGTGGCAGTAAAGTTTGTATTCTTTTTAATACTTTTAAATGGAATTTTCTTTAAGATATTTATACATATAGATATTTAATTATTATTTAGTGAAACAAATGGTGATTGTGATTCGCATATCCAGCAGAGCATTTTGCCTAGGTTATTAGAAATAAGCAACCTACTGGCATCTATCGAAAATCGAGTTGGCTCTCTCTTTCTTCTTTTCCATAATTCTCTCTCTCTCTCTCTTCTCATCATCTCTCTTTATCTCTCTTTCTCCATCATCTCTCTCTCTCTCTCTTTCTCCATCATTCTCTCTCTCTCTCTCTCTCTCTCTCTCTCTCTCTCTCTCTCTCCATCATTCTCTCTCTCTTTCTCCATTATTCTCTCTCTCTCTGTTTCTCCATCATTATCTCTCTCTCTCTCTCTCTCTCTCTCTCTCTCTCTCTCTCTCTCTCTCTCTCTCTCTCTCTCTCTCTCTCTCTCTCTCTCTCTCTCTCTCTACATCTGGGTATGGTGCCGGTGGCAGTAAAGTTGTATTCTTTTTAATACTTGTAAATGGTATTTTCTTTAAGAATATTTATACATATAGATATTTAAATTATTTTAGTGAACAAATGGTGATTGTGATTCGCATATCCAGCAGAGCATTTTGCCTAGGTTATTAGAAATAAGCAACCTAACTGGCATCTATCGAAATCGAGTTGGCGGGCATTGAAGGGCTAAGGCGACGAAACAGCGTCACGCATGCGCAGAAGCAGGGGGCGGAGCTAATTCTCCGGCTATGATGATATGGGCGATCAAAAGAGTTCGCGTCCGGGGTACAACCCGCGACGTCCGGGGTTTGGAAAAAAAGGAGATGACGGCCTATAAGCTTTTTCCTACCGGCATCAGAAAATCATATGAAGATATGGTAGAATGGGCACTTTGTCTTTAAGATGAATTAAGCCTAAACAGTCTGAGACTTCATATTGGAAATCGAGTTCCATACTTTGCTACAACATGCCAAGACATCGCGACCAAACTGACGACAGAGGAGTGGAACGGAATAAAGCTGCAGAGGCCGGAGAGTGGAGAGAGACACACCAAGATTCTCATCAAGGACTATCCGCCTGTCATGCCCGTGGATTGGGTCGAGCGACATCCGCAGGTGAAGTGGGCGAAGAGGAGGATGAAAGGTGAGCAGAAGCAGTGGCAGGTAATCGCGTGTTGGAAAGGTGAGCTCCCCAGCGAGAAAGTTAGGTTTGCTCCCATAATACCAGCTTGTTCTGTGGTAAGGTTCATTGAGTCTCCCAAAATCTGTGCCAGGTGTCAGCAGGGGGGCCACTTCAAGGCCCAGTGCAAAGGGCGGGTGACGTGTGGGGTTTGCGGTGGTCGACACGAGTCCAAAGTGTGCCTGGATAAGCTGGCAATGAACGTTGCAGACAAGCCTATCTTGAAATGCCCGGGGTGTAAGGGACCACACAAAGCCTGGTCCTGGGCATGCCCGAAAAGACCGAGGTGAGAAGGAGCTACTGGGAAAGAAAAGCCTTTGCAGAAAGATGTGAGTATCACTGCAATCCCGCCAAAGATAGTTAACAAAGAAGTGCCACAAACTGAACGTGGAAGTGATAAAGACAAAGTGGCCATAGACAAGCAGTCAGACACTGGTGAAACAAGGAAAGAAAAAGAAATCGCTGATATTAAGGTAGAACTAAAATGCATGAAGGCAATGATGGAAACATTGTCTGAAAAAAATCAAGCTATAGGAATAATTAGACCGGAAATAGTAAATTCGGACATGGTTAAGAATGTGGATAACAAAAGTAACCTAATGGTAGAAGCGCAAAGTTCGAATGACAATGACAATCAATGTTCTGATGACAATGAAAATCAAAGTAAAGCGTTTATGAATGATCTGAATTATGCTAATAGGAAGAAGGTGGTGGAAGGATTAGTGAGTGCGAAAAACATTACAGTGGTCCAATTTACAAACATTTTACTCTGGATTGAGAAGGACGATACAGAGATCGTCAAAGAAGAAATTTAAACGTTCAGAATGCTGTCAAAGAAACTGTCAGGGTATATTACCAAAATGAGTGATAACTGTAGAAACAATGGATCGAAACGTTAAAACAGTGAGTGTGTTGAGTTGGAACGTTAATAGTTTAAAGAAAAGAGTCACGGAAGTAATACAGTATATTTTGTGAAATGATACTGACGTTATAACATTACATGAAACTCGAGTAGATTTCCCAGGCAGATTAAACGGATATCAAGAATTTATAGTTCAAAGTGTGAATGGTCATAGGGGATTTGTTACTCTGGTTAAAAACAGTATCCCTGTAACTGTTGTTGATTCAGATTTTGGTGAAGGAAAAGATTCATTAGTGACAAAAGTTCATTTTGGGAATTTTGTACTAAATATAGCCAGTGTGTACATACAAAATGGCATTAGATATTACCATGTTTCCACCATATCTTAATGGAGAAATCTCCCTGCTTGTTGGTGATCTAAATACGACACTCAGAATTAGGATCTCCTGGCTTTAGTAATTTTAATGGTAGAATTTTATATCATTATTGGGAGAATACTGATGATTTTAAGAATTTGAATCCAAACGAGGAAACACATGTTACTGGAGGCAGATTGGATTATTCCTGTATGTATGGAGATTGTGATGCTACATCGAATGTTGAAAGGGGACTGGTATCTGATCATTGGGCTCTGATAACAGAGATAAAGATACAACAAAATCAAAGAAACAAAGTAGACAGGTTAATGCTAAAGGACGAGCATAAAGTAGCTTTTGTTGAAGAAATGTCTAAGTGGTTTGAAACTTATGTAATGAGTGAAAATATGAGTTTACAGATGATCTAACTGGAAAAGTTGAAGAATTATTGCATGATGATACTCACTCTAAATCAATTAAAAAGAAATCCGATATGTGGTACTTTGATGATAAAGTTCGAAGATATAATAAAATAGTAAAGGGAGCATCTAGAAGGCACAAAGTACATAAAACGGAGGAATCTAAAAGATTATTGATAAATCTAGCCACGAAAGCTAGGGAAATTAAAATAGAAGCAAGAGAGAAGTATTGGTTAGACTTCACAGAATCAATTGACAGGCAAACAAATTCGTAAAAAAAATCTGGGAAAAAATCAGAATAGCAAAGGGATCATCAAAAAAGGTAGCAGCCCACCCAGATGCAGAGACGAAAGCAGATGCATTAATGGAACAATGGGCTTTAGCATCCTCCCAGGAATCTCTACCGAGAGTAATAATAGATGAACTGCAGAAAAGTGAACAAATTCATTGGCATAGAATTGATAGTGCTACGAAAGAAATTGACAATTCAGACAATCCGATCACTGAATGGGAAATTATGAATGCTTTAAAAAGAGGGAAATCAACTGCTCCTGGGGATGACGGGGTTACATATGATATCATTAATGCACTAGCAGAAGTTAGGGGTAACCCATTATATTTCTTAATCAACCGCAGCTACTTAACAAGAAACATTTCGAATAAATTTGAAACAAGCTGTAATTATACCAAAACCAAAGCCTAATAATCCAGAGGTATATAGACCAATATCATTAACATCTTGTCTATGAAAAACCTTAGAGAGAATACTCCTCAATAGGCTAATGTTCAAAATAAGAAACAAACTAGATGCAAATATCAATGGTTATAAAATTTATGCATTGTATCTTCGGCAAACGGCAGATGCAAATACTCGGCATTCATGGACCTGAAGAGTGCATTTGATAAAGCTCAAGGTAGAATAATATTATCTGAACTATGTAAACTACATGTCAAAGGAAAATTGTTGTCTTGGATTATCTAGATACGAGAAAAGCTAGAGTATTCTTTCAAGGTTCTTATTCTAGGGTGATGAAATTAGAAATGGGTACTCCCCAAGGGGGTGTACTAAGTCCAATGTTATTCAATGTTCTGATGAACATTATAGCCAAAATACAATATCCTAATCATGTGGTACATGTAGGATATGCTGACGATGTTTTATTACAAGCGCCATCATTCAAGGCAATGGAAGAAACACGTAAAATTTGGTGAAGTTTGTAAGAAAGTTGGCCTTATAATATCAACCGATAAAACAAAGGTTATGTCACATTGTGGAGTGAGGGGCGAAGCAAGAGATTTATTATTAAATGACAAAAACCTAGAATGGGTTAGGAAATACAAATATTTAGGTATAACTGTATCTGTTAAACGAAAATTGTACGATATTGGGGAACTTATTGAAAAGTGTAATTGTAGACTTAGACCATTGCAAGCAATAACATGGAACAGACTAGGGGCATCCATAAATGTCCTTAGACAAATGTACATTGTATATATTAGGTCTTATTGACTATGCTGCTCCCATGTTAATAACATTGCCCAAAACCAAAATAGAGAAATTAGAAAAGGTACAAAACAAAGCCATGAGAGTAATATTAGGGTGTCCTATAACAGCAAACATAAAAAAAAATTAAGAGAATAAAAATTAATTTCAATAAGAGAAAGAATACTTGAACTGAACTTATTGTTTGGCTGTAAATTGATAAGGGACAATGAAAATATTAGACCAACCAAATGTCTCAACCTCGCCTTAGAGAGACCAGTGAGAGAGCTTCCATGAGTAGTCCACACTTGCAATGCGATAAAGGTGATGGAATTACATGGCTACGTCAAAACATATCCCAGGGCATGTGCAATGGAATATTTTATATTATATTATATTATATATATTATATATATATTATATTATATATATGCAATGTCTATATTAAGAAAATGGGTTTAAGAAAAAACAATACCCCAATTTCGGTAATGTATAGAGAATTTTTATCGGAAATTGCAGATAATGATTTTCTTAGAATATATACTGACGGTTCCGTGAACCCAGTGACGGGACGAGCAGGAGCCGCCGTCTGTGTGTATGACGGGAACAGACAGGCGCCTGTGGTAGAGCGACAAGCACGGCTGACGGACTTCTCGATAGTAAATTGCTATCACTATGGCAATGGAAATCATCAATACTTAAGAAACGCAATCATCATTTGTGATTCACAGACAGCTTTGAAGTGTTTAAATGGCAAGAAGAAACTGAATGATGAAATTGTTTGCAGAATTAGAAAACAAAACACCAAACTAAAAGATAATAATATCTGCACTAGATTTATGTGGGTTCCATCACATATCGGAATAAGCGGAAATGAAAAAGCAATTAAGCTAGCCCAAGAAGCGGCACAAAAAAAATGATATAGATGTTGCTATCAGTCCATCTATGCAGCAAATAAGAGGAAAAATAAAGACATGGATAGATAAGAAGAAAAGAGATGAAAGGAGACTCAGAGTAACTCAGTTAAAATGTACAGTGAGGTAACTGAAAATGTCAACTACATTTACGGTAGAAAAGGTGGCGGAAGGACAAGGGAATTCACCATCGCACGATTAAGGTTAGGCTACAAGTACCCTTGGGAGTGCAATATTCCCATGGAAGACTCGCTTAAAATGTGTAGCGTATGTGGTGAAAGATTAGGACATAATTTGAAACACTATGTAATGGAATGTCAATACACAGAACCTTTCAGAAAGGGAGTTAGAGAAATGATACCAATGACAAAGCTTATGATTAATGTAATTGATAACATTTTAAGGATACATAAACAATTTGCATGTGTAGAATGATATGAACGTAATTGTAAAGATCTTGCCCAAGGATCTATAAGGTGCTATATACCCAGTCACTCCAAAGGAGTTGGGTATGTTTGGGTAATGTATTATTTATCCAAATAAACTGTTCAAAATCAAATCTCTCTCTCTCTCTCTCTCTCTCTCTCTCTCTCTCTCTCTCTCTCTCTCTCTCTCTCTCTCTCTCTCTCTCTCTCTCTCTCTCTCTCTCTCTCTCTCTGTCTCTCTCTCTCTCTCTCTCTCTCTCTCTCTCTCTCTCTCTCTCTCTCTCTCTCTCTCTCTCTCTCTCTCTCTCTCTCTCTCTCTCTCTCTCTCTCTCTCTCTCTCTCTCTCTCTCTCTCTCTCTCTCTCTCTCTCTCTCTCTCTCTCTCTCTCTCTCTCTCTCTCTCTCTCTCTCTCTCTCTCTCTGCTCTCTCTCTCTCTCTCTCTCTCTCTCTCTCTCTCTCTCTCTCTCTCTCTCTCTCTCTCTCTCTCTCTCTCTCTCTCTTTCCCTTTTTTTTCTATTTCTCCGTCTTCTGCAGTTCCCCGAGGTTTCAAGTATTCGAAAATTTAAGCTGTTAAACATCCCACATTATTCATTACATTGGCATTACATCGGCCCATAAGGAGCCCTCATGGTATCTTCAAATAACCTTCTTTTTTTTTTCCTCCGGACCAAAAACCCTCCTTTTTTTCAAATCCGACAGCCATCTTCGCCTCCAACGCCCCTCCCAAGTCTCTTCTGAAGGCCACGACGCCGCGACCTCATCATGTCCCAGTCCCAGAATCCACCCTCGAGGCGCCGCTCCCCCTCGACGGTGTCCTCGTACCTGGTCCTGCCCGCGTGTCCGTGCTCCTGGATGATTTCACCCTGCGGCGGGAGAGAGAGCGTTGTCCCACCTGCTTTCATGTGCAGGGATGCCATGATGTTATCCAGCAGGCAAGTTCACCTCAAGTTATCATGATGATTTCACCTGCGGAGAGAGAGCAGGTTATCCATGATGAGGATTTCATCTGCGGGGGAGAGGAGGGCGGTGATAGCCGACTTAAGAAATGGCGGTGAGTGGAGAGGCTAAAAGTTTTAGAGTTTTGAGTTTTCGAGAATTGGATTGTATGCGTTTAAGAAGTTCTTGCGTTCAATGTCAGTTCTGGTTCTCAGGATACAGATCTTGGCTGAAATACTGCGGCTCCAAGTTAGTAAAATTTTGCATTGTTTCATATCCTATACAATATATATCACTTGGGTATAATGGTGTGTATCTATTTGTCTATATATGTGTATGTATGTTTTCGTGTGTACGGGTGTGTTTATAAATAAAGAAAAGACATTTTTTTTACTCCTAATGATTACAAAAAAGTCCTAACTCTCCTCCTATATATATATATAACTAAATAAACATAAAAAAGAAAATACAAAAATATAATAAAAACAATCACTGCGTCAATGGCCTCTACCTACCGGGTACCAACTTGAAGGTGAAGTGGTTCTCGGGGCGGTAGAGGAGGTCGCAGAAGGTGAGGTAGGCGTCGTACCAGCCGATCGCCTCCTTCGGGGAGATGCCAAAGTGGGAATCGCGACCGAAGGTACTCATGTTCACCGTCTTGATCTCCCCGTTGGCCTTCACGCTGCAGGAGGACGAGACGAAGGGGCAAAATATAGGGCGTTGTTTACAAGTTGTGCGAAAGGAGAGGGTCGTGCTAGGTGTTTGGAGGGGCGTGGTCTGAGTGATATACTATCGGCGCTATCTCTGTAAGTACTCTAGATTTTTTTTTTTTTTTCATATCATGTCCGTTTTATGTTGTATACTCTATTTACGCGTTGGCTTTTTTGTGCTTTGTGTAATCATTTACTTACGAAATACAGCTCACTGGCCTCTAATTTGGATTTATTTAATTAAACTTGGAGTATAAAGATCGAGCCTCACAGTTCTTTTTGATCTCCAAGCCCCTTAGATAAAATTCTTTCTTTTCCATTTGTGTACTTCATATACCGTATATATCTTATCGTATATACTCTGTTCAAATATATTTTATATTTTTATCTATAAATCTAAAGATATATCTCTTTTACAAATATATGCGTGTGTGTGTGTGTGTGTGTGTGTGTGTGTGTGTGTGTGTGTGTGTGTGTGTGTGTGTGTGTGTGTGCATGAGTATTTTTTTATCTATTTACTCGACCCGACAACGCAACTAGCTGTTAACTTGTAACACCAAGGAAGTTTACAAATCGAGTCTTCAGCGCTACGCCTCTTGCTTATCACGCACACAAACTCGTGTACACCAACCCATGTACACGAACCCACGCACACATCACCCTAAAAGAAGAAAAAAAAAATGTATCTTCCGTCCCAGGAACCTCCTCCTTCCGCCCCGCTCCTCCTCACCTGATCATGGGTCTTCTTGCTATGATGTCGTACTGGAACCCATTGTCAACGCCGACGTCGCGGAAGTTCACGAGGACGTCGGTGAGTAGTCGGTACTTCTGAGGGTGAAGTTCCCGCATCTGGACAGCGACGCGGTGACTGTCTGCCAGGATGGAGTCGCCGCCGTCGCCCGAAAACTGGGTGATGCAGTGCAACAGCTGGACCTTGCGACGCGAACGGAGGAGAGGCGCTCAGTAAGGAGTTATTTCGGAAAGGTCTTAGTGTATTCTTGTTCTTATTTGCGTTGCAGCGCGAACAGGACTGAGAAGTGAAGGAAAAGGCAAAAGCACAAAGTGATAAGTATCCTTTCAGTCTCTTTCTCTACATTTAAATAATATATATATTTGTGTGTGTGTGTCAATATGCATATATATATATATATATATATATATATATATATATATATATATATATATATATATATATATATATATATATATTATATATATATATATATATATATATATATATATATATATATATATATATATATATATATATATATATATATATATATATATATATATATATAGATATATAGATATAACTATAATTTTTTAGAGAAAACAAAAATTAAGATATTTTAGGAAACCGTTCAAATGCCAGACTCATATCTAAGAGCCAGTGATCACCAATTTGAAAAATAAATAGATATTTGGATAATAGATATCTGAAAATAAAACTAGGAAGAAACCAAGTATACATTCAGTTAAAATCGTATTTTGATTTATTAGTTTGGCCTTTTTAATGCAAAAGGTTAATAGGTAAAACAAATAAATGTGGTTTTAAGTGTAAAATGAGGGTTTTGGGATACCCTTATACTTACACAAGGTTTGTAATGAAGGCACACCAGATCACAGTGCAGATCAAGGCCCTCGCTTGTATAAGCAACATTACTCGCGTCTTTTTTATCCTTAACAATAAATGTCGTCCTGTGAAAACATAAGAAGCTCAATTAATTTATTTCATAACGTAATGAAAAGGAAAAACGATAAAGAAAATGTAGACACACACACACACACACACACACACACACACACACACACACACACACACACACACACACCACACACACACACACACACACACACACACATATATATATATACATATATATATATATATATATATATATATATATATATATATATATATATATATATAACCGACATATTACCTGTACAAAATGGTAAATCCTCCAAATTGAATCCCAAACTGGTCTCATGTTAAAAAAAATAGTTAAGGATTTCATGTCGGTGTTGCATAGACTAACACGTGCTTAGAAAATCTCCAGAAGAAAATGGTGAACAGCGACTAAATTACTACCTCTCTGAAAATAAAGGCGACATTTAAAATAATAAAAAAAAACAATCGTTATCAAGATGTCAACACACTTACCCATAGTTAGAAGCGACGAGATGCGACGCCCTATCGCTGAGACGCTGCAGCTCCCCCTCCTCCGGCCGAGCTCCGGACACCACCGTGAACCCGAGGACCTCCATGGACTCGAGCAGCTTCAGGACTGCTGCGTCGTCCTCCATGAGTTCGTCGAAGGAAGCTCTCGGGATCCTCTGAGACATGTCCGAGTCCCAGAGCTCCGGCCGAAGTCTGGGAGGAAGAGGAAAAAAAATGTAGTAGGGAATGGAGACAATAACG
>NW_020870065.1:129185-132124 GCF_003789085.1 Penaeus vannamei
ATATAAATAAACATATGCGTATGTATGTTTATATATGTATGTATATGATAGTAATAATAATGATGATAATAACAATAAATGATGATATTGATAATGATAACAATACATTTACATATACATACACATACCTATACATATAAAGCTAAGTGTCCATAAATAAATAAATTCAGCCACTGAACAGGTACGGGGACTTTGCGGTTTGTATATGAAAGCCATGGAAGCGAAAACGAGAGAGAGAGAGAGAGAGGGATTAAGATCTGTTCTACGTGACGTCATGCGAGAGACGCTTGGTGACGAGACCTTATGGGCAAAGGTCTATATAAGTACTTAAATAGAACTTGCTTACGTGGACCTTGACCCCCCCCCCCCCCGGGAAAACTCGTTCTCGTTGTTGTGACGTGGGACCCTTTCGAGTACGTCCAGCAGTGTTGCCAACTACACTTTCCAAAATCCTATACGACGACCTAAAAATCGCCAAATTATCGGTAAAGCTCTGAAAAAATCCCGGTAGATTTGACAAGAAAATGTGTTAGTTACTCTTTCGAATTTCAGAATTTTACCAGGCAGATTAACAAGAAAATTCGTTAGCTTTAGCGGGAAAATAACTAAAATAGCAACACTAATGTCCAGTCTCAGAAAAGGAAAACCGGCAACTCGCCAACGACTCTGGAACACTTCGATTCGCCGTCTCATCTTTATGCTAATCAGATGGCTCTCAGCTGTGTCTGCTTATGTCCGCTATTTCTTTAAAAGTCATATACAGCATTTTCAGTGTTTCACATTATCTATATTCTATTTTTTCTCTCTTAAAATGGACATGGATAAATAAAGTTTAGGGCGAGTTGCCTATTATACCTTTCTTGAAATTGAACGGAGTATAGTGAAATAATACTACTTTAAGACAACTTATAATGATGTTCAAAATGAGATTATCATCATGGTGCCTGCTTTTCCCATTATCGTTAACAGTAAACCCCGTAACATAATTAATGACCATAGGATGATATTCACGGTAATTAAAAAAATAAAATAAATGCGATAGTCAAACAATTCCGCATAAATAATAGAGATGATGATACCATATTGCTTTTGATAATGGTTATATAAATGGTAATGATAATCAGAGAAATAATGATACTTATGAACAAAAATTCAAAGAGTGAGATAAGCTTAATAACAATAACATTATTAATTGATTGCAATTGTTGTTACTGCATGGCTAACATTTAAAGAAAAAAAGAAAAAAAATATTATATTTGTAGCTTTTCCAGGTGTTCAAAGGTGTTCCAGGAATTGCTATAGATAAAACGAACGAAACATTTCTGATAATGATAATGAAAATGATAATAAAAATAAGGATGATGATAATAATAATAATAATAATGATAATGATAATAGTAACAACTATGATAATGATAGTAATAGTAATAATGATGATGATGATGATTATAACACTAATAGTAATAGTAATACTAATAATGATGATAATAATATGATAATAATAATAACAATAATGATGATAATAATGATAGTAAAGATAATGATAATGATAATAGCAATGATAATAGTAATAGAAAAATAGCAATACTAATGATTATAGAAATAATGATGATAATGATAATGATAATAATAATTGTTATTATTATTATTATTATTATTAATATGAAATATAATAAAATATTAATCATAATAGTTATAATAATGATAATGATGATAGCAATAATAATGATAATAATATTTATAATAATGGTAATAATAAAAATGACGTGTAATTATCATAATAGTACTAATAGTAATAGTAATAATGATGATGATAATAATGATATTAACCATAGTAGAAATAGTAATACTAATAATGATGATAATAATAATAATAATCTCAATAGTAATGATAATGATAATGAATACCATAGAATGATAATGATTTTGATAATGATAATAATAATGATAGTAATAATAATGATAACAATAATAACGAATAGACAAAAGATATATATTTTGATGCTAGGATAATTATATCGTGCACATTTGATATTACCAAGCATTATGAAATGTACACCAATATCTATTCACTCAAGGTCACTGCAGGAATAAGCTCCGCCCATCCGGAATGACACAGCATTGACCCTGACCTTAAAACTCCGAATTTCGAAAAAAAATATATATATTTATCTATTTATTTATTTATTTTTAGATCAACTTGAGCTGACGCGCCTACAGTCAGTTATTTTGTACAAAGATGGAGTAAGAGAGAGAGAGAGAGAAAGTAAGAGAAAGAGAGTGAGAGAGAGAGAATAGAGAGAAGACTGGGGAGGGAGAGAGTGAGAGAAAGAGAGAGAGAGCGAAAGAGTGGGGGAGGTTGGAGGGAGAGAGTGAGAGAGAGAGAAGAGTGGGGAGGGTTGGAGGGAGGGATAGCGAAAGAGAGAAGAGAGAGAGAGAGATGAGTTAGAAGAGACAGACAGACAGAGACATATCGTGGATTCAACGTACTATTTTTACATCATTTAGGTGATTGCGTCTTTTTGTTTTGTATCTCGACATGTCTTGAAATGGAGAATTTCGAATTTACGAGGTACTTTCGTTTTAGATTCACCTGGTCTCTTGTGTGATTGTTTTAGTGCACTCGCACGCACACACACACACACACACACACACACACACACACACACACACACACACACACACACACACACACACACACACACACACACACACACACACACACACACACACACACACACATACACACACGCAAACACAAACACATATATTATATAAACACACAATCACACACAAACATATATATATATATATATATATATATATATATATATATATATAATATATATATATATATATATATATATATGGAGAGAGAGAGAGAGAGAGAGATAGAGAGAGAGAGAGAGAGAGAGATGCTGAAGAGAGAGAGAGAGGGA
>NW_020870065.1:142506-150006 GCF_003789085.1 Penaeus vannamei
GAAAGGAGAAAGGAAGGAGCTGGGAGGAAAGGGGAATGGGGTGAGAGAAAGGAGAAAGGAAGGAGCTGGGAGGAAAGGGAATGAGGTGAGAGAAAGGAGAAAGGAAGGAGCTGGGAGGAAAGGGAATGAGGGAGAGAAAGGAGAAAGGAAAGGACTGGGAGGAAAGGGGAATGAGGTGGAGAAAGGAGAAAGGAAGACTGGGAGGAAAGGGAATGAGTGAGAGAAAGGAGAAAGGAACTGGGAGGAAAGGGGAATGAGTGAGAGAAAGAAGGAAGGAGCTGGGAGGAAAGGGGAATGAGGTGAGAGAAAGGAGAAAGGAAGGAGCTGGGAGGAAAGGGGAATGAGCGAAGAGAGAGAGAGGAAGGGAGAGGGAACGAGAGAATGGGAGGAAGGGAGGTAGAGATGATAAGGGTGAAGGGCGAAGATGAGGGTGAGAAACGGAGAGTGATGAGAAGGAGAGAGAGAGAGACGGGGAGAGGGGTAAGAAAGAAAGGAGAACGAGGACATAAAACAGAAGAGGAATAAGAACGTAAAAAAAAAAAAAAAAAAAAAAAAAAAAAAAAAAAAAAAAAAAAAAATTTGGCCTTACGTATAAGTTACTTCGAAAAAGGATGAGGAAGGATGGGTTATCCTCATTCTTATCTTATTACGCTCCTGTGTTGGCTAAAAATACCTCACACGAAAAGTTTGAAATATGTTGAGGGATCAGACACGTTACAGTATTGAAGGTATAGAAAGACAACGAGAGAGAGAGAGAGAGAGAGAGAGAGAGAGAGAGAGAGAGAGAGAGAGAGAGAGAGAGAGAGAGAGAGAGAGAGAGAGAGAGAGAGAGAGAGAGAGAGAGAGAGAGAGAGAGAGAGAGAAGAGACAGAGAAAAGACAAACAAACAGAGGGAGAGAACGAGAGAGGAGGAAGAGGGAGAGAAGGAAACAGAGAGAGAGAGAAGGAGAGAGAGAGGGGGGTAGAGAAGGTGACAGAGAAAGAGAGAGAGAGAGGAGAAGGAGAGAGGGGGTAGAGAAGGAGACAGAAGAGAGAGAGAAGAGAGATAGAGAAGGAGAGAGGTGGTAGAGAAGGAAGAGAAAGAGACAGAAAAACACCAAACAGAGAGAGAGAAGAAGAAGAGGGGTAGAGAAAAAGACAAAGAAGATCCAGACACAGACACCACACACCACACACACACACACACACACACACACACACACACACACACACACACACACACACACACACACACACACACACACACACACACACACACACATCAATCAATCAATCTATCAATCAATCAAAAAAAAAAAAAAAAAAAAAAAAGGCAGAATAACCAAGACCTACATTTTTCCTCTTTTTTCTCTCTCTCCAAAGGACTAGATTTTTATTTTTTTCTCCAAAGGACCTCGACTCAGCATCCAAGGACCAGCATCAAGTGGGACTCAAAGAAGAGAAATTGATGAGATGCAAATGTTCAAGAACTTCTCACAAATGGACTGTAGATGGACACATGCCGGTGAATCTGAATAAGAAGCGGGGGAATAGGGAGAGAGAAGGAGGAAGAGACAAAGAACGAGGGAATGGAGGAATGAATACGAGAGAGAGAGAGGAAGAGACGATAATGGAGAATGAAGGGAGAGAATGGAAGAAGAGGCGAAGAACGAGGAATGGAGGAAAGAGACAATGAACAAGGGAATGGAGGAAGAGACAATAATGGAGAATGGAGGAAGAGACAGAAATGGAGAATAGAAGAAGACACAAAAACGAGGGAATGGAGGAAAAGAATAATGAAGAATGAATGGAGAAATGGAAAGAGAGACGAAGAACGAGGGAATGGAGGAAGAGACAATGAACAAGGGAATGGAGGAAGAGACAAAGAACGAGGGAATGGAGGAAGAGACAATAATGGAGAAGGGGAAGAGACAGAAATGGAGAATGGAAGAAGACACAAGAACGAGGGAATGGAGGAAAGAGACAGAATGCGATATGATGAAGTGAGAAAATGGAGAAAGACAGAGGACGAGAAAATGGAGTAAGAGAATGGAGAGGAAAGTAGAGGAGATATAGGACGAAGAGATAGAGGAGGAAACAGAAGACGAAAGAACGGAGGAAGAAGCAGAGGACGAAAGAACGGAGGAGGAGATGAAGGAAGGAAAAGGAAAAGAGAAGAGAAATAGGGAAAGAAAGCTAAGACAAGAGAAATGGAGATGGAGACAGAGGACGAAAGATGGAGGAAAAAAAATAAAATAAAAGAGAGAGAGAGAGAGAGAGAAAACGAGGAAGAAACACAGGACGAGAGAATAAAAGAAGAGTGTAAGAAAGTAAGGAGTGAAAACAGGAAACGCGTTTAGGATTCAGAGCGGAAAGACACAGAAAATGTGGGATGAGTGAGAGAAATGCGAATATAGAAAGGGAGAGAGAGAGGGAAGGGGAGAATACACGCAGGAAGAGAGAGAGAGAGAGAGAGAGAAAGAGAAGAGAGAGAGAAAGAGAGAGAGAGAGAGAAAGAGAAAGAAAGAAAGAGAAAGAAAGAAAAGAGAGAGAGAGAAAGAGAAGAAAGAGAGGGAGAGAAAGAGAGAAAAAAAGAAAGGGAGAGAGAGAATAAAAAGATATTGGCGGCGCAGCAGAATCGGGATTAGTTATCTCGACATTTCCCCCAAAGGCAAAGTCATTTGTGATAAAAACCACACGACAAGGAGGTCTTCAGGCCAATGGACGAGGCGGTAAAAAGCGCGCGAAAACACAGAGAAAACGGGAGGTAAAAGCAGAAAGCTAATTGAATTCGGGAAATGGAAATAATAAAAAAATAGAAGATCGTGCAATCGTCAGCATCCTTCTCTCTCTGCCTACGTGTAAAAATGCCGTTCGCGGATTCACATCGTCATGAGCCGTCACGAACGCGCCGCTATCTCCGCCTCTCGTTCGTGATGAATCCGCATGAATCCGCACTAAGACACCGGATTCACGACGCTGGGTCTGTCGCGAACGAGACCCTACGCCGCGAAGCCCACACAAAAAAAAAAATAACTTGAGACGATCCTGAGGTAATCTGACCTCTCGGCTGACAGAGGTATCGCCGACTCAACACCCCCCCCCATCCCCCATCCCCCACCCCACCTCCCGACAGGTTCCCGACGTCAGCCGAAGCGAAGTGCTTGCCTCGGACGCGCTGACGCTGACACTAAGAACTCCCCGCGTTAGAGTTTATTTGAAGGCTCTTAACCCCCGAGATGTCGTAGGTTATCCTTGGGTCACTCTTGACTTGACTGCGAGAAGGCGGGAGTTGAACGGAGGAGAATTGGCGGGAAAGAGGGCGGCGCGAGACAAAATGGCGGGAAAAGCATCGTTACCAGAGATGTCGACCGTTTGTGTGTGAGAAGTTAATCGCTTTTTTAAGTTTTTGTAGAATTCAGTTAGGTATGGAATATTGTTGTTGATGTTTTATTGTAGAATTATTATTATTATTATTTTAGCTACTCGTAGAATTCATCTGTATGCATTTTTTATAATTACTCGTAGAATTATTCATCTATATGCATTGCTATTTCATTTTTTATGGTTATTCATCTGTATGCATTGTTTTTTAAATTACTCGTAGAATTATTCATCTATATGCAGGGTTATTTCATTTTTATGGTAGAATTATTCATCTGTATGCATTGTTGTTTTTAATTACTCGTAGAAATATTCATCTGTATGCAGTGTTGCCATTGGCATTTCTCCCCGCTAAAAAAAGAAGAGAAAAACCGCTAAATGTAGCGTAAACTTTTTAAAGTCCCGCTAGAAAATAGCTCAACAATTCTAGCGGGAAAATCGCTTAACTGGCAACACTGTATGTATATAATTTATGGTGTTCTTCAGAAAAACTAAAATAATCATTTAACTAATAGGATAAAGCATTTTGAAATTTGGAACCAGAACGAAAAGGAATATGATAAAGACCAATAAAAAAGGAATGTAATAAAGACCAATAAAAAAGGAATATGATAAAGACCAATAAAAAATGAATATAGAATAATGTCGAGAAAAAAAACATATAAATCAGAAAATATATAGATAAATAACCAGATTAAAAGTTAGAATAAAATAGAACAATAAACAAATCGAAAAGCATATATATAGACATTGTTTGGAATTTTGAACATTTGCGCAAAGTGAAAAATGGTGAAAATAGAAAAAAAAACATGGATGTGAAATGCATGTTGTCTGGGTGACTAGAATTGCATTTGTCAAAGGAAAAGAGAGAGGAAAGGAAATGTGTGTGTGTGTGTGGTGTGTGTGTGTGTGTGTGTGTGCGTGTGTGTGTGTGTGTGTGTGTGTGTTGTGTGTGTGTGTGTGTGTGTGTGTGTGTGTGTGTGTGTGTGTGTGTGTGTGTGTGTGTGTGTGTGTGTGTGTGTGTGTGTGTGTGTGTGTTTCTGTGTGTGTGTGTGTGTGTGTGTGTGTGTGTGTGTGTTGTGTGTGTGTGTGTGTGTATGTAGTAGAAGTAGTAGTAGTAGTAGTAGTAATAGTAGTAGTGGTAGTAGCAGGAGTAGTAGAAGGGTGGTAGTAATGGTAGTAGATAGTGGTAGGAAATAGTACAACTACTATTAGTACTAGTAATGATAATAGTAGTAGTAGCAGCAGTAGTAGTAGGGTAGTAGTAATAGTTGTAGTGGTAGTGGTATTAATACTAGTTGTAGTAGTAGTAGTATAGTAGTAATGGTAGAGTTTGTAGTAGTAGTAGTAGTAGTAGCATCAGCAGTAGGGTAGTAGTAATAGTTAGTAATGGTAGTAGTAGGTAGTTGTAGCAGTGGTAGTGGTGGCGGTAAGTGTAGTAAGTAGTAAAGTAGTAGTAAGTAGTAGTAGTGTAGTAGTAAGTAGTAGTAGTGCTAGTACTAGTAGTAGCGGTGGTAGTGGTGGTGGTAGCGTAGTAGTAGAAGAGTAGCAGCAGCCTAACCGAAGTGACGGTGGTACTTCGACCTTCAACCCTTCCCTCGCAGCCATATCTACACCTCCATCTACACCTCCATTCATCCTTCTCCCATAGCCCAGGTTTCATTCATACTTCCGCGTAGCCTCTTCTTCTCAGGACGCGCTCCTGGCTGGCTCTCGACGCCCTGCTAACTGTGGGTGTCCGTGAAAGAGTTTGAGGGGCTTCGTGATGGCGTTCCTTTCAGGTTGAGTTGCGGGAGCGGCCGGTGTGACGTCATCTATGGAGCGGTGATGGTTTTTTGCTTTTTCTTTGTTTCTTGTTTCTTGTTTGGGTCTTGTTTTCTTTCATTCTCTTTAGTTCTTTTTTTTCTCTTTTCTCTCTTTTTCTTTCTCTATTTCCTTCTCTCTCTCTATCTCTCTCTCTCTACTATATATATATATAATATATATATATATATATATATATATATATATATATATATATATATATGGAAGTTCACGTTAACTGTTGCCTTCCATGTTGAATTAGCCCCTTGTTAGTATTTTTCGTCTTTTTTTCTTTCAGCAACATAAAGTTGGTGTACAGTAACTTCGTAACTTTTTTTTTTTTTTTTTTTTTTTACAGAATTTAGACTGTACTTCATCATGAACACAACAAAGGCTTCTTGCTTTCATCCATCGTTTGTGCAAGATCAAAGGAAGATCCCGGCTTGGCAAACCGTCTTGCGACCGATTATCAAGGTAACTACTATTTCGTTGAGACTAATGACTTTGATTGGCAATTTGACCAATTTTCTGAACAGCAGCTCTAGGGCGAAATCACCTATGATTGCTCGTTTGGCCTTAACTAGCGGTATATTTTGACTTTTCTCTACTTTCGGCTTGACTTGATGCGTTTTGGCGGGGTGTGTGACTTGTCGGAGATAGTGTTAGTGTTGGATAGTTCTGATATTCTGTCTAAGGAAGTTTTCAGTCGTTTTATGCAGTCCCCAAATTCTTTTTTTTCTTCTTCATCTTTTTTTCACTTGTTTACTTTTATTTTATATTTATTAATTTTGTATTTTATTTATTTATTTATTTATTCATTCATTTTTTAAAGTAAACATATTTTTGTTGTCAACAAGCGTTCGAAACTCAGAAGGTCCATCGATGTATTACCATTGTTATTATCATTTGTACTTTTTTTCCTTTTTTGGGAACTCCTTATCTATGTTTAAGTAATTTCCTATAGTAAAGTAAACCATTTAACTCCAACCAGTGTAAATAAAAGAAAATAAAACAACCCCATCTCTCCGATATAGACAAATTCCAAAGAATCGGACACACGCGAACCGCCGTTTTTGTAAGCAAATTCATGAATCCGGCGACTCGATCCGGATCAAGCAGACGAAAGAGGGAGGATCTGGGCGTTCGTGACGGGCCATATGATGCGATCCCGGAAGACCTCAATGTCTTTCAAAAAAAAGAGGGTGCGCTTTGGGGTATTTTCTGGATTTTTCTTTTTTTTTTTTTTTCTTTTTTCTTTGTGTCTGTAATACATTGTTTTTTCTTTCTCTTTGTATCAAATTTTCTTTTTTCTTTTTTTCTTTCTCTCTCTCTTCTCTCTCTCTCTCTCTCTCTCTCTCTCTCTCTCTCTCTCTCTCTCTCTCTCTCTCTCTCGCTCTTCTCTCTTCTCTCTCTCTCTCTCCTCTCTCTCTCTCTCTCTCTCTTCGTGCTCCTTCTCGTCTCTCATCTCTCTTCTCTCTCTCTCTCTCTCCTCTCCCTCTCTCTCTCTCTCTCTCTCTCCTCTCTCTCTCTCTCTCTCTCTCTCTCTCCTCTCTCTCTCTCTCTCTCTCTCTCTCCTCTCTTCTCCTCTCTCTCTCTCTCTCTCTCTCTCTCTCTCCTCTCTCTCCTCTCTCTCTCTCTCTCTCTCCTCTCCCTTCTCCTCTCTCTTTCTCTCTCTCTCTCTCCTCTCTCTCTCTCTCTCTCTCCCCTCTCCTCTCTTCTCTCTCTCCTCCCTCTCTCTTCCTCTCGTTTCTCTCTTCTCCTCTCTTCCCTCTTTCTCTCAATCTTTTTCCCCTTTTTTCTTTCGTCTCATAGCTCTTTTTCGATAGGATTAGTAATGAAACCGTAGAATAGTAAAGTGGCAATAGTATTCTGCACGATCAAGGTCACAGCAGTAGTTAAGTATTGTTTAAATAATGGAGATAATGGTGATGATAATGATCAAACTTCAATCAATTCTGTTGCAACCACTGTCAGGTTTATGCTTTTAATACATACATGTGTGTGTGTGTATGTGTGTGTGTGTGTGGTCTGTGTATGCTGTGTGTGTGTGTGTGTATGTGGTGTGTGTGTTGTGTGTGTGTGTGTGTGTGTGTGTGTGTGTGTGTGTGTGTGTGTGTATGTGTGTGTGTGCGTATATTTTTTGTGTGCGTTCGAGTGCATGTACATCGGCATATATTCACATTCACGAAATCTAGTTTGTTAAAATATCATTCTTAACAACCCACGTACTTCCTTTGCAGTTATGAACTTTTGCGAATCCTCTTTTCATCCACCATATCCGCTTCACGTGGATTATCCTTTATTACATTCGGCCATCTGCTGTGTACAAAGCTT
>NW_020870065.1:160006-165006 GCF_003789085.1 Penaeus vannamei
CTGTTTCATGGCGTTCTTTGTTGTTGTTGTTGTTGTTGTTGTTTTGTGTGCTTTTTTTTTTTTTTTTTTTTTTTTGCTTTTTTTATTAATTCTTTTTTTTTTTTTTTGGGGGGGTGGGTGGGAGGGAGATGATTGCTTGATTTGCTGTTTTTGTATGTTTTTTGTTTTGGTAGTTTTTTTTGTTTCTCTCTGTTTTCTGTTTTTTTTTTTTTTTTTATTTTTTATTTTTGTGGCTTTTCTTGATTTTTTTTTTTCCATTTCTTTTGTCCTTTGTTTCTTCTTTTATTTTTTTATTTTTTTTTTTTTTTACAACCAGCATGGCTCAAATGTCAGAAAAAATAAATAAAAAATGCCGTACAGAAAGCTAGTGTGATATTTGCATTAAAGAAGATTAACGATAATGTTATTTATGATTCTGTCACGATTAATTTGACATCAGACTTGAATGCATTTGATGAAAGTGAGAAGAAAATTTGTTATCAACATTTCTGAGCCAAAAAAAAAAAAAAAAAAAAAAATCATTAATGAGCAAAGCCGTGGATTATATTTCTCCTCTTTTCTTTATTTTTCTCCCTCTTCCCTCTCTTTCTTATTCATTTATCATTTTCTTTCTCTTTTCTGATATTCTCTATTCCTGGATATTCTTTTATTTTGTTGTATTCTCCCTTCCTATTCTTTCTTTCTTGATTTTCTCTTTCCTGATAATTCTTTTTCTCTTGTTTCAATCCTTTCTATTCTTCTTTCTTCTTCTTGATTTTATCGTTCTTTTCGATTCTTTCTTCTTTTCTTGATTTTGGATATATCCTGGATATTCTTTCTTTTCTTGATTTTATTCTTTCTTCCTATCCTTTCTTTCTTGATTTTTTCTATTCCTGGATATTCTTTCTTTTCTTGATTCTATTCTTTCTTCCTATTCTTTCATTCTTTCTTCTATTCTTTTTTTCTTGATTTTCTCTATTCCTGTTTTTTTTCATTCTTTCTTCCTATTCCTTTTTTTCTTGATTTTTTCTCTCTTCCTATTCTTTCTTTCTTTGTTTCTTGATTTTCTCTATTCTTGGAATTCTCTTGATTTCTTATTTCTCTCTCCTTCCGTTTGTCTTTCTTTCTTTTTCTCCTTCTTTTGTTTTTGTCTTTTTCCTTTCTCCTGTGTTCTCTCTTCGTTTTTCTCTACCACTGTTCATCTCCTTTCGTCCTCCTTCTATCGCCTCTTTCCCGTGTCTGATTTTTTCTTAGTACTTCCTTAATTTATTTAATTTTCTCCCTCTCCGCTTCTCTTTCCAATCTTTTATCAATTCATTCTCCGTCCCTCCCCCTGTCCTTTCTCTCTCTCTCTCTCTCTCTTTCTCTCTCTCTCTCTCTCTCTCTCTCTCTCTCTCTCTCTCTCTCTCTCTCTCTCTCATCTCTCTTCTCTCTCTCTCTCTCTCTTCCCTCCCCCTCCCCCCCCTCCCTCCGCTCCCTCCCCTCTCCCTCCCTCCCTTCCCTCCCCTCCCTCCCTCTCCTTCCCTCCTTCCCCTCCTTCCCTCCTTACCCCTTCCCTTCCCTCCCTTCCCTCCCTCCCTCCTTCCCCTCCCCTCTCTACCCTGTATCTGTCTGTATTCTGTCTATCAGTCTTCTTTACCCCCATCTACGTGTCTCTCACTTCTCCGTTAACCCCCCCCACTCCCTCTCCCTCCTTTCCCCAACCCCTATCACTCCCTCCCATTCTCCCTCACTTGCTCCTCCTTCCTTCCTCCCTTTCCCAAGCCTTCTCCCTTCCTTCTCTATCAGTCTCCCTCCCTTCCCATCCCTATCTCTCCCATCCTTCACCCCCCCAGTCCTCCCCCCTCCTTCCCCACTCCTCTCCCTCCCCTAACCTTCTTATTCTTCCTCTCGCGTGTCCCTTATCCCCTACACCCCCACTCAGTCCCCCCCCCCCTTTCGCTTCGACAACCCTCTTCGTCTGCCACTTCCTGCCTGTCCTCTCCTTCCTCTCTTCTCCCTCATGGCCTTCCTGCCCTCCCCCTCGACTATCGCTCCCTCGGGGCCCACCCTCCTTTCCCCCCCTCCCCACTAACCTCACCCTCTCCCACCCTCTTCCCACCCCTTTCTCCCTCCCTATCCCCGTTAGCTCCTCCTCTCCCTCGGCTCCGCCTCCCCACACCTCTCCTCACACCTCTCTCCCCCCCACACCCCACTCCCCGAGGCCGCGGTGCTTTCCCCGCGCCTCGTGGTCCCTGCGCGCGGTTCGCGTTGTCGCGAGCCGTGAGTGCGCTCTGTCGTTGGTCGGGCCGGTGCCTTGCCCCGCATCCCCCTGACGTCTCCGCATCCCTCGTCACCCCCGCTCCCCCCCATGAGACGTCCTCTCGTCTTCCCCGCCGCAGCGCCCCGCCCACCGCCACCCTAGGGTTGCGTCTTCTGCTTGTCCGCGGCTCCCGCGTCGACCCCGCCCCACCGCCGTGGAGTCCGGTGCGTGCGCGCGTGCCGCGGCGCGTGCCCGTAGCGCGGTCGTGTGGGTTCCCGCGGCTTCCCCGGCGGGCGACTGCGTGGGGCGGGTGTGGTTCCCCCCCTCCCGTACCCACTCAGTTCCTGCTCCTCTTCCCCCCGCCCCCACTCGCCCTGAGGCCTCGTCCTGCGCTCGCCTCCTCCGCGCTCCCCACCCCTCTATCCTCGTCCTTCTCGAACCCCCCATCTGCCGCGGAGTGGCCGGCGTCCCCCCTCGTCCCCCCCCACGCCGGCAGCGCGCTAGTCTCTCGTCTCCCTCCAGTCCCGCCCACCCGCGCCCTCCCACCCCTTTCTCTCATCAAGCGACGGGGTAATCTCAATCACCATGATTCATTATCCCGGAAACCACTGCTGTTCGCCCTGCTTCCCGTCTGCTCGCTACTTTCCCTTATTTATTCCTTTTTCTTCTGTCCTCTTTTCTCTTCTTCTTCTTCTTCTGATTCTCTTTCTCTTCGTTGGTATTTCCCGTTCTTCTGTCCTGCTTGCCGCGCTGTGCTTCTGCCTCCTTCTCGCGAGTTGATTTCCTCGTACTTGTTAGCTTGGCTCCTGCGCTCCTGCCTCGTCTGCTTCTTGTCTTCGTTCGATTCCGCCCTTCCTGCCTGCCTCGCTCGCATGCCGCTTTCTGGGTCGTTTGCATCCTCTTCCCGTCCTCGCGCCTCGTCCCGGCCTTGCGCGTGCCTCCTCTTTCTTCGTCCTGCCCGTCCTCTTTACTCCTTCTTCCTCTACACCTTTCATCATTCTTCTCCTTCTTCCTCCTTCTTCCTTTCCGAGATGAAGACAGCAATATGGCCATTAAGATCCAGTCATTCTGGATAAATGAGTGCCAGTTATATGGTATTAATTTTGGTGTATGTGTTTCATTACACGCTACGTCTCTCATTTGTGTGTGCGTGTGTGCGTGTGTGTATGTGTTGTGTGTGTGTGTGTGGCGTGTGTACTGTGCTGTGTGTGTGTGTGTGTGTGTGTGTGTGTGTTGTGTGTGTGTGTGTGTGTGTGTGTGTGTGTGTGTGGTGTGTGTGTGTGTGTGTGTGTGTGTGTGCGCGGGGGGGGGGGAGGGGATGGATAGGGGTGTGTTTTTGTGTACATGCCTGTATTTGTATCTGTTTGTTTGTGTGTTTGCGTGTGTGGGGGGGAGGGGATGGATGGGTGTGTATGGGTATGTGCTTTTATGTACTTGTGTGTATTTGTAACTGTTTGTGTGTGTGTGTGTGTATTTGTAACTCTGTGTATTGTGTGTGCGTGTGTGTGTGTGTGTGTGTGTGTGTGTGTGTGTGTGGTGTGTGTGTGCGTGTGTGTGTCCGTGCGTGCATGTATTCGTATGTATCTCTAAATCTGTGCATCTATATCTTCCCGCAAATGCTCATACATGTTTGCTGATATCGAATGTACGAACGTCTATCAACATGTTTCATCAGGCTATGTGCTTTACCCGAGAACCTGAGGTTTATCGATAGATTCCGTGCCTTTTAACTCTCCTAAGTCAATATTTTTTCCGTGTTTGAATAAGCTTTTGAGTGTCCGCTTCCTTGCCGAGGGATTCCTAGAATTCAATAATTCACAAAGGATAAAATGTTCGTCCAAAAACTGCAATACTGCTTGCTCACCTGAAGGCATACGTGTTTGGGTATCTGAATGTGTGTGTGTGTCTGAGAGAGAGAGAGTGTGTGTGTGTGTTTGTGTTGTGTGTGTGTGTGTGTGTGTGTGTGTGTGTGTGTGTGTGTGTTGTTTTGGGTATCTGAATGTGTGTGTGTGTGTGTGTGTGAGAGAGAGAGAGATATATAGAAGATAGATAGAAGAGAGAGAGAGAGAGAGAGAGAGAGAGAGAGAGAGAGGGGGGGTGGGATTAGAGAGAGAGAGACAGAGAGAGAGAGAGAGGGACGTGTGTGTGTGTGTGTAGGAGAGAGAGAGAGAGAGAGAGTTGTGTGTGTGTGTGTGTGTTGTGTGTTTGTGTGAGTGAAGAGAGAGAGAGAGAGAGAGAGAGAGAGTAAGTGAACGCGTATGTATGTATTCCTTTTCTTTTCTCTATATATACATACCAAAACGCTTACCCACACATAATCAAAACAATCATCAACGCCCATATATTTACGCATTTTTTGCCTCCAAATAGACGTACACATTTTCAGTCGAGAGCTTGCATGTCGTTCTCACATCCCTCACGAAGCCCCGCCCCCTCATCAAGCTCCGCCCCTCATCAAGCTCCGCCCCTCAAGCTCCGCCCTCATCAAGCCGCCCCCCTCATCAAGCTCCGCCCCCATCAAGCTCATCAAGCCCCGCCCCCTCATCAAAGCTCCGGCTCCCCCTCAAAGCCCGCCCCCTCATCAAGCTCCGCCCCCTCATCAGACATCACAACATATGCAACAGCACAACCGGGTCCCATGTGTGCAGCTGAAGGCACCGCCCGCGCCCAGACTTACTGATCGTAAAATACTGGTCTTTCGTGTCGAATGGGCGTGTGTGTGTGTGTGTGTGTGTGTGTGTTGTGTGTGTGTGTGTGTGTGTGTATGTGTGTGTGTGTG
>NW_020870065.1:167506-172506 GCF_003789085.1 Penaeus vannamei
TGGGGCGAAAGTTGTGCCAAACGACAGAAGTCAAGTCCCTTTCCCTCTGGATATGAGTGCCATTACAAACCACCAATTGTGCGCTGCTCTCGTGCCTCCTTTATCTGATGCTGGTGTTTGTTGTTGTGTGTGTTGTTGTTTTGTTTGGTAGTGGTGGTGGTGTTGGGTGGTAGTGTTGTTGTGTGGTGGTTGGTGATTGGTGTTGCTTGTTGTTGTGTCCTGTTGTTGTTGTTGGTTGTGTCTGTGGCCTGTTGTGGTGGTTGGTTTGTTGTTGTACGTTGGTTGTTGTTCCTGGTTGTTTTTGGTGGTCCTCCGTGCTGTGTTGCTTGTCGTTGTTTGTGTTGTTGGTTGTGTTGCTGGCTGTTGCTGCTGTTGTTTTTGTTTTTGTTGTTGTTTTGTCCTGTGAAATCGGTGTGTGGGGAAATAGGTTTTATTTTTCCTTGTTTTGATTTGTAAATTTTTTTTTCTTGTTTTGTTTTTTCTCTTTTCTCCTTTGTTTTTCTCTTCATTTTCTTTTTGGTTTTTCTTTTTGTTTTTCAAAGTTGGAAAATCGTTCCAATTAATATTCATTTCTCTTATTTTTTCATTTTTCTCTCTCTTTTTTTTATAGTTTTTTTCTTTCCTTTATTTTTACCATTATCAATATCCGTAACAGAATAGTAATATCATTATTTCTATTAAACCATTCACCACATCTTAAAAAAAATCAATTATTTGATATTAAAGCCACTGTCATTATTAAGATTATCAGTTATCATCATTATTTTCAACAAAAATCATCATACTTGCCATCTGTAATTACCATCATTATCCGTCATCTTTATAAACCATTAACTTGAAAAAATAATAAACGGAAAAAATATGAAAATGAAAATGGAAAAAAATAGATAAATAGATAGATAGATAGATTAGATAGATAGATAGATAGATAGATAGATAGATAGATAGATAGATAGATATAGATAGATAGATAGATAGATAGATATAGATAGATGTGTGTGTGTGTGAGTGTGTATGTTGTGTGTGTGTGTGTGTGCGTGTGTATGTATGTGTGTGTGTGGGTGTGTGTGGGTGTGTGTATGTGTATGTGTGTGTATTCAAATATCTATATACGTGTATTCGTATGTACGTATCATGCTCCGCCCACCGTGGAACAGGTCCACAAAAGCGTCCTTTTGTCAGCAAGATACAGCCGTATGTTTCGCATTGAACAAATATATATAACTAAAATCAACAGCGCTTATGAATTGGCTCATCAAAAATTCATTTGGAAGGAAAACAAACTACTGTTCGTATCCTATTTAAAGTAAAACGAACGAAATAAACACGGCGTTGTTTATCTTTGCCTACAAATAATCCGACAGATGCGATCATTGCCAACTGTTGATTTTCGTATATTTTTTTTTTCTCCCTCTCTCTTTTTTCACTCTGTCAATTAATCAAACTGCTGGCTAATACCCACGAGCAAACCGACTAGTTATTGAACTCGTGAAATTCAGTCCTAACACACACAAAAAGAACGAAAGCAATAGAGAATGAAGCTAAATTTATAAAAACATACCCGAGGTCCGGAGGAGAAGGGAAAACGGGCCAAGAAATCGTGAATCAGGTCATATTTGTGTAACCGATCATAATGTGTGGGAGACGTGGAGTAGTATTGGAGAGGACATTTTGTGTGCGTCTAATTCCTTTTTGATGTTGCATGTTTGTGTGTAAGAGAAAGAGAGACAGAGAAAGAAAAAGACATACACTGAGAGACAGAGAGAGAGGAAAGAACAGAGAAGACCGAGAGAGAGAAGAGACACCGAGAGAGAGACAGAGACAGAGAGAGAGAGAAGGCAGACACCGAGAGAGAGAGAAGAGAAGACAGACGAGAGAAGAGAGAGAAAGAGAAAGACAGACACGAGAGAGAGAGAGAAAGAGACTTCGAGAGAGAGAGAAAGAGACACCAAGAGAGAAAGACAGACACCGAGAGAGAGAGAGAGAGAGACCAGAAACCGAAAAATGGATAAAAAAAGACAACGCAATGAAAGAGAGAAGGGGGGGAGACTGGATCTGACTGACTGACTGACCGAGAGACAGACAGACAGTTATTCAATAAGAGCTGGAAGAAGGGGAAACAGAATGTGAGAGATCCAGATTCACAAAAGTTATCCCGAAAAAAATAAAATCGATCGAGGAAGCCAATTAAGATCGTGCTATCGAAGTAGCCAGACATATGTTGTTGTTGTTTTTTTTCTCTCTTTCTTTTTCTTTTGAACGCGCATTAATTAACGACTTTCCTTCGATAAAAAAAAATCCCTAGAAGCTTGGGAAGATAAAAGCTCATTGGAAAAGCTTATGGAACCCGTGTAAGCGAAGTGTGAATTCAACCCTTTGTCCTCCTGTCCTCTCGTTTACTTCCTCATCTCGCTCCTTCCTTACTTTATTCTGTTCTCCCACCTACCTACCCCCCCCCTCCCGACTTTTGTAGCCTCTATCTACCCTATTCATTCTGCTATCCATTTCCCTTTCTGTCTCTCCCTCTCCATCGCTTTATTTCTTTCCCTCGCCTTCCATCCTTCCCTCTTCTCTTTCTTTTCCTTTTTGTCTTCCTTCTTTTCCCCTCTTCCCCTTTCCTCTCTCTATTCCTCCTCGCCTTCCGTCTTTCCCTTTCCTTTCCTCTCTCCTCCTCACCTTCCTTCTTCTCCCTCCCTTATTTCTCCTTCGCCTTCTCTTTCTATCCTCTCCTCCCTCTTATCTCCTTCCCCTCCCCGTCCTCATCTCACCTCCCCCACCCTTCTCCCCCTCCTCCCTCCCCAGACCCTTCTCCCCTCCTTCCCCTCCCCAGACCTTTTCTCCCTCCCTCCCCCAACCCCCACACACACCCTCCCACCCTTACCCTATGCCGTCCCCGCCCACCCCCTCCCCTCCCAATACCCGCCCACACAACCCCTCCAATACCCCGCCCACCCCTCTCCTTACCCTTCCCCCCCCTCTATCTCTCTCACTGATGAATGGCGAAGCGACGAAGCGACCCATTCATTAATTACGCACAGAGGTTTTGGAGATTGGTACTACTACTACCACGAGGAGGAGGGTGGGTGGAGGGGTGGGGTGGGTGGGCGAGGGGCGGAGTGGGGGGGGAGTGAGGGGAAGGGTAGGGTAAAGAGGAGGAGGGAGGGAAGGAGTGTATTTTTACTTTATTTTTATTATCGTCTTGTTTTATTTTATTGGGGAGTGGGGTGGGGGTGGGTGGTGGTGGGTGGAGAGTGAAAGTTTTTTTTATCGTTTGAGGGGTGGGGTGTAGAAAAGGAGAGGAAACGATAGCACTTTAGCACTTTTTTTTTAAAGGATATTTTTTCGAGAATATGTTTTCTTTAGGGAAACCGTTTGGGATCCTCTCTCCGGTCCTTTTTTCAGCAATGGACGTTAAAAAAAATTATCTCCTAAAAATAACAATAATGGACTTTTAAAAAAATCTTATCTCCTTAAAACAACAATAATGGACGTTACAAAAAAAAATCCTATAAAAACAACAATAATGAAAAAAAAGTAATGAGTATTCCTAGTCGTATGCAAGGACTAAATAATTGTGTAATTCCCCAGTTACGAGATAATGATTGTTTAAGACGGAAGTTGCAATTACCTACAATAATCACCAGTTTGTGGCGTAAAGAGTGGTTAGATAGTTCGTTCACTGACTTGTAAAATCGTTCATTGAAATTAGATTTTGTGAATGAACAAGCTGCGTCACGGAAATAAAAAATAAATAGATAAAAGATTAAAACAAAAACAAAAAAATATAGATTAAAGAATAAATAGATATAAAAAACATAATAAAAAATAATTGTAAAATCATAGTTCATTGATATTAAAGTTTGCGAATGAACAAACAGAAATAGAATAGATTAGTAAAATAAAAGATAAAAAAGACACTATAAATAAAAATGAATAATTATGAAAATAAAACAAAAAAGTCACAATAATAAATAAGATAAAGAATAAGAATAATACAGAAATAAGAATAATAAGAATAAAATAGAAATAGAAAATAATAATAAAAACAAGACAAAATAAAAGAAATAAAAACAAAAATAAAAAACCGCTATAGAACAGACTGATGAAGGAAATAGCACAAAATTCAGGGTAGTTTTGCACAGGCAGTTCGGTTTGACACAATTCCATTACTATTTTCCCCTCTCCTTTCCCCTCCTTTCGCTTCTCTCTTACAGTATTCCCCGCCCTCCTTCCCTCACCCACCCCCAGCCATTAGGTCATACACCCCCTCTCTTCCCCTCCCATCGCTTTCTTTCACCCCCTTCCCCTTCGTCTTGCATCCTCCTCTCTTTTTCTCTCCTCTCTCTCTCTTCATCTCTTCTTCGCTCTCCTCTCTTCCTCTCTCTCTCTTCTCTCTACTTCGCTCTCTTTCTTTTTTCCTCTCTCCTCTCTTCTTTGTCTTCTCTTCTCTTCTCTCTCCTTCGCTCTCCTCTCTTTTGTTCTCTCTCTCCTCTCTTCTTTCTCTTCTCTTCTCTCTTCTTCGCTCTCCTCTCTTCTTTTCTCTTCTTCTATCTCTCATCTCGCTCTCTCCTTTTGTTTTCTCTTTCCTCTTCTCCTCTCTTCTCTCTTCCCTTTTTTCTCTCTCCTCTCTTCTCTCTCTCCCTCCTTTTCTTTCCATTCTTTTTCTCTCTTCTTTCTCTTCACATCTTGTCTCCTCTCTTCTTCACTCTCCTCTCTTCTTTCTCTTCTTCTCTTCTTCTCTTTCCCCTCTTCTTCTCATCTTTTTCTTCACTCTCCTCTCTCCTATCTCCCCTCTCTTTCTCACTTCTCTCTGTCTTGCCTTGAGCCAAGTGAACCAAGTCTTGTCTTTGCAACTTTGATCGTATTTCTATCTATCTATCTATCTGGTGTGTGTGTGCGTGTTCGTGTGTGTGTGTGTGTGTGTGTGTTGTGTGGTGTGTGTGTGCGTGTGTGCGTGTGTGCGTGCGTGCGTGCGTGCGTGTGTGGCGCTGTGTGCGTGT
>NW_020870065.1:182506-188438 GCF_003789085.1 Penaeus vannamei
CAGGCTCGCCTTGCCTCGCCTCGCCTCGTCATCATTCGCCGTCATTCGCCGTAGCTCGCCTTGCTTCGCCCTCCTTCGCCGTCACTCGCCTTGCCTTAACTTGCTTTGCCGTCACTCGCCTTGCTTCGCTCTCCTTCGCCGTCACTCGCCTTGCCTTAACTTGCCTCGCTCTCCTTCGCCGTCAGTCGCCCTCTTTCTCTCGCTTCTCTCGCCCTTCCTTGCTTTCACTTGCCTTCCCTTGCCCTCTCACGCCTTGCTTCGCCCACCTTCGCCGTCACTCGCCTTACCTTGCCTTACCTCTCCCTCCCTCTCTCTATTCATCTTGCTCCCTCTCCTCCCCCCCACCCCTCTCTCTCTTCTCTCTCTCTCTCTCTCTCTCTCTCTCTCTCTCTCTCTCTCTCTCTCTCTCTCTCTCTCTCTCTCTCTCTCTCTCTCTCTCTCTCTCTTCTCTCTTCTCCATCTCTCATCTCTCTCTCCATTCCCTCTCCCTCCCTCTCCTCCCTCTCCCTCTCCCTCCCTCGCCATTGCCTCGCCTCCACGTGAAATTAATTTGCTTAAAGGAGTGAAATGGAAGAGAAAAATTGCTGCTGATCAAAATGTGTGTTTCTGCATCATTCTCTCTGTCTTTGTCTGTCTCTTTCTCTATCTTTTTTTTATTTATATTACCTATCTATTTCTTCCTTTAAATATATTTTTTCTCTCCTTCCTTCCTTTCCTCCTTGAATAATTCTTCTCCCTCGCTCCTTCCTTCCTTCCCATCCACCCTTTCCCTCCCTCCATCCATCCCTCTCTCTACCCCCCCCCCCCTTCCAAAAAAATCGTGATTCCCGGTTTTCGCCGTGACCAAGAGTGTTTATTGATCGAACCCCCCCCCCCCCACTTACTCCCACTCTCCCGCAGGTATACAAAAAGTAGTGAAAAAGGACCGCCAGGCGATATTATGAGCAAGTTTACCCAGACGCATAGAAAACGGGCTCCCAAGATAGAAAACGCGGGTACACCTCCTTTTATTTAACGTGTTTTGTTTGTTTCGTTTGATGTTTCTCTATTGTTCAAGGCTTCTCTTTAAATTGTTATTCATATCCCACGCAAGGAAGCAAAATGATGAACCATGATGAACTTGTAAGAAAAAGTTAGAAGGAGAGATCTGTTTTTTATTTTCATTTTCATTTTTTGTTTGTTTGTTTTATACTTCAGTATCTTTTTTTTAAGTAAAATTTATGAAACCTTTACATACATTTATTCTGCAATCTTAATTTCTTTCAACATACTTTTTTTAAGTTAGAGTAAATTAATGATCTCCCTCCTTCCTTAAATATTTTCGAGATGACGAAGGAAAGGGGAAAAGTGGCATAAAAAAGTGTCTTTGAGTCCCTATGTTGGCCACTTATAGGGAGAGAAAACCTCCGATTGGGCGTTTTCTGCTCTTAAAAGGTAAGTGGTCGTGAGGGTATTCTTATTACGGTCTCAGGAGATATTTGTGGTCATTTAGTCAAATAAAAGTGATGTAGATGTGATTAGTCTGATTTTCGTGATTTTTTGTAATTTTAAGTTCTTGTTTTTTTTCTTTCTTTCTTTCTTTCTTTCTTTTCTTATTCTTTTTCTATTTGTTTCTTTTTTTAGTTTTGTGTTTCATTTTAGTGATTTTATGTCGTGTTCCTGTGCTTTACTGTTGCATAGTTTTGTTTGTTTGTTTGTTTTTGTGTTTTACGTTCTCATGTTTCATTTTAGTATTAAAAGTTCTTGTCTCATTTTACTGTTTGTTTTATGTTCTTATGTTTCATTTTGTTGTTTTACGTTTTTAGTGTTCTACTTTTGTTTTGTTTTTTCGTTTTAGTATTTTTCGTTCAAGTACTTTATTTTCTTTTAATGTCCCATTTTATTTTATTTATTTATCTATTCACTGTTACTATATTTAGATAAATGAAAAAAGTATATCTTAATGTTTACCTGTATACCCTCGCAGTTTTGTGAGGCGATAGACATAAATAAATGTGTATGAAATTATATAAAAGTTTTGATATATTTTGATTAAATCAAATTGTTTTCATATAAGACATATATTTTGGTTTTACATGTTTTTCCTAAAAAAGAAAATTTATTTGGAAAAAAATCCTTTCTGGCGGCATCGAGTAATCAAATCTTTTCGTCTCTCTATCTCTCTCTCTCTCTCTCTCTCTCTCTCTCTCTCTCTCTCTCTCTCTCTCTCATCTCTCTCTCTCTCTCTCTCTCTCTCTCTCTCTCTCTCTCTCTCTCTCTCTCTCTCTCTCTCTCTCTCTCTCTCTCTCTCTCTCTCTCTCTCTCTCTCTCTCTCTCTCTCTCTCTCTCTTCTCTCTCTCTCTCTCTCTTCTCTCTCTTCTCTCTCTCTCTCTCTCTCTCTCTCTCTCTCTCTCTCTCTCTCTCTCTCTCTCTCTCTCTCTCTCTCTCTCTCTCTCCTCTCTCTCTCACTCCCTCTTTTAGCATTATCTACACGCACATAGATTCCTCAAGACCTCCTTTCGTTATTAATTAAAGGTGCTTGTTGTTTCGCATTAGTATTTCACTACACTTCGCTGAACCATCGGCCGGTCTGTGAAAATAATGCGCTGTTCGACCCCTAAGCCTATTCATTCTACAAACGTGCATATAAACCGAAATAAATCCTTATCTATCAGTCTAGACCGTATCTACAGGACAGATAGATAAATGTGTATCGATCAGACAGATGAAGACATATGCCATTTTTGTGTATATGTATGTACGTATGAATTTTCATTGGGTCTTGAACAACTCTTCCATTCTTTTCTCTCTTACACACATACACTTACACACTATCTCTCCGTTCCTTATACTCTTATCTTACACTGTATCGCATTCACTATATCTACACTATCTCTCCGTTCCTTATACTCTTATCTTACACTGTTCACATTCACTATATCTATATTCTTCGTTCCCAAAAGGTAATTAAATGGTGATTGGGGGCAGCTTTTTCTCAATATTTTAAAATTTTTTTTAATCTTGGCGAGAGATTTACTGAACAACATGATTGCTATGAATGTCTTGAGAAGATCCCCTCTACCCCCCCACCCCACCCCCAAAAAAGCACCTGGTAAATAACCCGGTCTGAACCAGTCTTAGAAAGTCTTAATTAGTCTTAACTAGCCTTTTCTAAACGCGATCTCAACAAGTCTTAACAAGTCTTAACTAGTCTTTTCTCAGTCCGGTCTGAACCTGTCTTAACAAGTCATAACAAGTCTTAACAAGTCTTAACTAGTATTTTCTTAACCCGATCTGAATTAGTATTAACAAGTCATAAGAAGTCTTAACTAGTCTTTTCTTAACCGGTCTGAACCAGTCTGAACAAGTCACCCTTAACAGTTTAACGTCATGTCTTCTTAACAAATTTTCATAAGGCCTGAACCAGTCCTGAACAAGTCTAACAAGTCTTAACAAGTCATAAACGTCTTAACAAGCATTTTCTTAACCGGTCTAGACACCAGTCTGAACAAGTCATAACAAGTTGTTAACAAGTCATACGTCCGTCTTAACAAGCATTTTCCTTAACCGGCCTGAACCAGTCTGAACAAGTCATAACATGTCTTAACAAGTCATTAAGAAAGTCTTAACTTAGTCTCTTCTCTTAACCCGGCACTGAACCCCAAGTCTGAACAAGTCATAACAAGTTTTAACGTCATAACGTTTCTTAATCTTAACAAAGCATTTTCTTAAACCGGCACTGAACCAGTAAACTGACAAGTCATAACAAGGTCTATTATAACAAAGTCAATAAGTCTATAACAAGCATTTTTTTCATGAATAACCACAGGCCCCTGAAACCAGTCAAACCTGAACAAGTCAATAACAAGGTCTTAACAAGTCACCTACACCGTCAACAAAACTTAACAAGACCCATTCTCTACTCTAACCGGCCATGAACCAGTCAAACAAAACGCATTAACCAAGTCATAACATGTCTTAACAAGTCATAACCGCACAGAAGTCAATTACACTAGGTCTTATCTCATTAAAGAACCAGGCAAAACTAACCAGTCCTGAACAAGTCATAACATTCTACACCACTAACAAGGTCATAAGAAGTCTTGACTAGTCATTTTCTTAACCCGATTCTGACCAGTCTGAAACAAGTCATTAACATTGTTCCTTAAAACAAGTCATTAGAAATCTTTACAAGTCATAAGAAGGTTTGATAACAAGTGCATAACAGTTACTTAACCAAGTTCATACGTCTTTAAACAAGACATATTTCTCTTAACCGGCCTGAAACCAGTAAACCTGAACAAGTCATAACAGTTTAACAAGTCAATAAGTCACCCTTAACAGCATTTTCTTAACCGGCCTGAACCGTCCTGAACCAAAGCGTCATACAGCAGTCTTAACAAGTATAACGTTTCTTAACAAAGCATTTTCTTAACCGGCCTGAACCAGTCTGAACAAGTCTTAACAAGTCATACGAAACTTAACAAGGCATTTCTTAAACCGGTCTCTGAATACTAACTGAACAAGTCATAACATCCTGTCTTAAAGCATAAAGAAGTCTTAACTAGTCTTCTTAAACCCGATCTGAACCCCAGTCTGAACAAGTCTTAACATTGTACTTAACAAAGTCACCTAAGAATGTCTTAACAAGCATTTAAGAACGTTTTAACCAAGTCTAAACAAGTTTCTTTACAAGTCCTAAGATAGTCTTTAACTAGTCTTTTCTTAAGCCGGTCTTTGATCTCGCTTCAAGAGGCCGACTTCCTCTTGCACGGCCTCGTCCTCAGCAGCGGCTCGATGAGGATTCGTTCAAAGACCAACATGTGGACGGTTAATGAGAGTCGCTCGCCTGTAGGATTTCTCTCTCTCTCTCTCTACTTTTTTTTTCTTTTTTTTTCTTTTTTCTTTTTACTTTTACTTTTTTCTTACTTTCTACTTTTTTTTTACTTTTTCTTTTTTACTCTTTTTTCCTTTACTTTCTACTCTTTTTTTTTTCTTTTACTTTTACTTTTTCTTACTTTTCTATTTTTTTTTTTACTTTTCTCTTTTTACCTCTTTTTTCCTTACCTTTCTACTCTTTTTTTTTTTTTTTTTTTTACTTTTTACTGTTTTTCTTACCTTTCTTTTTTTTTACTTTTTTCTTACTTTTCTACTCTTTTTTTACTTTTTACTGTTTCTCACTTTTTTCTTCTTGTTGCCCTTTTTTTAATGGTTTACTTTTTTCTTGTTTTTCTTTTTGGCGTTTTTTTTTTTTTTTTTTTTTTTTACTTTTTGACTGATAGATTTTTTTTATTACCTTTTTTACTTCCTTTTCTCTATTTCAACTTTTGGGATATTTGATTTGTTTTTCGGTTGTTCTTTTTATGTAACATATATGCGTAATATATGAGTATATATATATTATATGTGTATATATACATATATATACGTACCATACATTCATACATTTATACATAAATAACATACATACATAAATACACACACACATGCATATATATATGAATATATAATATATAACTATATATATATATATATATATATATATAATATATATATATATATATACCATATATGAATATATGCATATCATTATACATATTTACGTGGGAAAATATATAAATATAAATATATATATATACATATATATATAATATATATATATATTTATATATATACATATATAATACTATATATATATATATAATATATATATATATATACAATATATATATTATCTAATATATAATATATATTATATATATCAATATATATATACATATATATATATAATATATAATATATATATATATATATATATATATATAAATATATATATATATATATATATATATATATATAATATATATATATATATATATATACATATTATATTTATGTATATATAATATATATATATATATATAATATATATATATATATATATATATATATA